>VRYO01002014.1:8172708-8193523 GCA_009812075.1 Sialia sialis
AAAAAAGGCAGACAATTGGGCAGAGATGGGATGTTAAGTGTTGTGGAGAGCATGGAAACCCTGTGTCAGCCCAGAACTTGTAAAGGGAAAACCATCTCTTGGCAGAGACAGCTTAATAGCTTGTAAAGTCTGGCACCATCAAAACCACGATTTGGGTTTTATCATTGCATGGCAGTGGAGCCTGGAGAAATGACAGCTGTATTATCTGTCTTCAGATCATTCTGAGAGCAACATCAGGAGCAGGCTGGAAAGAGTTCAGGAAATCATTTTATGCTGGGGGCAGCAATGTATAGGGAAAATTGAAATGAAAGAATTAATAACAGTATCAATAACCTTCCTACCTCAGCTATCAGACGTGACATGAAAATGACTTGAAAGTTGTCATCTACTGTGTGTTTTATTCCCATCAGCACGATTTGAGGGATGAGAGGAGAATCCAAACAAGGCAATTAGAAGACTGGAGTTGAGGAAGGAAGAAAGGATAGTGTGGAGAACGTTTGAATGCAATTTTGGCCGCAGACACAGAGGCTGGGGCAGATCCTGACGCAGTGGGGCAGGCACTGGGGCGTGCAGGTTTGCAGGGTGGCAGCAGGGACTGCAGTGTCAGCTCTGTGCACCAGGGTGGTCTCTGCAGATGCTGAAGATAAAATGCAGCTCTTGTAGAGGTGTATCCTAGAGGCTGAAGATTCTAGCTAGGGTTTCTCACTCGCCACCAAAATGATTTAAAATCACTGGAGCCATTGCCAAGGTTTCCAGCACTTTGTCTGGGCTGTGGACCAATCCTGCTTAGTTCAGTCTAGTTTGTGTGAGTGTAGGGGATGGCAAAATGTCCCACTTTTTTTTCTATCACTGTATGTTGACTCTGAGCCATTTGTACTTGTTCTTTTGCTCCAAGATGACTTGACTCTCAGCCAGGAGCTGAGTGTACTTGTCTCGAGCTTTGGGACTCTGGACCCAAACTAAAATCATCCATAGCTACTGGAAAAGAGAGCCCAGCACGTAGGTTAAACCACTCATAAATGATGGCATAACAGAGGCAGCCAAGCTCTATTTCTGCAAGTGACATAGTCACCTAAGAAATGAAACCGCATGGAAATGCTCCCTTCCTGTGGTCCAAAAGCTTTTCAGACATTACCTAAGCCATGAGGCTGTGATGGGACAGACTACAGTCATCCCATTTGCCAGATCCAGGTCATTAATGTGCAGAGGAGAAGGGATTCAATTTTCAGACTTTCCCAGAGACAGCAAGTTTCTACTGGAGTTTATCTTCAAACTTAACCTGCAAATAATCCAGAATAGATGTTGCTTTTGACCTATATTTAGGTATATTTTTTGCCACATAGCTGGCCAAACTTGTGTTGCTTCCAAGGGAAAGAGGAAGAAGTAAAGCTTGCAGTGTCCATTTTCTGAATTAGCAATTGTATGTCTGAGAGGAGCTAGTGAAGAAGAGAAACCACTTGCAGGAATGATGGTAATGCCAAGGCACAGGCTCAGTTTCACAGGGCTGAGAATACAACAGTCTTTATATACAGAAGAGAAAAATTACAGCTTGCTTGTCACTTCAGCAAGCTGGTCATTACTTTCTTTTTTGTTCCCAGAGCAGTCTCTAAAATGAATTGGTTATTCCTTAGTAATGGAGACAGATAAGAGGTTTATGCTATCAGGCAGAGCACGGGCACTGAGCTGAAGAGCAGCTCCTGTCTCTGCTGCAGAAGATGGGCTGAGGGCTGCCAAGCAGCTGGAAGTCTCTGGGGAAGCAGGGGAGCAGTTTGACAGCTGGAGGAAGTTTGGACACCTGTCTGCAGCTCAGTCCTGTGCAGCAGAGGTGGCAGCACCTTGGGCCGTCCAGCCCCAGCCCTGGCCCAGATGTGGGAGGTGCTGCTGTCAGAGCTCTGATATCCACATATGAAGGATGTTTGTGGAGCTGTGGGGCTGGAGATGCTTGCAGGGAGAATGTGGTGCTCTAAAGCAGAACAGAGCTTTCTCCATGTCCGTTCCTGTAAGCCTGGCACAGGAGAGAAAATGCCTTTGCAAGGGAAAGCACTCAGTGTATTCACTGCTCTCCGTGTTTGGTGGGCTCATTTGCCAAAGTAATCCATGCATGCCCAGAGTAAGAAAAGACCGCTGTGGCACTGAGTCTGTGATTCTGGGTCCTTTCTCCTTTGAACATTTGCTTTTCTTCTGCAATCTGTAGTTGGTTGGGACTTATTCAAAGGTAGCTTCAAAAGATCAAAGGCAGATGAAGTCTTTATAGCATTCATGCATCTGCCATTCAGCTGATGCAGATATTAATGAGATGTGTTTTATATGGCCTGACATTGCTGTCTTTCTGTTCACCCTAACAAGATTGTTCTGCTGTCCCTCTTGTCTTAATAAGCAACAGAGTCTCCAAGATCAAGTTCTAAAAAGATATTTTTCCACTTAAAGATTATCAGGAGCAAAACTAGGAATGATAATTTTAAAAGGCATAAACCACCAGGATCTTCTGTCTGGTGCCTTCAAAGCAGTGCATTCTCCTCTGCCTTGCCTAGTCTGAATTATCACAGGTTTCAGGCTAACGCATAAATTTCTTGGCCTTTTATCTCTCTAATTGTTTTCACAAGTTCATTAATGATTTTGAAAAAGCTGTAGTGAAACTAAATGACATGCTCATAAACCTCTAAAGGAGAATATACCCGTCTGGTGATGGGAAAAGTCTCATTAGTCTTTTCAAATCGCTCCCAGCAGGTTTTTCTGCAGATTCAAACTTGTTAGGTGCATAAATATGCTTCTCTAATTCAATTGGCTGTGCTGATTGTGTGACAATTGAAGTTTGCTCTGCATCTAAGTAGCCACCAAAATCACCTTTCTAAGGCAGATATTTTGAGAGCCAGAACTATTCTGAAATCTGAGGGTTTTTTTTAAATCTATGGAAGTTCTTGGGCTACTGATGTCACCTATGCTTTTCTTCCAAGAAAACCCTGTGCTAGGTTTTTGGAAGAACACTGGGTTTCTCACTGAGCTGGGAATATTGAGGTGATGATGATGAAAGGTTTGCAATATATCTTCAGGGCTGAAGATGGTGTGGGATTTTTGCTGGGACAAGGAGTAAGTGATGTGTTGTTAATCACCAAGTGATAAGTGAGATGCTTTGTGGTCCCTGCAGGCTCTGACACGAGTGGCAGATGGGGGAGCAGAGCTGGGTGTGAGTGAAGGCAGCTGCAGCACTTGGGGAAATGTTCAGGGAGCCCAGGGGAGACAGCCCAGACCTCAGCAGCAGGGCTAGGACATTAATGAAATAAAAAATGTTTCTCAGGGGTGCTCCTCTGTAGGGCTTTGGGCACTGCCAGTGCTGCAGGGACAGGAGGGTGGAGCAGGTTCAGCACGACAGGAGGCAAAGGGAAAGGCTGGCCTCAGCCTGGGAGCAGGAGCAGAGGGAGAGGAACAGTCTGGGAGCTGATGAGCCCAGGGAACCCGGGCCAGCAGGCTCAGTGCTCCTGCAAAACTCTGGGGACACCCTGAACTGCTGGAACAGCACATCTCCAACTTCCCTCCACTCAAATCTGTTCTTTCTCCACCGAGATAAAGAATGAAAATGATTTTCAAGTCTTGAGAGTGCTTTCCTTTGAGCTCATTTAGATGAGGATATTCCTACCACACAAATCTTAATTGAAGTATTTGATTTCACTTTTGTATGTGAAGTTAATTTATGGGACATGATTCAAATACATGTAATTTATACAATAGGAACTTAGAACTGGAATAGATGATTAAAACTACTGAAATTCTAACTTTGCTTCATCCTTTGACAGGATATTCTAGTTGAGCATTTTTGAAAATTAAGTTAAATATAAGGATGCATTTTAGATAAGCACACCACAATGCAAGCTTTATTTTATGCCTGACACTAGAGGGCTCAAAAATGTGGATTGGTGTAAGCAGAGGATGCTGATACAAGTTTTGGGCCTTATTGCTCGCAGTTGCCTGAATGAGGTTGAACTGTCTGGTAGTGTTGTTTCAGAGGGGTGAATCCCACTCTGGTTGTGCTCCTTGTGTTGTCACATCTCCATGTAAAGCTACTCAGCACCACTCTGGCATTCTCACATTAGAAGGTGAGGAGACCTTGGTGACACAGAGGAAAACAAACCTCTTTCATCAAGGAAGCAAAAGAGTCACATCCAAGCTCAAAACTAGAAACCAAAATGCATCGAGTGAGGTTTGTGTCACTACCAGTGACAGAGTGCTCAGCACGTAGCTGAGAAATCTTTTCAGTAACAGGGAGCACGGCTGTTATTGTGCCTGTGTCACACAGCCTCTCTTGCAAAGGGGATTCAGCTGCAGCTCTGGTTGTAAGGCCTCACTTTGTGTGAGGCTTTGCTGGAGTTGTAAAGGCTATTTTTGGTGGCTATAAGCAGCAGCTGCTGTCACCTGCACTCCTGCACACTGTGGATGAAGTGCAGCTGTCAGCCTGGGCTAGCCCAGAAAAACAGACACATCTAGTCCTGCTAAACCTCATCCTGCTGCAAAAGCAAAGCCTTTCCTGGGCTTAATCTGGGCTGAAAAAGTTTTGGGCTGGATGCTGCTGTGCAGGGCTGTCCTGGCCATGGTGAGTGGAGCAGGTGGGGCTGCAGGTGGAGCTGCAACCTTCTTCTGCAGGGTGGGGGCAGGAGGGCCAGGCTGGCACAGCTGGGCACAGCTGGGTTTCTGCTCTGCAGGGCTCCCTGTGCTGCTGTCATCACCCTGCTGCTCCCCACAGCTGCCCCACAGGGTCACAGATCTGCACTGTGCTACCTCTACACATCCCAGCTTGGTTTATCAGCTGGGTGGTTCTGGCTGTGTTCTAATCCTCTGCAATGACAGTAGGAACTCGGTGTTTTTCAGAAGAGAGGTCACATGGAAGTACTGGTTTCTGCAAGTCTCCCAAACTGGATTTTGCTGGGGACTGTCTGAAACTGCAGAAACAGGATTCAAAGTTTTCTTTTTAAAAAATGTTTGGCAAGGCTGCTTGATTCTGCAATAGAGCATTCGGGATAGTTGATGACACTCCTCAAAGCTTGTTGGTGTTGTTTGTTTGTTTGTGAGAATGTTGAAAACTTGACCTGTCTTCTTGGGATAAACTATGGAAGGGGAAATGTCTTTTTTTGTCTTTTTGTTTTTTCCCCTCTTTCAGGACAAGACATGTTTCCCCCACAAATATTTTGAGCTGTTATTAATCTGAAAGTCACAATTTCCAGTTACGCTTTACTTTGGGTATTTTGGTTAGTTTTTAGTGCCGAGCTTTGGTTCATTGTTTTCAGTTTCTATAACAGCGCAAGTTTCTCCTTTCTGACAGTGTAGTTGTGTTGCTGCATTGTTGTGTGCAAAAGGTTCTGAAACCTTTGCATAGGAGGTACAGCTACAGTGGAAAGTCCTTCTGTTACACATGAGAAATTAATTTGCAATTAAGTTGTTGGACGATTTCCTCTTTTGTTCTGTCTGAAAATGGCCTGTGAGCAGATTGCTAAATTCTCAAAAAATTAATTGCAACAAATAGTTTCTTCTTTAAATAATTCCTAGTCTGACCAGAAGAAGCAGTTCATGTTGTGAAAGTGGAATTCATAATTTCTTAGTTTCTTGAGTGACTAATATATGAACTGAGGTTCTCCCGTCAGTGTGAACTGCAGGTAGCACAAGATAGGACTCAAAACTTGCTTTTAATCTGTGCTTTAATACTGAGATGTCAGGTTGTGACCTGAGTTTTCATTAACTGGAGGGACTGAGCCCGAGAATAGAGGGGTGTGGTGTTTCAAACCTGCCTTCAGGTGGATATTTGCAGAGGGCAGGTGGCTGCCTGTGAAGAGGGCCATGTACTGGGATTTTAGGAGGGTGGGATTAGTCTCTGGCAACAAATAATTTAAAAACCTAAATATTACAAGAGGAAAGAAAAGAAATATGGACATATCCTTGGGTGGAGGAGGGGAGAAGAGCAAATAAGAAGTGCTGGGAGCTGAGGCAGAGGCAGCCCTGGGATGGGAAGCCAGGACAGGCTGCCCACGTAGCTTGTGTCTGCTAGTGCTGGGAGAGGCTGTGTGGCACAGCACTCAAATGCCAAGTCATCACCCAGCCTGGCCAGCTAGTAAATATTAGAGGAGCTGAAAAAATGAATGGGAGCAGAACAGCAAATGTCACCAACTGTGCCAGCAGCTGAAAAGGGCTGGGCTCAGTGCTGTGATGCTGGCAGCCCTTTGTGCCACTGCTGCTGTCACAGCTCCTGCACGCTCCTGTCACACAGCTCCAGCGGCATTCCTGCACTCCTGGTGTTTGGAAACACCACAGCATGCTCAGAAAGAGACCCCACTTTCTGCTTTATTGCATTGTGTTGCTTTCTGCCTGTGGAGGTTTTGTTGCCTAACTTGCTATAAAGGCTGGCACAACCATTTTCTCTGCCATACCCTGAATTTTGTCTTCATAGCACGGCTCTTCTCACAAAGAGTTCATGTGGCCCCAGTGCTGCCTGCCTGGCTCAGGATGGGCTGTTCTCACAAAAACGAGCCCTGCCAATGAAGTTGGAAGTGGTGGCATTCACCCTGATCAGCTTGACTCTTCTCTGTTCCTGCCCCGATTAAAACCAGCTCGGTACCGTGTGTCACTGCTCACTTTGTCAGAGCACTGCCTGTCCCAGACCACTGCACCGGCAACAGCAATTAGTTAATTCTGCTTCTGTTAATTAGAATAAGCTAAGACTATTGCACGTTATTTCAGAAGCATAGGGACATACTTGTGTCCATCAGCCTGTTCCCACAGCTGATCCTTGCTACTGATTTGTGCTGCATCTGTGCACGGGTTGCTCAATCCAGACTGAAACAGGAGCAGCAGTCAGCGAAACCCGAGAGGTTTCCTGCTGGTCCCTGTGTCAGTGTCAGCCTGTCTGTGCCTCTGTGGAGCTGTGGAATTTGGGAGCCGTGGCTGTGCCGGAGGATGGAGCGGAGCAGGGTCAGCAGATGGCACTGTCAGACCTGCCGTGCTGGGACCGGGAAATCGCTGTGAATGACACCTGGAGCTTCTGTCCCCTCAGTCTCTGCTGCCACGCTGCTGGTCAGGCTGGGGACATGTGTGGCTGTGTTTGACAGGGATCCCTCTGGAAGAGTCCAGCCCTGGGGTGCTCTGCCCCTCTCTCTGCCCAGGTGTTGGGTCAGCCAGGGCAGCTCTGGCTCCACAGACATCTCCCTCCTCCCTGCAGGGACTCTGTGATGGGAGTGCCCCCATGGCTCTGTGAGGGCCAGCTGTGTTCCAGCTGTGAGTTCTGTGTTTTCCCCAGGGCACAGAGGCTGTGCTGTGCAGAGTAGCTCTGGGCTGTTCTGTGTGAACCTGGCCTGCTCTGGCTGTGATTTCTGTGAGGGTCCCTGGCCTGTTCCAGCTGGGATTTCTGTGAGGGTCCCTAGGCTGTTCCAGCTGTGATTTCTGTGAGGGTCCGTGGGTGTTTCCCAGGGCAGGAGCCAGCACAGAGCTGTGCTGTGCTGTGCTGTGCAGCTCTGGGCTGTTCTGTGTGAGCCTGGCCTGCTCTGAGTGCCAGCAGCTCTCCAGTACTTCAGAACTGCAATATGGCTCTACAGAGTAGCCAGTTCTGCACTGCTGATGAGATAGCCTCATTTCCTCAGGGATGATTCCTAGAAAACTATCTAGCATTGCTGTGAAATGAGGATTTGTGGTTTAACAGTTATCATGGGAGCAGCTCCAGGAATCCCTCTGCTGCACAGTCGCCATCCTGCACAGGCTTCTGTTCTCTAGGCAGTGCTTTTCTTTCAGCTTCTGGAGCAGACAGGGAGCTTGACATCATGTTCATCTGTCCATGTACCATAATATTGCCAGTGACATTCAGTACTTCGGGGATTTTTGGCTGCTGACTTTCAATGACATTAGGAGCAATCTCCATAGCCAGTGTGAGATCCTCCTCTGTGCTGAAGAATATAAAAGAGATTATTGCATTTAATATATTGGAGTACATGAGACACAGCAGCAGTTTGTATGATTTATTGGGTGGACAAAAATGCACCATAGCATGATCTGTAAATACAAGTACAAACATATTGTGCTACATACCACTGTAAATTTCCTTTATGGCTAAAGTGTCTAAATTAATGAATGCAGGAATAATGGATTATTTCAAACCATAGGTTCTGTCACAAGAAACTTAGTCATTAATGTGGAACATTCAACTGTCCTGCCAAGGACTTAGCTGATGGTGACATGGAGCAAAGCAACACATCCCTTAGGGTATGGTCTGATGCCCTTGAGCCTGCCAGAGATGGTTAGTCCTCAGGAGACTGGGGAAAGGGCTGCCTTGGTTCCTGTGCTCTAGACCATCCTCTCAACCTCTCTGATAAGCAAACAAAAATACTTTCTCATCCTTGCATATGACAGTTCACAGAGAGGAGAGGAAATTAAAAAATGAAAGGAAACCCAAATGATTTGTCTCTCATGCAGCATCTTATGTTTCCTTAGGCTTTGCTCCAGTGCTTGCTTTGTCTGTAGTGTTAATAACACTGTGTTTCCCTGGAAGTTGGCTAATTTTTCATTCTTGCCTCTTTTTAAAAATTTACCCTTTAGCATTTGAGCTTTCATAATTGCTGTTAATCTGTTCAATAAGGAAAAAGAATAGAAAAGGCAAAAATCATAACCTGGTCTGTGTTCACTGTTTTCTCTTTAAGACATATTCCTCCCATTTTTGGGAATGCTAGCCCCTGCCTGGAGGACTGGGGGCACATGGCTTCTGCTGTCTGCATGCACTGCAGCCTTGTGGAGAGGCAAACATTCTGCCTCTTGTTGTGCATTAGTCCTCCCTGTCCTGCCCTTCCCACTGCCTTTTTGACCTGATATTTGTATTCAGTAGTCACAGTCATTGTCCAGATCAACCTCCTGAACCCAAGAGGCCGGTGTATCACATATTCCCTGGAGATGTGCCTGGGGTGCAGCTTTCTTATTCAAAACCTCAGGTGCAAGGTGATATTCCTGTGATCAAAGCTGGCCCTTAACCAGCTTGTACTTTGCTATAGGCTTCATCAGAATTTTAACACTCCAGATATTTGAGTGATGGGAATTTATTTTTTCCAACACTTTTCAAGTAATTTCACTCTGTGCTTTTCCCAAGCTGGATCAAGACAGTCCCTGTCCACTGAGCGTCCTCTTCAAAAACACCTCATATGGTACAAAGTGAACAAACCTTGAGGAGAAAGCTGGAGCCCAGAAAATAATTCCCTTCCTCTCATTTTAGCCATGTATAAGATGAAAGAATCTTTCCAGCACCTGATGCTTGAATAATTCTCCTCTTTAATGCCTGAAAGCTGTGCTCACCTCTGCCTTGCTGGCTGACTGCACTCACCCTGCCTGTGTCTCCTTCCAGGATGACAGCCAGGAAATTATTACAGTGCAATTTAAAGCCCATAAAATGCAGGATGAGCAGATGGCAGGTCACATCTCCTTCCCCTGAATAGCCCCTGTCACCGTGCCCTGCCTCAGCGCGTGCTGAGCTCCGCTCACTGACTCCAAACAAGCACAGCTCCAGTGGAGATGGTGTCTGTCAGGGCAGTGTCCCAGCAGCACAGACCTCACCACTGTGGCAAAGAATTTGGGCATTGGCAAGAAGCTTTAGTGACAATGAGCTTTAAATACCTGCTGTTAAGATAATCACAATAATCTGTCTGCCAGCTTTTTCCTAATGTGCATTTTCTAATTCATTGTGGGAGGCAAAATCCTTTGACTGGTGGAATGAAGACATGGCACTGTGACTATAATTTACATTGTTAAATAAGTAGAAGGAGCAGCTATCAAAAGCTGAAATCCTACCCAAAGCAGGATGGCTGCTTTCACAGACTAATTTTTTTTTTAAGATGAGAAATTAATGTTTTCATAGAAAGGAATTCCTGATGTGAGGAATCCTCAGTTCCGTGAAAGGGATTAAAAAAGTGAATATTGCAGTTGCAGGATTTGCTGAGGTCCTGTTCTTTTGGAGTCTGCCCTTGGAGCAGGGTGTCTTACCCTCTGTTTCTCATTTCCTCCTCTGTGGTCTGCTGTGCTGCATTGCAACAAGAGGCTGAAACAGCCATTGTGGTCATTCCTGTCATCCCAAAGAGGATGTTTCTGAGAAAATTAATTTCTATCTAATTGGGAAACCCAAACAGAGATCTGTCATGTACTGGCCCTTGGTGCAGCAGTTGGGTTGATCCCCCTTATCCTTTCACCATTAATTACATAAGACCTCTGCTCCTGTGAGCAGCACTTTGCCCCAGCAGCCTGTGTGGTACCTGGTAATCAGCAGCACAGCTGGGTGTGTTTGATGCACAGGGACACACCACAGTGCCAATGTCATCCTTCCTTTGCCACTCGTGCTGCTGGGACAAAAGATCTGGGATTCACAGAGAATGGAGTAGAGTGGAGTTAGAAAATTGATAGGAAAGTATCTTCTCAAAAAAAGAATTGAAAGAAACACTACATCTAAATGAAGCACTGAGCCCAAACAGCAGGGTCAGCAGTAAGTAATGTGTACTGAGAGGAGCACAGCTATCCAGAAATCGCTCCTTGCACAGTTTATTTTCAATTAATGAAGATGATTGGTCCTTACCTTTCACTCAAAGCCCTCTTTTTTTTTCCTCCTCCCCTGAGGTGAGTGAGGGTGGCAGAGAGTGAGGAATAACTTGTTCCCTGCTGCCCAGGTGTCAGCTCAGATCCTTGCTCCACCAGTGGTGCCTGACTTACATGAGACCTCATCAAGTTTGGCTAGAGCCTGAAAAGCATCTTCCCTTTATTCCCCTCAGGTGAAGCACATTTGTGCCCTGCAAAGGCTGCACTTGACACTCCAGTCAAAAACCCTGGGAGAGGCAGATGTTTGTGGAGCAGGGGCTTGCAGCTGCCCAATCACCTCTGGAAATGGCTCTTTCAAGGACATTTTCAAAGCATGTTTGCAGAGGCTTGCATTGCTGCTTCTCTGCTCATGCTAAGGAATAAATTGGATTTGACTATCGGCAGCTGCTTTTGACACCTTTCACTAGTGCAGAAATTCCTGTTGTGATCTGTGAAAAAAGAACCACCAAAAATCCTTAATTTTGCAAGTGGTATTCCCGGGAAAACAATGTCACTTTTCATACAGGCTGGCTAAACATAGCCAGTTGTGCTGTTTATTCAACAGGGAGCATTATAGTTTGCATTTTGCATTTCTAAGAATTGAATTTTGCTAAATGGAGCACTTCTCACTGACAGAGCTGGGGTTGAACTCTGCTTTTTTTTTTTTCCTTTTCCTTGCAGCTGGAAACCATTTTTACTTGTGTCACAGAGCTTCTTAGCCCTGTTGAATCTGGCTTAGTGTTTCTCAAGGGATAGAGGCAGGATTACTAATAGCTTTCCAACCCACTTTAGTCTCTCCCTTCCTAACACAAACTCCCAGCAAAACAGACTTGGGCAAGGTCTTTGTCCTGGATGACTTTTTGCTAAATAAGTTAGCAATGCTCTAGTTAGCAAAATCTCTTCTCCCCTGTGGATGGGTTCAGACTTACTGGTAGACTGCAGCAGGGCTGGCAGAAAGGTGGTGTGAGCAGTGCTGAGAGAGAAGCTGTGGCACATCCAAACCTTAATGCAGCCCATACCCAGCATGTGGCCTCAGACCTGCTGCGGAGATAAAGAAATATTTTGATCTGAATCAGAAAAATCTGTAATTTTCTCACAGAGAATCTGAAACAGGTCCCTCTTTTTCTCTCTTTTACAGATGGACAGACAGAATAAGCTGTCCACCTTCAGAGTATGAGTTGACTTTGCATTTCAAGAAGAACATTTGTTTCTTCTACATGAAATTTATTAATAAATGTGTTTTTCACAGCAATCTTAGTTCCTAAAAATACATATCCTAGAGTTTGCTAGATTTTTCTGAAGACTTCTATGGAAGTTGAATGCTGTAGGATCATGCAAAAAGGAGCAAGTATATGTGGAAACTTACTCTAAATTCTTCCAGATGAGACCCTTTAAAGATAAAAAAAAGAAAAAGCTTTTTCTTTTTCCCATCATTCAGTGAAATGAATCTTTAGATGACAGATACTGGACTCTGACAGGCATCTCATCTTGTATTGAGGCTGGTGACAGTCTGAAAGAAATTGCTCATCTGAGTCAACAGCCAGCTTCTCTGACTGTGTTTGTCTTCAGTGCTAATTTCATTTCTTTGCTCTGTTTTCCTGGAATCTGGGCACGCACACTGACCTGATAAATAACTGGAGCTGGCAATAAAGATAAAGGAAAGTTCTACACTTCAGAGGTCAAGCTAGCCTCCAAATCATATTTGCCCTAATGGAGAACAAATTCAACACTACCAAAAGTCAAATGAATGTTTAGTCACCTGAGAAAATACCATTATAAGCTGAAATGAACTCTCATTATTTTTTCCATTTTATTTTTTAATTTCTCCTTGGCTTCTGCTACAAAACTAAAAATAGGGGCATTAGTCACAGGGTATTTCAGAGGCACCCTCAAGGCAGAAGCAAGGTTCTAAGGTAAATCACAGCTGGTGACCCTTAAAATGGATGAAATCGCTTGCATTAGGCCTTCAGGATGCATATTTTATTTAGTTGATTTATTCCTGTTGTTTAAGCTGAGATGTGAAGTGGCACAGGCACGATGGAGCCAGGCTGATGAGGAACTTTATAGTGAGCTGTCAGGGCAGAAAATCCCATTGTGAAGAGATCCTTTGCTCAGGGCTGTTTGTGAGGATGGTGCAGCAGAAAGCTGAGACAATGACTGAAAAGGGGGAAAAAAGAAGAAATAGGGAAATAGGCAGGCGAATTACCTGACCTGCTGCTGGCACCAGGGCACTGGGCCACCTTGGTGCCAGCAGCTGCAGGCTGGGCAGAACCAGAGGCAGGTTATCTCTTCCAGGAGGTGATAGGATGCCTCAGCCCCCATCCTGCTGTCACAGGAGCTGATTTGTCCCCAGAGATTTCCCTTTCCCACTCGAGCTGGCCCTTCCTTCTCTGCCCAGCCCTGGAGGAGCTGCTGACTTGTTTCCCTGTTGTATCTACAAGCCTCCCTCTGCCTCCTTGCATCCTTTGAGTGTGTGAATGTGAAGACTGAGATCAGTCTAATGCAGAATTTCTGACAGCCCAACCTGTTTGTTTTGGAGCCCAAAAGGAAATTGGTAAATATCTTTTTTCTGTTGTTGCTGATGCCGTCAAGTCACATTCTGTGCCACTGTATCCTAGAAAGGACCTCCTGGGTGAGGCAGCTTGGCAATAAAAAGGTCTTTTATTGATAAATATACTTTCTTTTGGAGAAATAATGGAGACAGCAGGGCCAAGAAGTACCTTAATGAAATGTCCAAGACTTCCTCTTGCAATTTATATCTTGGAAATTCCTTATATCATGTTTATTTTGGGAAACATTGTGAAAGAGAGTAAGGAGTTATTGTGGAAGTAGATATTGGCAGGAACTGGGGGAAAGCAGAGAATTTATGTATCCCACTGTGCCCCTGTAAAATCTCAGCACTGTCTTACCTCACCTGATACGTATTGTGTGGGCATACAAATCTTAATTGGTTATGAGAATGGAATAAGGATGGAATATTTTGTGTTTTGTGGGTGTCAAGTGTTTATTATAGGAATATCTTTGTAATGAAACCTCATCTGATTTGTTCATGATGGCAAAAGTGATTCTGGATTATTGACTTGCGTGTTAATGTAGTGTAGTACAATAAAAGTGTGGACACATCAGCAATGTTGGAGTTTCTGTACTACAAAACATATGTACACCATAATAGAGCTGTCAGCAAGTTGTAATGGAACTGATTTTACTTGAACTGATCTTTTCCACCTATGCAAGATAGTGTGTGGGTTTTATAGTAAGTTACATTGGATCAGCTAAGTAGGGGCTGTCTTATTTATTTTGTGGCTTTTGTTTACTCATTTGTGCTGCCTTTGTAATGGGAATTCATTTGGTAGAAGTTTCCTGTAAATTGCAAATGCAAAATCCTCAAACTAAATCCCCAAGCAACTCCTTGCTCCTGCTTCCACAAAATAGCAATAAATCTGGAAGAAAAAAAATGTATTTTATTAAAAATTATTTTTTCTTCAGGAAGAAGAATCCAGAGGATATTATGGTTTGTTTCAATATTAACAGGCATTGATTTATCAGACATCTTAGTTTTTCAAGAGTTGTGTTTTTTTCCTGTTTCCCCCGTAAAGAGGTCAAAGACATCTCCATGAAATCATGCGACTTTCTAACAAAATGTATCCTTAAGGAAAAAAATGACCAATTCCTTTCTGGACAGACAGGCTTGATGGTTTTCAGTTGTAATGACATATTTATTTCCGGGCTAAATTTGGTCAAGTGTTTTTAAGTGCACAGCACATCACAGGTGTAAATGCAATGTATTTTGTTTGGCTGGGGGAGGAGTGCTGCTCCTGGCATTAAAACAACCAAGGGGATGATTCTGGGAGTTAATTTGCTATCCTGGGCACTTCTCCATTTATCAGTAGAAGGAAGAGTACTGAAAAGGCTGCTTCTCAGATTTTAATAAGAAGGTCCGTGAAGATTGCATTTTGGCTTATAGCACAATATTTCATTTTCCTCAATTCTGTAGAATCTTTTCTAATAATGCATCCCTGTGTACATTTTGTGGTCGCAGACACGTTTTAGGTCACTCAGTCAAGTGAATATAAAAAAAAAATTGCTAAAAAACAAATCTAAAATGTTGCTGGTAGATGGGTGCAGTAGCTCATCTGGTAAACAAGCTGTTACTGAAAAAATGTTCTGGTACTGTGGATGACAGTAATGGCAGCTGAAAATGTTAGTTCAGCTCCATGTCACCAGTGCCATCAGGGGGCAGATGGCTTTGAGGTAATCCCAGTCTGACTGGCCATGCCTGTTCCAACAGCAAAGATAAAGTTGTTTTTCCTGTCCCTGTGTTTAGCATAGCCCAACACCATTCCAACAGCATGTTGATAACTGATAATGAATATCAAAACTCAGCCATTCAGATCATATCCTTAGCTCTCACCCAGCACTCTTTCTTGATCTTAGAATTTTCCTGAATCTCAAATGGAGCAGTGTGAAGTGCTGGGCTCTTATTTCAGCCATGCAGTAGAGCCAGATTTCCTGGAAGCTGAAGGCAAGAGAAATTCTTCAGTGGTGTTGATTTTAATTTTTATTCCCAATATTCTGATCCTGGATGATCAATTATTCACTGCAGTAGTGTGATGTTTCCTGGAAAACATTTGCAGTGGTGGGAAAATATTCTATCAGTACCTGAGCTTAGCAGCACCTCCTGTGTCAACACTCCCCTTGGGTAAGAATGGTGAATTCTCCACTAGCAGGAGGCAGGACAGACAGCCCAGCAAGTGCAAAAGTTCTGTCACTTTGAGGTAGCAAAGAGTAGCTTTATTCTCTTCAGCTGAAAGCTCAGAGCTGGCCATGGCTGCTTTAACTCAGAGTGTGCAGAATTCAGTAGAAAATGTCATTACTTTTATGTTAAGTGAGTAGAAAAGTGCAAATAACAGAATATACAGCAGTTTTTTAACACCCTTAAGGATAAAATAGATCTGTATAAGCTCAACTGTAACTTATTTGCTGGTGAGGCCAAATTTAATCAAAAAATAGCTCACTGAAATTATTTAAATGTAATTATTTTAAACTTCTCTAAAGAATCTAACTGTCCAAAGTTTTTCTGCTGACATACTTGCTATAAACAGTTCCATGGTAAGGTGACTCAGGATAAAACTTGTTGGTGGGTAGAATTATGGATTTAATATGTTCAACATCATCAATTGCATCTGCTGTTGACTTAGTGCTTTCCAGGGTCAAATCATCATCCTAACTGATTTGTGCATCACTGAAGTTCTTTTATACTTTCTGATGTTGCAGCAGGACACTGAAATGATACACCTCATGTTACCCAGAAGGTCAGAGGCAGCAAGGCTGGTCCCACAGACACCAGAGGCACCTGGGGGCTTGTTCATCCTCCATTTTACTTCCATGGACACTTCTATAGCCAAAGTTTAGTTTTTCAAGAAAATACAAAACTCTTTGTGTGAGTCTAATGAAATGGAATATGTATAAAGAACAACCAGAAATTATTTTAGGATGAATCAGAAGCATTCAATTCTGCTGGGAGAACTGACACCCAATAGCCACTGACACACAGAGGAAAACTCAGAGCAGCAAACAGCCACCAACAGTTTGGGTTCTCTTTGCACCCACCTTGGGAGTTGTCTGTGTTCTTGAATATATTAAGCAGCTGTGAGTAATGAACAAACATGTAAAAATTCATATATTTTTGAGGGGCACAGTTAATGAGCTGAAGAAGGGCTAAATTTATTGGATAAGTAATTTATTTAATGAACAGTTTGATTCAAAAGTATGATACCTATGTTGCAGCTTGTAGGTGGACCTTAGGGGCTCTTTATATTTTACTCTGGTATAAACTGCCTCCTGTATATTTTAGTGCTGCAGCAGCCTTCTGGTCTTTTCAACAGGATGTGAAGAGTTAGATAATGACAGCAAGCAGAGTGGAAACAGTGGGGCTAAGTTCTGGAGCAGCACCACTGTGGCCAAATCACAGAAAGGATAAAAAAGGGATTGAACTAGTAATTGCAGAAGCAAAAACATCCTGAAGGCTGATGGAAGGGACCTCATGTGCTGCCCTGCAGGCTGTAAATGAGACTTTATTAGTGACTCAGGTGAAGCTTTTTTGGCATGAGAACAGGAGCTCCTGTGTGCTGCTGCAGCCTGTCCTGGGTGGATCTGAAGCTGCTGCTCTGCTGTGGATCTGTGCAAGCCAGAGGTTTGATATGCTTTGGCAGTTCTCATGCACATTTCCTCCTTGCAGACACTTCCAGAGCAGCCATGGTGCAGACAGGAACAGCAGGGTATGATGGAGAGGCAGCTTGCCTGTTCTCATGACAGGGTGTTAATAATTAGCTTTTCCCCAGCTGTCTGGTCAGCAATCCTTGACTTGGCTGGTGAATCCCATACAGTAATTCCTATGCTTTCAGCCTTTCTGTGCTTAAAGCTAGATCTCCTGGGAGAAAAATTTAGATTTCAGTATGTCTGCTGATGCCTGCAGTGGTGTTTCAGAGGAAATGTCTGACCATAACTCGCACATACAAAGCAGGCAGAGCAAATCCACAAATAAGCTGTGTGATATTGTGCCAAGGAAGACACCTCCTCAATCTGCAGTGTGTGGGCAAGGGGTACAGCACTGCTGTCTCATAGCCATGGCAGTGCTTGCTCCAAGTTAGTAAACAGGACTGATGAATGATTGTTTTGTGGATTAAAAACACGTAGCACTTGTGGACTGTTGAGAGAATCAGGTGCCAAGATGAAAATGTGCTCTTAGCCCTGAGTGGAGGTGCAGCCTCTGGAACTGGAAAGGGTATGGCAAAGAGTAGAAAACAGATCGATAAGGGGCTCTTGGGGAGGAATGTTTGGCGCTGGTTAAATAGTCAGCCTGCAGGGAGCTAGAGAAGGAGAAGCTGTATGCAGAAGGATGAGGACAGCTGCTACAAGAAAAAAGGGATTTAGCTGTTAAAAGCAGGACCATACCCAAATCAATTTTTTTATATAAAAAAAAAAAAAGAAAACCCAGAGTGACTAAAGCATCAATTTTCCTACATTTTAAATGAGATCTAAAAAAGAACTCAGTAATGGTATTGGTTGCCATGGTGTTTAAAGGTGCAGTTCCACAGACACTTCAAATAACAGGAGATGCTTTTATCTGCCTATGTGGCTGAGTTAATTTTCATCTGCTGGAATTATTCATTTAGTTTGCTTTAATTATTCTACATTGGCAATACCATAAAAGGGCCGGATGCTGCCATCTTAATACAGACAATACTCTTTCTGACTGCAGAGGAAGAAAGAAGGATGAGATGCAAGCTGAGCTACTCAGGGGATGCAAATGGGAGTACTGTGGCTCTGGGCTTGCAGAGATGCCCCAGAGGTCTGCTTATACAGTGGTTAGGGCAGAACTGGGCACAGAAACATTGTCCAGGCTCGGGGGGGTGCAGGTGCATGGAAAATCCACACAAGAGGGGCTGTGTCCTGTCAGCCACAGGCACTGATGCTCTCCCAGCTCTGTTCAGGGGGACTGTTGGGGTTAGAAGGTTCTCTCTTGTGTCCTACCAGGTTTTGCCCCTGTTTTGCTAAAGCAGAAATGTCCTAGCAGGGCCAGGGGAGCTTGGTGAAGCTCACGAAACTGTCCCTTGCATTGCTCACCTCCAACCCTGCCCCAACCAGGCACTGAGCTCACTCCTTTCCCATGTCTTCTGTGGCACTAGCAGTGTCTATTGACCAAACAAAAAGGCTTCTAGTTATATTCAAATCCCTGAATTTCTGTTAGATTCCCAAATCCCTGAACTTTGGATTGAGTTTTGAAGTGCCAAGCCCTTGACTCCTCCCTTAGCCTCCTCCCTTGGTACCTTCTGGGAGGTTGTTGATAGCAACAGCACTTGGGTGAAGGCTGAAATCCCTGCTCCTGCACTCTGCAGTAGCATCTCTGTGCCCACAAGGAGTCTGCAACTTGTTTCACATCTTGGCTCAAATACCAAGTGTATTGATCCTGTGCCTTTGTAACTCACCTGCTTAGCTCCCTCTGTCCCCTTGTTTTTTGGCTAAGAACAGCCATCATTTGGCATTGCATCTCTAAACACAAATATCTCTTTCCTGTGCTTGGCTTTACTTAAAAAAGAGGAAGTTAGAAGCTGATGATGTGAGATGATGCAGCCCTGTGTAACTGTAATATAGCTGTTGTTTGAAACAGGATATCAATAAATACATTTATAGCATTTTCCCTCACAATAATAGTTGTCACATAATCTGCAATGAAATGGCATTCAGAGTCTCAAGATCTTTTCCAGCACCCTGTCTATGTTTTATTTTATTGATGTTTTCCCTTGTTCCCCTTAGAAGAATGAGTCAGGAACCCTGTGTTACTAAAAGCAGTCCCAGTAGCACAAACCTTTCATTTCCTTTGGATTACATTAATTGCCTGACAGCTAAAAGTGATCTGGGTTTTTCAGTCTTCAGCTCTGGACCGCAAGAAATATTTACCAGCTACAGCAGATTTATAAAGATGCCACTGAGATGCCTTGAGACTAACAATCAGAAAACACAGCAGCAAAACAACACTATTTTTCAAGGTTAAATGCTCAGAATGCTAAAAAAGGAATTGCACATAATAAAGCCAAGCAAAGGTTTGGATTCAGCCCATATTTTCCTCTGCTTTTGTCACATGAAAACAAAGGTGCCACTGGTTTAAAAATGATTGCACAGCACCACACAATAATTAGAAATTTGATAAGGGAGCTTTCATTTTAATTCAGTTTTGGTTTTGTAGTTCAAATGTCTGTTAGTGTCCACCCCCTGCCTCTACTGCAGTCATTTCCTTGTCATGCATGCCTGGCTCTGTCTTTATAAGACTCTCGTTCAGCTGAGGATGGCTGGATGATGCTATGTAAGGACCAGCTAATGTGAAGGAGGGATTGACCAGGCTGGTGTTAGCAATCTGGAACTCAAACCTGTCCTGCATGACTTTGAACAGGCCATTTAGTCTCCCTGCAGCCGTTTCCCAGGTGTGAAGTACAGGTACTAGCACTCCTCATGGGAGGATCACTGCCTTGGGAGGAGCTCGGGCACTATGGCAACAGAATTGGGAAAGGGTTTTGGACAGAGCAAATACCATAGATGTGTGCTGGGAAGGCAGTGACACTGAATTTGCTGTCTTAAATTAATCATCAACTTTGCAGCTTTATTTCAATGACAAAAAAACAGGCCTGACTCACACTTCTTGTGTATAAAAAGACCCCTCTTAAGGCTCTGCATCACGGGCAGAGATGCTGCTCTTGAGCCATGGACGTACTGGGGACCTTTTCCCTCCCTTGAAGCAGGGACTGGAGTTCCCATATACACAATATGAAGATGTTCCCTGCCTTGAAATGACTTCGTGTTTGCAAGTGAAAAAATGGATTTTTAACTTCAAGAATAGAGGTTTACTGATGTCAGTGTAATTTATAAGTCAAAATGCAATGCTCTGTGTACAGACACTATAGAATTGAACCATTTAAAATTGGTCTGCAAAGGCAGTAATAGCCATTCTTTACTGATACCCAGTGAGAAAGGTGATGTAAAATATTATGAATTCTTGTCTGAGTGACCTTGTAGCAATGGTTTATGTTTGCCAGTGTTCCAGATAAATGCTGCACACTTACATATTTATAAATTATTGTTATTTGAAGGGACAGGGCTTTCTTACAGGGGATGACACTTGAAGCA
This sequence comes from Sialia sialis, assembly GCA_009812075.1. Classification (NCBI taxonomy): domain Eukaryota; kingdom Metazoa; phylum Chordata; class Aves; order Passeriformes; family Turdidae; genus Sialia; species Sialia sialis. Next base: position 8,192,965 of record VRYO01002014.1, read on the forward strand.
GCACTCCTGATCCATCCTGCAGTTCTGAGAACCAGGGAGAAGTGAATTGCCTTGCAAGGTCAGTGGGGATTTTAAGTAACAGAGGTGTCCACATTGTGGCTGTACTGGTCTTAGTTTGGACTCCACCAGCATAGACTGGCTGCAGCAGGGAAAACTGGAACTGGTAATTTTTTCTTCTCATCAATGCCTTACTCTGAACCTAAGAGAGGCAATTGTGGACTGCCAAACTGGTCAAGTAAGCCTTCTTCCTGAGGATAGACAAAACTGCCCCCAAAGGCTGATTAAGCTGTCTCAGTGGTGAGGAAATTGTTGAGCACTTTGCTGGTCTCTGAACTGCATCTCTGTGCTGGGGACAGGTTTGGACACCACCTTAACCAGGAAAAAGGAGGTGAGAAGTCCCACAGAGCTTTAGCCTTCTACTAATAACAACTGAGATACCACTGACAGGCACTGCTGTCTTTGCTAGCCCTCCTTGAGATTTTAATTTCCCTTGGAGGGGGATTGAGCCGAGTCCATTTGCTGGCTTTGTCTGCAAGGTGCTGTGTCTGTGGCAGGACAG
>VRYO01002014.1:8194523-8571204 GCA_009812075.1 Sialia sialis
AAACTCTTGTATAAATTGCAGATCTTACTAATTTTGTGTGGGTTTATCATGTTGTGACTCCAGGTTTATTCTTCTGTAATGAATATGGAAAGCAGATTTTCAGTTCTCAATGCACTAGAACATTACACCTGTTATTTTCTTATTTTCCTCCCTCTGCCTTTCAAGTTGGAATGAAGCCCTCTGCCTTGGAAATGTGTCTGTGTGGGCCTTCAAAGCCTAAGGCTGGCTGCAATAATCCTGCTATATAAATTTTTTTAACCCCTAGAAAGAGCTAATCATGTGAATCATTGCTCATGTGAATCTGCAGTACTGATTTTGTCATTGTTCTTAGTCCCAACCTTCACTGCTTTTGATGATTCAACTCAAACTCTTATCACATGTTCACATTTAGGGAAAGGCTTTGGGGGACTCAAATTCTTCTTTAATCCTACCTCCAGCTAACAAAATACTCTGAACCTTTAGAACAGAGGAAGAGAGAGTGTGTGTGCATGTCTGTGTTGGCTGACCTGCTGGAGAGATCATTTCTTCAGGATTTACCTTATCTGTTTACAGATTCAGTAAGACCAGAGAGGATTATACCTACTGATCTTTGGCTCCAAATGTTTAAGTCATCTCTGAACTGGGGATGCCTTGGCTGCAGACAAGGGAATTGAACTATTGCTTTTGCAAATACACTTAAAATGGTATATTTTCCACATAATTCATTGTTAAAACAATTTGCTTTCCAGATCCGGAAGAATGCTTGTGTTTGTGGAGGTCTGCCCATTGGGATTTTCATTTTGGTATTTTTTGTCCACTTGTTCTGTTAACCTAAAATCATCAGCTAAGTTACTTAACCCCTGTGTATTGGGGGAGGATGGGGAGGAAATGGTCTTTAAGTTTTGCACAGTTAATCAAAAGTCCCCTGAGGCTTTGAAGAAATCTCTAACATTGGGGTACCCTCCTCCTTCACCCTTCCCACGAGCAGCAGAACAGTCCAAGCAGTCGGTTCAGTTCTCTTTTGTGCTCTCAGCAGCAGATCCCTGCACCAGTCCCCCTTCTCCCACCTGTGCTGTGCTAGGGAGTAAAGGAGAAATCATCAAAAACGGGGGAGATGCCCAGGGACAGGGTGGTGATTGTCACCTCTGGGACTGCAGTGGGTGCAGCAATGAGCACAGGGAGCAGCAATCAATGCCCTTGAGGAGCTGGGCAGAGCTCCACGAGCAGAAATACCAGTTGCTCATTCAGTACATTTTCTCTACTTTAAGGAAATTAGGAAAAGGTAGGAGATTAACTTACCTCCCTGTCTGAGAGGAACAATGCTCCAGGGAGAAGAGACTCAGTCTCCAGAGCAGCTCTGAGATATGAGGGCTGTTTCTGATCTTCCCATTAGGGTGAAGAAATCATCCTTCCCATTCTGAAGCAAACCAAATGAGCATTTCACTGAACAATTTGAAGCAAATAGCTAATAAAATCTAAAATAAATGAGATTACTGAATCAAATAATAGAATGCAAAATATTTGTGTAATTGTGTAATTCAAAGCTGTTGCAATATTAATGAATTTTATAATAGAATGATTAAACACAGGATTCATTTTCATTTTGCAAATGCACTTAAGCCTTTAATCTAGCAGAGTATTACAACATAGGTAAATTTTGTTAAACCTTTCTGTGAAAGTATTTTATTTAAAATCCACAACAAACCTCTTCTTGCTCAAAGCCCTCACCATCACTCATTGTTTTCTTTAGTCTCCTTTTCATTGTTTTCTTTATTCTGCTTCTTCCCATGGTTTTTGGCTCACCTACTGAAGATGAAGTGAGGCAATATGCACCGACAAACTGAGCAGTGCAAAACCAAGGATATAGCTCATCACGGCTGAGGTTCAGTTGCCTAAAGCACCCTCTTATTCAAATTCTGACTTTTCCTATAGTCTGATATTGCCTCTCGTATAAAGAGTTTTTTCTCTGAATAATCTTGCTGTTCACCATGAACTGTTTCAGGAGCAAGCTCCTACTTAATGGCAGGAAGCATGGCAAAAAGTAGCCCCAGGAGAAACCCAAAACGCTTAACTCAATCCTCATTTATCTCAAACACTAGTTATTTAAATTTTGTTTATACATGCTGAAGAGCCAAGAAGAAAGGCAAACTGTGGGGTTTTCCTATGAGGTTTTTTGATCATCTTCTCTTCAATAGGTTAAAAAAAAAGTATGCTCAAACACCTTTGTGTTTCTTTTGAACCCCAGGAAAGTTCCAGAACTTCAGACTGAGGAAAATTGATTGCTCCTATCTTCTGTCTGGTAACTATTGGAGCCTTGCTTTAGGTTGCTCTACAGAGCTTTTGTGCTGTTGTAAATCACTGCTGTTGTCAAGATGGAGAAGTTTTGAGCTTTCATGCTCAGCAGTGCAAGGCTGCAGGCTTCTCTGAGCTCAGCTTGCTTGATCCTGGCAAGGAGAGACACAGATCCTTGACTGAAGCACTTATGTAAGCACAAAACCACAGGCTGGGGCTTTATACTCTGTGATGGGGGAAGGCTGAGGCTGTCCAGCCCCTGAGTGTCTCATCATTTGTGTTTCACTGTGCTCCTGGCCAAGCCACAAAACTGCAGCAGGGTGCGGCAGCATCTCTCCTGGTCACTGGAAAACCAGTGAAGAAGGAGCAGATGTATCAGGCCTAGAAATGCATCTACAGTTTTGTTGCCAGGGGAATGAATTATTTGAACAATCTACATTGGATCCTGCTGGATTCGTTGTAATGTGTAATCCTTAAAACTGGGTGCTTTTTCTGAAAATATGATAATCTTTGCTGAGATGATGTCTAGTGAAGGTCTTACTGGGGAAAATCCTGTCACATGCAAGGTGCAGAAATCAGTGACCATTCTAGCCCCTTTTAGCACTAAAATTGGTATGAACCAGTGCTAGGAAGGTGTGTGAGCCTCTCCCACCTCTGGGATACTCAGAAATTAACTGTGTGGTGTTACAGTGATGATGTGAGATGTCTCTGTGCTTTTCACACCTCACACACCCATCCTGTGCTGCAGTACAGCTTCATCTCCCTTGTGTCTTCATACACCTACAAAGAAGGGCTTGGTTGTCCTTTTTATGTACTATTCCTTCAAAAATACTGTGTATCATAGAGATGACTAACATCATCCCATTCATCTTTGTAACATTGCGATCACTCCACCATCTTAGAAAGATGTGGGCACCTGTATCCAAGACAGGCTAAATCATAATAATTCAAATAATACTCCAAATGCTTTGATGCAGGAGAATAAAAACCTTTCTATAGCACCTGTAATACTTGCTGGAAATGCTTTTTGTCTTAATGGAAATATAGCCCATTGTTTTAAATACCAGTAAGATGATGGGGTAGGATCCATTCTTTGCAGGTTGATGAAAGGATCTGTTGAAATGACTTGATTCCCAAAACAAATTGAGATATTTGTAGATCTAAGCTTTACATGGATGTGCATCTCCCATTTCACTCCATACAGTAGCAGAGCAGAGGTAGCTGTCATTTTCTGTCATACACAAACAGGCTTTTGTGCATTCACTCGTAAATGCAAAACAGCATTTTGGTTACTGGCTTGAAACCCTGAACATACCAGCCTGAGGTTGCTTGAAAGACAGTGGGTGCTATAACCATGCTATTGCCTCTTACAAGGAAAACATGAAAAAAATTAATTCTGGGGGAAATGCAGGTAAAACGAAACCCAACATCATTCCAACCCAGATGTTTTATTCAGCTTGATATGAATAAGTAATTTTATTTTCAAATGATCTAAGCCTTTTACTTTTTGCTGCAAAAAAGAAAAGAACAAAATTTCTGTGGAATGTAATATCAGTAATGAATCTTGAAAATATAAAGTAAGGCCAGCAGGCTTTCAGTGCTTCTCCTTCTTTGATTAAGTGCTTGCTGAATTCAGTCCAAATTTACAAAGCTGAGTTTACTATTAATTCAGTTTTCTTTAGCCCAACTTACAGCTCTGAATTACAGGTAGTAGTTCAGAGCTTGCTACCAGCAGACAATGAGGTCAAGAATGGTCTGGGGCTGTTCCTGGGGATCTGCATTTTGGGGACAGAATGCAGAGTGGGCTTGGCCACTGCAGAGGTCCCTGCTGGGCAGTAACAGCATCGTGGCTGTCAGGTTTTAGGATCAGCCCAGTGGTTTTGTGCAAGGTTATGTTTAACAAAGGTCTGGCGATGGATGTAAGGATTGTCCAAGCTGCTGGCTGGGTAACGTTTGACTGCCCAATGATGTTTGATTTCCCTGTCCCATCACTCAAGACTATGGTAACAGCAACTTCTATCTCCTAATAATGGTTTTCTGAAATAGCTTTTTCTTTTTCCCCCTCAAGCTCAGTTTTGCACTGGAAATTACACAAACCAGTAAATGAGTTGCAGGAACAGATGGGGCTAATTGCACCTGTCTGACAGTGCAAATTTTAGCTCTCTGAGCCTTCAAAAGGCTGTGGATCCAAATCACAGCCTGCAAAACAACTGATGGAAAGCCTCTCTGAAAGTCAGGTGTTTACTGGGTATGACTGAGCTCTTCCTGAAGCTGTTAAATCAGTGACAGGTGATGAGCACTGCTGGAAATTAGGCTGTGAGAATTTATACGTCTTAGCTGTGGGAACTCTTACAGAGAGGCCTCTGGAACAAGTAACCCCCCTCAAACACAGCCACCACCCTCTCAATGCACAAATGCCCCTTAGATGTTTTCTTTTCCACACACATTTTGCCTCAAAGAAGTATTTGAACATACCTGTCTTTTTTTTTTTTTTCACTTTTCTTTATTGTGTATGCATACCTTGCCTCTGCTGTTCTGGTTGGGTGGGTTTTTTGTTGTTATTCTCTCACAAATTAGCCCCTTGGCTGGGCTGTGTGTCACTTGTGCTGTTCAGCTGCAGCAGAGGAGGGAAGGTGAGGTGGGAGAAGAAACTGTGGAGGTGGCAGGAGGTGGGAGCCCATAGTCTGAACAGACTGAGGGACCTGGGATGGTTTGAAGGAGGCCAGAGCAGTCAGGCAGGGATTAGAAGAAAAGGAATTGCAAGGAGCAATTTGCACGCAATTAATTTCTCTTTGTGGCCACAGTGATTATCCAGAGCAGCCTCCTCAGTGCGGACACAGGAGTGGAAGGAGGGTGGGTGGACCCTGCAGAACTGTCCCTGGAGTGAAGAGATGTGTGGTCAGCCTGAGACCTGGAAGAGAGGAATGATGTGGAAAGTTAGAGGTAGACAGAGCACTGAAGGTATTAGTGACATATTTGTGCTTGGGGATCAGAGGGAAGGGAGAGGAAGAGTGAAGTGGTCAAATCACCAGGTAGCTGCTGTGGGGCCAAACTGGGAAGACCTTTTTTCCCTGCATGGGCCATATCTAACCTGTGTTCTGTGGTTTCCTGGTGAGGGGATGTGTTTCTCTTTTGCTGTGGCTTGTGTAATCCTTGCTGAAGTACTCCTGAGCATCCTACTTAACTGATACCATATAGTCATATCTTTGTGTGATCTCCACAGCTGGGAATGCTGGGCATAAATCACTGCTGGATAAGTGCTTGTTCTACTGTGACAAATGAGGTTCAGCTGTGCCCAGAGTGAGGGGCTGTGGTGTGACTGGAGCAGAAATGCAGTGAGGGAGGAAGAGCAGCAATGTTCACAGCACACCCTGCCACATGAGCTCCCCTGCAGGCTCTGATGGATCCTGTGCCCCATCCTGACACTTGGCATCTGACACTGAATTTACATTTTCTCAGCACCTTGAAAGCATGTACTCTAAGGATAAATGCAGCTTCTCTGTAAACATGGTGCAGCCATCATTTTGAATGGGAATAGAGCACCTTCAGGATGAATTGCACTCTGCTGCTCCTTTGAGATGTTAAACTGTTTGGTGAGTGTTTCAAAGCTGAATCTCTGCCACGATCAGTACTTTTGCACATAGATCATGACCTGTGCCCTGGCAGCAGGGCTGCTGCAGCACCAGCTGCCCTCATAGAGTGTGGCTCTTCCACCTGAAATTCCTCAACTTCCAGCTTCTTGCTTGGATTGCTTTGACTCAAGCATGACTGTGCATCTGAGTGCTCCATTTTGAGGTGGCCTCTGATGTTCAGACACACATCCTAATGTATTTATCCCCAAAGTGGTCTCATGTCTTTCTGGAAACAGAGCTGTTAGTATTTCCCAAACCTGGGAACTTCTAAGCACACAAGTCATGCTGGAGAACATGTGCTGTCATCCACCCCTCCCTGTAGTTATGCTAAAATAACTAATCAGTTTTTCTAATAGATTTCTAATAATTCTCTCTATATAATTCTATAAAATTCTGTTTTTCTAATAATTTTTAGAAGAGGAGCTCAGTGATGAGAAGGAGCAGTGACAGCCAACCAGCTCCCAGCAATCCAGCAAAGCAGCAGTGACATGCATTCTCCTTTTCTGAGGGAGAATAGGACAGCATGCCAGCAGCTCATTGGATGGCCAGGGTGCTGTGACACAGGCACAGGACTGCCAGGGGGTGACACTGAACGTGCTGCTGTGGGGACAGTGGAGAGAGTGCCTGGAACTCCTCAGGAGAGAAACACCAACCTGCTTCTGCAGAGCTGCTCTGCTGCCCTGGGCCAGCTCTCCTCCCTGGGAAGCACTTTGATTTTATTGACAGCACAGTGAGACCTAGCATTAGAAACACAGAGTCTTCCTCCCAGCCAGTATTTTCCTAGTGGTGGAAGCAAGTATCTGTGTAACCACCAAAATCTGGCTGTGGAAACCGTGACCTCATTTGAGGCTGACAAAGCAGACGCTGTGCCTTTCTCCATGGCAGGACTAATTCCCCTGGAAATCCTGTCCCTCGGAGCTGGATTGCTTCTGCTCAGCCTGGGGGCTGCCTCTTCCAGCTGCATTTGCTGGGAGCATTTGTGTGATTGTTCCCTCGTTTCCAGGCCCTGGCCCAAAGGCTGTCTTTGTCATCCACAGTCTCATTTGGCATGCAGATGTTTTCCTCTCAATTCCCTGGTCACATATTTACCACTGTAACTCTGGCCAGAGGAAGGCAGGATTAATGGTTCCTCTTGATGTTGCATCAGGGTATCACATGGAAGCTGGGAGTGAAAGGCTGGATGGAGCCTCCAGAGACCTTCCAGCTCAAGGTGCTGCTCTGAGGAAGGATCAAGTCAGCCCACACAGCTCCCATGACATAGCACAGTTTAACTGCTCTCCACAGCTGCAGTCAGGGGATTTTTGCACATCCAAAGGCAGTGTATCTCAATCCCCTACTACCTTAAGAAAATAATTTTCTTACTATCCAAAAAGAACCTTTGCTGCTAATAAAGCCCTTTTTATTTCTTATCCTTTCTTCCTGCTTCCTCAGCCACTAGGGCAGAATATAACCCAGAATTCATCATCTTTAATAGTGTTTAATGTTTAGAAAGACTATCAAGCTGTCCCATTGGCTTTCTTTTTTGTAGATCAAACAAAGTGAAGCCACTCATTAGTGCTGATTTTTCCAAATCTTTCCCCATTTTGGGCTTTCCCAAAAAACTTAAAATCTCAGAGGACGATAAAAGGTGAATGAAACATCTTTTCTCCTCGTTACTGGGCTTCATTCATTTAAACTAAGACTTTTTTTTCTTTTCATTTTGGTATTGTCAAACCTATAAATATAAAACAGAAAATCTGGAAATGTGAAACTGAAGTCTGTCTGAATTAATATGAATTTTTTGACAAGCAAAGTTTGAGCAGCTCATCCTCCCATGCTCCAGCTCTCTTTCAGACGCTGCAAGAAAGTTACTTAAGGCAAGAGCTATTTTCTTAGTCAGCTTGGTTCTTTCTTGGAGCCTCCATCTGCAGGCAATGCTGTCTGCAAGCCTAATTCTCCTTCAGCCTCCTCTTCATCCTCATCTCTGTCCTAGGCATTGACTGCCAAAACCACTTGTTTCTTTCTTCACATAATCCATACATGCTCTTTTGGCAATGACAGTTTAAAGGCGAAGAGCCACACCCTGGCTGTGGCAAAGGCATGATTTTAACATGCTGGATGCCATTTCTCATTCTATGTGGTGATAGTTCCTGAGCATCCTCATCTGCAATGGAATCCCAAGAGATTTGCCAGTGTGCTGCAAACACTCTGCCTAGTGAGTGCACTCTGGGGGTCCAATCCTTTGGAGTGACAGTGATGGATAGCCTGATCAGTAATCCTCCCACTGCATCCCCTGACTGGCTGAATGCACCACAGAGTAGTTAGAAAATTCTTTGCTGAAAAGAGAAACAATTATAAAGCATTTTTAGAACAGTGAATGGAATGCTTTTCACAGCTGGCAGTTCTTATTTATGACAAGTAATAATTGCCTCAGCTTAAAAAAGGCTCTGAAAATGAAAAAGAAGGTATTTTTAAAGGGAATTAGGTGCCCTTGGATTTGCAAGTTGGATTCTGCAGGTACTGGGCAGTTTCATGCAAAAGAACACTATGGGTGCTGAGATGGAAGGACTGGTTCTGCAACAAGGCACTGCCTCCAGAGCTGGAGCCAGACCTACAGACAGGTGCAGCCACACCTTCACCAGATGAGGACAGAAATACTAGGATTTTTTTGTGTTTGTGTTGATTTTTTTGTTGTTGTAATTTCAGTGTTTTGGTTTTTTTTCGCAAGACGGACATGAGGGTTCTTGGGGTTGGGTCTCTCTAGAACATGCAGGCATGAAAGAGCACCTGCTATACAGGAGTGTATAGATCCCTAGGCTGCAGAGGATATAATTACAGAAATTCTCTCTGAAGTTGAAAGAACTAGACACTAATATGATGCACTAGCTTCCAAACCTGTGTTTTCTGTTAAAAAAATTTCTGAGGTGTATTTGCAGCTAATGGTTACATCATGTGTAAATATATGTTGGAGCTCAAAAGATGTGAGCTCCTGTGGTTTCACACAGATTTTTTCCCCAGCATCACTCTTTTAAACTATAATTTTCCTTAAGAAATTATAAGACTTAAACTATATCTGTAATGCTGTAAGATTAGAAATCTAGTGGCCTGTGAGTTTGGACTCAGCAGAACAATGGTTTCTGTCTATTGTCTCTCAGTTGGATGGGTTCTGTGAGTACTGTTTAAAATATAACACATTTTAAAGTGTCCTGGCAAATACTCTTGTCAAAAAATTTCCCAATGAGTCACCTGACAACACTTAGAGCCAACAATGAGCAAACAGGGAGATTGCTTTTCAGGGTGGAGATTAACTTTCTCCAGTTCTTTTGCTGAGCTTCACTTGGTGGGAAGAGAAAATCTACCCAGGCATGTTGTCCATAGTATCTCTGTAACTTGTAAAGGTATTTTCCTTTCTGCTAAAGAGTATTTATTTTTTTGTGCAGAGAATGTTACATAGCCTATTTTAAATGGAAATACGTTTTATATTTCTTTGCTCTATGGCAAGCACGGGTTGCACATAACCTTGGCTGAGAAGAAGGGTCCCTCAGCTCCTTGGCAAGGAAAACAGAGAAGAACTGCCAGGATAATCCTGCAAATGTGGGAATGCTCAAGGAGTGCCTCTGCTCTGTGGCTGTGTTTCCAGGCATCACAGCCTGACTTTCCTTCCAGTCTCTGATGTGTCCCCCAAGCACAGGCACAAGGAAAAGGAAAAGATCAGTGTTCCTTGCTTGCCTTGTGGCATCTGGGTTGATAACACCTGAGAGGTTGGTAGCAAAGTGTGAGCACCCAGTGAGGCATTTTGCTGGTCTTCTATTGAGACTGTGAATTATTCTCTGCCATGTCATGAGACATTCTGGGCAGCATTTCAAGACAAATAAATAAATAGAAACAGTAATAATTCCCTTGCACTTTTCTCTCAGCTGCAGGATTTTGAGAACCCTCAGAACACATTTCTTCTTGGTCCTCACTTTTGAAAGTGCCTAGAATAGTGAGAAGAAAAACCCAAGCATTTGGAGCTAATAAAAAAAGGACAGATGATATTTCCATTAGATCTCACATAGACAAAGCCCAAAGCACCCCAATTTCACATCAGTATTAACAGCAAGTAGTTTCCTGGAATCTAAGACCCTTTGGGCTCTTTAGGAAGAAGTCAGCAGGACTTTCCACATGCTACAACAATATGTTTTATGTGCTTTCTTGGGCTGAGGTATCTCATCATTGTTTTCTGCTGACACCTTGGAGATTTTCTGGATCTCTGTGCTCCATTGAACAACTGACAACTTCTGAAAAAGCCATTTTAGTAACAGTCTGTAAGGACTACTCTTGGAAGAGAAATAAGTAACGTATTTGTACATGCCTGTCTGCAGGGCTGTGTGTGGGGTCACACAGGGACACCTGACTTTGGGTGCCAGGGATATCGAGACACATTTTCATCTGACATCTTGTGCAGGAGTCAGAGCAGAGCTGTGCCTGCTCACATCAGCTGAGGATTCAGCCTTCACAGTGAGCATAAGAAATTACAGTAATGTCATGTGTAGAAGGTGCACTCTCTTGACTGAAATTTTGATCGAAACCCGGAAGTGCGCCTTATAGTCCAGTGCGCCTTATAGTCCAGTGTGCCTTATAGGCGTGAAATTACTGTACTTTAAATCTCATGCTGCTACAGCTGCAGAAGTGGATCAAAAATGGTCAGGACTGATGCTCTGTTGCTTTTTGTCTTAGGCTGCATGAATCTGGCGACTGGAGTTTCAAACAACAGAAACTCTGCGCCAACTCTATCCCTAGAGAGAGGCAAGGGAATCCCAAAACAGACAAAACACTCTGGTGGAGGGAATGAAAGATAAATGTAAGGGCCCAAAGGGTCTGAAACATTAATTTTTTTCTTTTTCTTCTTTTGTCTGTGAGAGAAATTTCTATTAGAAAGGGCCCATAAAATAATGAAAGGTTCTCCAGTGTATAGCATGTGATTTATTATGCCCAAATGTGCTTTGTGTCTCCCTAAATGCAGCCAGGCAATGGCTTCTATTATTAGGATGTGAAGGTTTGAGCATGAAAAAGAGCAGTCTGAGAGGGATTTTGGAACCTGGAAAGCAAAAAGTAACTCTGGAGGGGGTTCTGTGTTTTGCTGACAAGATGGCATGGGGAGGTGGGCACGGGTGGAGACAGAGGAGAATTGCCTGGCAGCAGAGGTGCAGCTCCTGCCCCTCCACAGGTGACCAGAATTTGGCTTTGCTTCTCACTGAGACCTGGCCTGGGAGTGCAGAGGTGCTGCAAAGGAAGATAACAACCAGCTGTGGTAAGAATTGCCTTGCTGGAGGAATTATACCTCAGGAACCAGATATTATGTGCAGATTTTATAATATGGGTTTGCTTACTGCACTGGGGTTTTCCTATTTTGCTTAATAAATACTATTTTTCAGCATGGGCTGCTGTTTGGGAGTGGGAGAAGTAAGTCACTGAACATTGCAAAGAGTTTTTTGCAACTTCACAGGTTTCTGGATAGAGAGCTGAGCCAATGGTTTGCCTGCGACCTTTATAAACACAACCTTTTGGCAGTCAGTCAGGTCTTGGCAGAAGACTTGCAGTTACTTATCACAAAAGTTTCCATGTAAGCTTGTCAAAGCTTTTTTTGTCCTTAATTTGGTCTTGATTTTGAATTCTCTCCAATTAAGATTTTTTTAACCTCTGGCTAACTAAGTCTCCTGGGTAATTGTTTGATTACTAGTTAAATATAGTTTTTCATGTAGAACACATACAGTTGGTTTATACTTTATCTAAATATCTGTCACATTTCTTTCTTTCTGTTTTTCTTTTCTTTTTTTTTTTTCCCTAGGGCTTGTACTTGCCACAATATGATTTTGTGTCCTTTTCAGAGCCAGCACTAATAATTCATCAAGGATCACAAAACCATCAAAGCACAAGTGATGATGCAGGCTGACACTTGGCTCTCTTTGGTAAAAGAGAAAGGTGATGCTGAGGTTGGTGCTCTTTTTTACCTCACCATTTCTCCTGTTTCAAGGGGAGGAATGTGCCCATGTGCTGGATCTGGTCTCCATTTAGGACTTCATGCCTGGTTTTGGGGGAGAATTTGAAATGTGTGGAGGAAGAGTGTGTGTGTCACCTGCCTCGTGCCTGTCTGTGTAATCCACCTGTAGCTGTTCCAAGGGAGAAAGTGTTGACAAATGGCAGCACTTTTTCAGAGCACATTGTAATATAAAACCTGAAATATATTTGCTATTGTTTCCTGCTGCTCTGGGTATAGGTATGTTCCTGGAATATGTATCAAGAGCAATCCCTCTGTTTGCAGTTTAAACATGAGCTATAGAGCACTTACTCCAACTGCCAGTTTCCTGGGAAAAAGGTTTGCAGTGGCCATCTATTATCTTGGCTGCAAGGAAAGTAAACTCTTAACTGCATATGAAATTAAGTGATTCTTTTCTAGCAGTTGGAGTTTGGGTTTGGTGATAATAAGTGTGGGTTTGTGATTTAATAGGTCATTACCTACTTTGCCCATAATCACAAAGTAATAAATAACTATTGGCAAGATGGATAATAGCTAGGTCTGAGAGGCATGAAAAAGATAAAGCAATAGGCACAAAACTATAATTTATATTCATAGAAAATGGGTCTTAGCCAAGAAATGTGATCTAAACTGAGAGGAGAGCAGATTTTTATTAGATGCCTCTGATTTGGGGAATGGCTGAACACCTACTTTCACAAGAGCTAGCTGTCTTTCTGGTTTATAAAATGTGTTTAGGACATGTTACAGGGGAGTACCCCTTTCTGAAGAGGAAATTCCGTATCTCACAGACTCAGACTCCTGGTCCCATGGACCTAGACTTCCCTCTGAAAAACCTCTCCAGGATTTTGGGCCCAATTAACCAAAAGCTGTCAGTGCTTCACTGTTCATTTGCTGGCCCATTCAACATTTGTTGCAGCTGCTTTGAGCTGTTCTGACTTCTGGGTTCCTCATCCCTTCCTTTCTTGTGATACCTTAGTTCATGTCAAACAAATAATGGCACCGTTTATAATTTGATGCTTTCCCAGCCATTCTTGTTCCCTTCTGTGCAATGTAATAGTCACATTATTGCAGCATATCATATTACATCACTTGTGTCATAAACTCATCATATTTTTTATTATCTCTAGATATGCTCTGCAGAGCTTCAGGATTGCTTTGTAGTGTGCAAGGAAATAGATGAGAAACTGAAATCCAGATGTGGTGACAAACTTCCCTAGGGCTGGGCAGGGAGGATGGTGTGGCCATGGTGCTCATCACCCCCTCTTGGGCTCGTCATTTGTTTCTTCTCTGCCTCTCCTCCCCACTTGATTGGTGCCAGAAAATGAAGATGTGGGCACTGTGTTGATGCCTTTGATGTGGTCTGGTTTTGAATATGTGAAAATACAGTTGTGCAGTTCTGAGCCTGACATCAAGGTCAGCTGGTGGCTTTATTCAAATTTTTTGATTAATCAAGAGGAAGTACCCATCCTTTTCCTTCTTAGAGAGGTTCAAATAGAATATGTCTTTGCATATTTCATGGAGGTGAGGAGATGGGGGCAGGAGTGAGGTGCCTGAAAATATACCAGTGGATGTTTGTTCCCTCTGAAACAGGGAGAAAAAAAAAAAAACCTTCTTCCATATTTCTCACCAGCCTCCCCCGTTTCCAATACGTTCGCTTTATATCAGTGAACTTTAAGAACAAAATGTGCTCAGGGAAAAGAGATTAAAATTGCAAAGCAGTTTCCTTTCCTATCAACAGAACTGACAGAAAAAAATGACAAAATGCTTGTGGGAATGATTAGAGAGAGTCAATGTTCTCATTCATGTCATGTCGTATATTGCTAATTTATATGTATTTGTTTTCGTACCAGTCTGGCAAATTTCAGGAAAGAATCTGCCAGGAATCAGTGGGAAAATAGGCCTGTATTCTTTTGGAAATTATTAATAAGTATTTGCTGTGTTTTATTTGGATTTCAATGACATCTGTAATGAGTGATGGATGCCAGGAATGGAAACAGCCATTAAGGAGAGGGAGGAGGCTCATGGCAGGATTCTGGAGATTTGGGAGCTCTTGCTGTTCCTGCTGTTCCTTGGTCAGTCAGTGCACCCTCCTCCAGTGTTCCATTTTTTCCTACAGGAGAATGAGGCGGTGAGGCCTCCAAATATCTTCCATGAGGGAGGAAGGCTCCAGGCTTTCCACACCTGTTAAATGTGCTCTTGACTATTGGCTTTTTGGGGTTCCTTATATCCTTTCCTCTCCTTCCTCCTTTCTCCTTCCCTGTCTCTCAAGAAATGAGTGCTAGAGCAATTAATAAATACCAGATTTCAATTGGGCATAAAGAATTCTTCACTTGATAGGACAACACTCTCCTCACTCATCTTTTGACCACTCCAATTTTCAATGTGTCACTAATCTGAAAATGCAAGATTTCCACGTTATACTTTGACTTTTTGCTTTCATTTATACCCTGTGATTTGGTAACATTTCCATCGATCACTCTAAATGTCATCTAATTTCTTCAGCTGTAATTTTGTTGCTTTTTCCATAACAAGTAGCTATTTAGGGTTCCAGTAACTCCAATGATTTCAATGACATGAAGGTGAAATAAAATTCTCCTCAGAAGTCTGAGGACACACACACACAAAAAAATCTGGCATGTTCACCTGACTTCTCAGAAACATTTAGTGGCCCAAATCCTCTTGATTTCCACGTCTTTTTAGATTTGCCTTTAATGCTTCAATATTCTGTAAAGGTGCTGATTTAATTAAATTATCATTCAGCCTGGTTATACAGATTAGTTTTTTCAGTCTTTCGTGATAAAGTAGCACCTTCAACTCTTTAATCACTTCTGTTACTAATTTTACCTCCATTGCATCCCAACCTGAATATTTTGGCAAGGTTGCTGCCTTCTAGGTTTTTCAGCCTGATTGTCAGGAACATGTTATGGCCAAGAATAGACTGGAAAATATGGTTCCTGCTAGTCTGTTCCTACAGAGAGGAAATTAAATTCAATGCAAAGAAGCATTTGCTCTCTAGCAGAACTCAGTTAATGTCATGAAAAAGGGAAGGGAAAAAAATGCCTTTGAGGGTTAACAGTGAGGAAGTTAACAAGAACCCAATATGGGAACTCAAGAGAAACACCAGATGAAAGAAAGGCAGATGGTATATCATCCCAGCAAATACTTGGGCTATTTTCCTGTCTGAATCCACTGATTTGATCTGAGGAATGTGCTGTCTGTGCTCTGTGCAGCTCTCTTTTTCAGAGATGTTTTGACAGTGCATCTCCTCTCATGGTTCCAAATGCGTTTGCCGGGTCAGAGCTGGGGCTGCTGAGGTGTGTGAGGAGGGCTGGGGCTGCAGGGCACAGGATCACAGTTTGCCTTCCTGCCTGGCCAGACTCAGCCTCACAGAGCACAGATGTGCTGTGGGGGTCCTGGTCCTGGGAGCCTGAATAACCCATCCTTTCCTTCCTTGGACACCGTGAGAAATCTCTCAGGTAACCCAGGGAAGGGCTGGGAAGGCTCAGGTAACCTGCAGGGACTGCACACACAGCATGGTTGAGGAGAAGGATCCCTTTCCTCAGCAGAAAGTTTCCTCTTTCCAAGGAACTTAAACCAGAAAGAAATGTTTGATCAAATGATGGAACTCCTTCATCTTGCCAAACCACTCTATGGTGAGTGTCAAGTCTTTTTTTTCTCCATCCTGTGTGGTTTTTTCAGAGCTGGGTATGTCTGGTATAATCATGTCATACTCTGGGGGTGGAAGGAATATCAGCTCAACATTTTGAGTGGAAGCAGAAGCAGAATTAACCCAGCTTATCCAAAACCCTGTGTATGGGGAAGGGTTGAGGAGGAAATCTTGGTCTTGGAGGGCTGATGGATTAATTTACTGGAACTGTTTGAAGCCTTTCTGTTCAGCCTGGCTCTTCTGTGCCTTGGTGTAACACAGGAGTTACCAGCCAGACCAATCTGGCCCTGCTTGGCATTTAAGAAAAAGAAGAGGAGATCAAGGGACAGGATCTGTGAATTTTACCCACGTTGTTTTGGAAGAAAAAGTGCTGTAAAGAGAACACAAACAATTAGGGCATATGCTGAGTTTGTTTATCTTCAGAAGCCTGTGGTAGGTGTGCCAGTGCACTGGTGTTCAGCAATTAACAATAAAGGCAGACAGCAATTAACCACATGTCTGCTGTGATGGTAATGCAAGTTATTTGTATTTAACCTTCATGATTCATGAGCCACTTTCATTCTGGGAACTAAAGAGAAGGAACATCTTAGAGCCTAATGTCACCATGTGAAAAACGATCAGACTTCAGTAGTCAGTAATGAAAAAACTTACAGAAATTTCACGTTTATAAGCCGCACCTTTTTGACTGAGTTTTTGACCTGATCCCGGAAGTGTGGCTTTTCATCCAGTGTGGCTTATTTATGGACAAATCCCGTGGTCTTCCCGGCTACCCAGATATGCGGCTTATAATCAGGTGCGGCTTATAATTGTGAAATTACTCTACATAAATAAAAATATATAGATTCCCCCCCATTATTGGCAAATGAAATATAATCCTTTATCATACATATACACATATATATATGCATACATATCTATGTACACATACTTTTTGGTAATAGTGGAGTTCTGTTTCTGAGAATTTCAAGCTTCATTTGCTTTTAGGATCTCAGCTTTTGTAGATGCTGAAACCGCGGAAAAGTCCTTATCAGTGTCAATGGCTGTTGCATTTGGACTGCTGGTATTAACACCACCATAGCAGCTATAGGCTTTAGAAGGTTTTTTTGGGGGTAGGTTGCTCTTTTTCCCCCATGTATTTCTGAAGAAATCAGGCTTATTTAGGAAGAGCAGCCTTTATAGGATTCAGCATTCAAAGGAATGGGATGGGACACTCAGACTGTTGGAATCAAGCCTGTTCTGATGCCACATCTTTTACAAGGCTTTTTGAATTGACAGACAGCCTTCATGATTAATTGTCACTGGGACAAGTACAGAGCTGGGTCTTTTATAAAAAATATCCTGGCCACAGGGGAAGAAGAGCAAGAAAACCAAAGGACACCTCTGTTACTCTCTGTTAAAGAAGAAAGAGCCACTGCATCAGGATTACATACACTCTAAGATCACTTTTTCTTTTTCTTTTTCCCTTGAGTTCTGTCACAAAGCTTGTTTTTGGTGGAGAGAGGTTTAGCAATAAGTTTGTCTCATTATAGGTAAACAGATATATTTTGGACAGTTTTTCACTGAGCAGCACATAAATCTAGGCTTAAATGTAATGAACTGGCACCAAAAAGTGTTCTGGAATATTGATTTTTGTGAATTAATAAGACATTGTTTTCAGGTTTTTATGGATTAATACTTAGCTACAAGCTGTTCAGGATTTGGGTAGAGAATATCCTAGCAGTGAAATGCAATTTTATTTTGGAGATGGAAATGCTTCAAGATGGAACAATTGGATTGGTGGACAGATTGTATCAAAGGGTAGCAAGAGAGAGACACAAAGAGCCTTTATTGCTTATTCTTTCAATACGAGTAATAAGTATTGATGACCTAAAAGGAATCCAATGAAAGGTTTTTTTGAAAATAGAGTTTGGAGGGCTGTTAGTTTTGTGTGTGCCTAAAAGTGTCATCTTAGAAAAACCAATTAAAATAAGGTATTTTGGCAGGAAAACAATAATCTTTTTAGCAGAAAAAGAAATAATTTAAATTCTGTTCCCCTTTATGAAAATGTATAACTTAGCTTGGAATCAAAAGCTTATTTAACACTTCCAGCAAAATGAAATCTGCTTTCTTCCTTCTGTCCCTGTTTCCATTGGGAGCTCCAAAATTTTCCAATAAGAACCTTTTCAAAGGTGGACATTCTCAAGGGGATTTTCTTTCAAATCCATCTAATAACCCATGTCAGGGAGCACCTCAGATGTTCCACATGAAATGAGAAGAGCTCAGGGTATTGTACGAGGAGCTGAAGGATGGGAAGAGAGATTTGAGCTGCAGACTGCCAGGTGTGTGGGGAGCTCAGCAGTGGGCTCAGCACAGCAGAGGGGTTGAGGGGCAGGAACAAGAACATATCCAGTGTCTGATCACCCAGAACATATCCAGTATCTGTGATCACCCTGGGCAGCCCACTGTGCTCTGCTGACCTCTGGACCAGAGCAAGGGCAGTGGTGCCAGCTGGCATCCGTAAAAGTGTTTTGAGTTGTACCCCTCCAAAGGGATCTACACCACAGCCTTTGGGAGAAAGCAGCAGAGCTGATGAGTTTTGTCATCCTTTGCTTGTCTGTAATTACTCAGCTCTGCTTGTTCTGCCTGTTCTGATCTCAAATCTAATGCTGGCGTAACTGCACTGGTTTCACAGGAGTTAACCCTCAATTGTTCAACTGAGAGCAGCATCAAGGCCGTAATCTCTGCCACAGAGCAGTCACAAACACCGCACGCAAATAGCCATTGGCATGGCTTCAAGAAATGTGTGCCATCAGTTGTTCTCCTGCCATGAAAAGACCTGAAATGAAGCATTCCTGTAGGGAACAGATTGCACTTGCAATGTAAATCGAGTTCAATATTATCAGACTTGTTAGTACAGTCTTTGGTGCTGCTTGATAAACAGACAGCACATGGAGCCTTGACATTTGGCTGGTTGGGCATTAATAAAGCACTCAGTCAGCCTTCTAACTGGGAGGCAGTGAGTAGAGCCTGGGGGGTGGGTGAACTCCTGTCTGTGCCTCAGGAAAGATGTGAAAACCTTGTGTGTCCTTTGACTGCAAGCAATCCTTGCTGGATCTCAAGGGCAGGAGTATGAGCATCTCTGCTCTAAACTCCAAACACGTTGTGCATTGCTGTCCAAGCAGGTCTGCAGGAAGCACAGCTGAGCTCTGCCCATCAAGCACAGCGTGCGGCTGAGCTCTGGGGAGCTTTGGTGAGCACCACAGGATTGCTTGTGAGAGCTCCTTGATCAGAACAGAAATATTTAATCAGGTCTGTCTCCTGTAACTGTCATGCCGAGAAAACAAGGCTACAAATTGGATTTGTGTGATCAATGGGCAAGAAAGACCACTTTATCCACCTTAGCAGTGCTGACATACAGCACTAGGCTTTGGTGACAGCAAGGTGCCCGTATTCTGGCAGGACACACTCTCCTCTCTGGGGACACAGGCTGTTCTGGAACCATACACTGATCATTTTTAAATTTTAACCATCATCTTGACATCTTGTATGCCAATAAAAGATCAGCTGCTGAGTTTAGAAAGAGCATGATTTTTCTTACAGCAAAATCAAAGAAAGAATTTGCACTGATTCTGAAAACAAGTATTGGGACCTGATTGGTTAAATTGCACAGCAGTGTTTTGGTACATTATGATATGGTTTGGAATTTATTCATGTACATGAGTGAATTAGGAACGTGCACACAGTTTTTGAAGTTCAGGGCTACAGCGCAGAGCATAGTTCAGGGGTCTGACTCAAACAGAGAGAGGCTCGGAGCCTGAGCAAATCCTCTGCAGTCAGGTCTGGCACCACTAAGCCTCTGTTACATAGATCTTCCAGACCTGACACTTCACAGTTTCCAACATTTGCAAAGCATGAGCATCACAGCAGGTCTTACTGAACTTAATGGCACAGGAAAATTAGTAAATAAATAAATAAATAAATAACATACAACAGAGATGATGGGAGCCATGTCTGAACTTTGTGTCTTATGGTGACTTGGCAGGCTCTTTGAAAGGTTTTCAGTAACCTTGATGAATAGCAAAACTATTTAAAAAATTTTCTCTCTTTGTATGTTATAAATGGACTTGTAAAAGAGGGACTGCCAGTTACAGTGTGTCTCCCCATGAGTGGGGAGGAAGTTAATGGGATGAAGAGTGCAGCTGTGGAACCCCCCCAGAACATGAAGATCTTTAGGATCTGTTTGGAGAGTGGCACAACTGAATCCAGGTATGAGAGGGAAATAGGTCATGGGTACCAAATGACAGGAGCAGCAGTGTCAGCCTCTGCTAATGTTTGCTCTGTGGAAAAAAAACCAACACAAAAAACACCTAAGCCCCAGAGATTGGGATCTACAGTGACAATTCCTTACTTCAGGAAATGAAGCTTTTCTGAACAATACCATCTTCTGTCATGCCTAATCAAACTAATTAAAGAACACTACCACACTTTATTAATGTAATTTATCTCTTGCCTGAGGTGAATTATATTTATGCTCCAGTTACTCAAACATCACTGTTCTATGTTTGAAGGAATGATGTTATTCAGTGATGTTTGTGTTCCACAATATCAGGCAGTAATTGAACAAGTACCTGGGAAATTGGGTATTTCCTGCTTCATAAAAAGCTTCTTTGGGGAATGTGTTGTTGCACAGGTATGTTGGTGGGCAGGCTGGACTGGAGCCTGTCCTTATTTGAATGGCAACTGGAGGCCTACACAGGCCAAACCTGTCAAGCCAAACAAGCCAAAATTCATTGGTAAGCATTAAGCATGTGAGTGGCCTGTTTAACTGAATGCACATGTTCACATCATTTAATGAATTGGGGTTGGGAGGCCAAATTTATTCCAGTTGAAGATCTGGCAGGGAAAGGCGAGTATGTGCTGAAGGAGGAAGGAAGGAAGTTAGTTCTAGAGATTAAAACATTGAAGAAAATATCAATAGTAAAAGAAGTATTTATTTTAAAAGATATTAATGGCTTCATGGATATGCCTCAGCTGCAGGGCTCATAGGCACAGTGTCCACCCTGCTTTTGCACCAGCTGGAAGAAGCAGTTTAACATCATTTATGGAGTAGGACAGAGTGAGACAATGGAAAGCATTGCCCAAAACTGGCTGAGGGGTTTTCCTGGTGAGTGCTTGCAATTTGTTGCTGTCTGCTTGATTACAGCAGAGATGGAGAGCAAGGGGAGCAGCACAGAGCTGTCATGGGGCTGGTCTGGCCAGAGGCTCAGGCAGCTCTGGGTGGGCAGGGCTGGGAGAGGGAGCTGGTGAGGATTCTGCAGCCTCCCCATTCTCCTCAGACCTGGATTTGTCGGCTGGGCTGGGCTGGCTCAAGGCCATTCTGGCCACCTGTCTGTGCTGTTTGCCCTCATTTGAGGCCAGCCCTGCTGGCTGTCGGACAGCCAAGTACACTTGGAAAGGACATTGCAGATGGTCCTCATCCACCCTGCCTCATCCATGTTTTGGGTGAGTAAGGTGAGCCCTGCCCTAGTAGGGAACGACTTTGCCTGCTTTGAGGGCACCTGAGATTTGAAGAATCTGAGTCCAGAGCTCAGGTGTGCATGTGCAGAAGTTTCTTATGGGAGAAATTGGCACAGGCACAGAGGAACAGTGGGGATCAAACCTGCTCAGGGACATAGAGCAGCAGAGATCTCACCTTGAGCTGCAGGAACAATTGTTGCCAACACTTTTCAGCTGGCTCTCCCCCATCCCATGCACTGGGCATTAATGCAGTGACTGTGCAGTTTAACTCAGGCTGATTTAGAGAATTTCACAACTAAATTTAAAGCACTGTTAGGTAGGATGGCATGTGGGGAACAGTACCATGCAATTTTATTTTTTTTAGGTATTTACTGCTTTCCTAAGTGGCTTCTTAAAAAATATCTGACAACTAGATTCTGTCTTGTAAAAAAGTCCAAATGAATTTTATTGATATTTTTGTGTAAATCTTCTCTACCTGCTCCCTAGTAGATTTTGGCAGTTTAAAAAGCCTTCTAAGAACAAGGGAAAAGGATCTTTTACACTTTGTGACTAAATGAACTGCGAATTTCCTTGGGTAGTGGTTAGAACTGTTTTGGATTTTCCTAAAGAGAAGAATGACTCACATCCATTGATAAAGTACACCTCAGCTGTGTATTAATAGCAAGGGCAGTGGGCTGGATCAGATTGCATCTGCCATGGAGAACACAGAGACCTGTTTGGAGGACAGGGCAGGACTGAGCTCCCAGCATGTCGTGTTTATAGCTCCAAAACCAAAGTACAGATTGGAGATTTGTCCCAGGTCAGAGTCTCCTTGGCAGCCTGTGCACTCTTGCATGTCAAGTGCTCCTGCATAAAAAAGCTGGATGGCAAAAAAATAAATCCTGGTGCTTTAAAGGCAAGTCCTGATGTCTCACACATTCTAGGAACATGCTCCCCAGAGTGACAGCTTAAAATTTAGGGTGAAAACAAAAAATCCCCAAAGCCATGATAAAGATGACAGGATGATGTCTAAGGTGCAAACTGGGAGAGCCTGTGGTAAAAGAATAGAAACTATTTTGAAATAGAAGAACATGACTGGAAAGGTAACTGAATAGTTACATGCTGATTTTTCTTCCTGATGACTAAAACAAGAAAAATCACACTACAGAGCTGATCATTAGTGTAACTGTGATTTTAGTGCTATGTAGGATAATTTCTTCCAGCAGTGGATAAATGGAAAGAAATATGCCAAAGATAGAGGATCTATTAACAAGTAAGTCAGCTGGGGCAAGCAGAAATTCATGTAATATGCCACGAGCATCATGAGATCCAGAAATGCATAAAGACTGTAGGAAATGGTAAAATGCATGGCACGGAAAGCAATCATTCGATTGGAAAAAGCTGTTATAGAAACACAAAGCTTTGGCAGTTCATGCAATCAAGAAACAGCAATTAATTGAAACTGGAAAAGATATTTTTTTTCCCTGATATAAACCTGGCTTTATATTTAGACAGGCTTTTTTTCTGTAATTTATCTGGAGGCTGTTTGCGTGTTAGATCTACCAAGTCCTGTCCTTCACTGCTTTGAGGCTGTCAGGCTCTCCCTGACATTGCTGCCAAAGCCTCTCCAAAGGCTGTGGCCACCCAAGAGCCTCCTGTGGCAACTGGCCCAGCCTGGCACTTGTCCTGCCTCCTGGCAGGTGGTGGCATGTCCCCACAGCACCAAGGCAGTGTGATCCTCCTGCAGCGCGGGGAGGCAGAAATGGTTCTCACTGGACAAACAATGGCAAGTGACTTCTGGTGGCATTGCCTCAGACAAAAAATTGGCAACGTAGATTTTCATTAAAAGGAATACCTGAGCATCTAATATTTCTGTCTTGAAATCAGTGACCTGTGCCTCAAGAGGGTAAGATACTGTGGTTCAAAAGAGTCTTAGTCTTGCTCCCTGTCTCAAGAAAAATGAGAGAAAGCAGGATTGCAGCTGAAAGGAAATTGGTTTTGGATGCTCCACAGCAGTGCACAGAAATAAAGGCTCCTCTCCTCCCTTCTCCAGGAAGTGTCTCCCTGGGGCTCAGGCAGGCAGATGAATTGCAGCAGAATTTAACTGCTGCAAGAGAAGCTGAATGAAAGAGTTTGGTAACCCTGCCAGATTTATTGCTTTATTCATTATTTATGCAGACAGCAGCTGCAAAACAGATTTAGGGACTGACTACAGTCAATAAATGGCTAACATGGCCCAGCTTTGGCACTTCATGGCTGTTGTACCAATGTGCTAATTTTGGTTCCGGTGCTGGTGTTAGAAGCAGCCCCCAGCCAAAGCTGATGACCCATTGTGGGTGACATCAGCAGAGAGAGATGGAGCAGTGCCCCTGTCCTGGGTCTGTGAGAGGGGTGGGCACAGCACAGAGCAGGTGTATGGGACAGGGTTACTTAAAGCACAGTGCTCCCAGAACCTTCAGGGACTTCACTGTGTCCTCCACTGGGTCAGGGCTGTTCACAGGGCCACAGCAGCAAAGCTGCACCTAGACAAGTGAAGGGAGCTCTATTTTTTTATATTTATTTTTTTTAAAAGAGGCAGAGAATGCATTTTGTTCCAGTTGGTGTGATGTGTTTCATACATCTGTCTTGGCCAAAATAGAGCTTTAATAATAGATGTGAGGAGAAAGCACTGACTGAAGGTTGTGTCGGTTCTATTAAGCTATTGCTGAACGTCCAGTGATGATACAGCTCTTGGCATAATTTGAATAAGATCTTGCTGTCTGTGCTTTCAGGAAATGTGTCCCATTAGAATCCCTGTCTTCATTGCTGCTGTCATCTGGCTCCTGGTGTGTGCAAGGGATGTGTTTGGGGTCCCTGCCTGCCCTGTGCCCCTTGTCCCCAAGGAGCAGGGCTCCCAGGGTGTGGAAGGGCAGGAGCAGGAGGTGCCAGGCTGTGGATGGGACCTGCTGCGGGTTTCCTGCTGCTTGCTCTCACGAAGCATCCAGTGGCACTTGGCAGCAGCAGAGCTATTATCCTTAATGTGCTGGCCAGAGCCCAGCCTGCATGATTGCACTCTGCCCCTGAGGCTGCGTATTCCCGGGGAACATTCAGGTGTGGAAATTGCTCTGCATTCTCTCTCCTAAACAATGTTATACAGAGGGTGGCTTAGTGCTGAAGATGAAACCTGTTTTATTCAGAAACCTAAATCTGGATTTAAGGATGTAACAGAACGCAGAATATTCAAAACAACGCCCAGGCTCCGGAGCAGACCCAGGTGGTTTTGCCTTCCTGGAAATTTTTCACATTCTTTTATTAATAACAAATCTCCTAAAATCTATTTAAGATCATTACTTGCAGCAAATAAAAATACTTCACACAAAAAGTAAACAGATGGTCCTGAATGTTGAAGATCTGTTTGAAATGTATTTTCAGCCCACTGTCTGGAACTTCTCTTGAGTTGTAAAGGAATTGAAGTTTAATTTCAGGCTCTGCAACACTAACACTGTGTAACCAGAGGATTCTCCCATCTTTGTGTATATCAACCTAAATAATGGTCTCTCTGTCATGGCTAAAGGAAAATATTTATGCACTTGTTGGAAGGAAAATAATGCTGGGTCTGGGGGCTTCTTCTCTGGGACCAAATTGTTCCTACATTACAGTCAACAAGTTTTGCTGTTAAGCTTGAGTAGACAGAAAATTTGCATTATGTGGGCACACAAAGCACCCTGCTTGTGGATGTGGTGCTCCTGCACGGTCCCTGCTGACTTCACATTTCCATTAGAGAGTGAAAGCTGGGGAGCTGTGCAAGGAGCTGTACCCTGTGTGTACAGCACTGAAGCCTGCAGTGCCTGAGCACTTCTAATGTCTCTGAATTTAAAGCTCTATTTGGGAAAGCACAGACGTTAAGCAGGAGCAATGGTTATGGTTTTTTCCCACAGAGACACCTCAGGAGGTTAATTTAATCTGTGTTACTCAGGATCCGTGGTTCCTGCTGGCACATCATCCAGTTTTCATAGTCAGTGTCCTGCTTCCAGCTGAAACAGAATATAGTGATTTAAAAAAAACTGAAAAAAACCCACACAGCTGCTGTCATGTAGGACATTGTGCTCTTAGATGACCCATGGGCATGGCTCTCATCAGGTAGATATGATCACCCAAAATTACTGGGGGAGGAGGAAAACCTGAAGGCAGAGCTGAGGCAGAGAAAGGGCTCCCGTGAGTGCTCCAAGGACAGAACTGCAGGGCAGCTCTGCCTGCTTCTTGGAATAATAATAATAACAACAACAACATAATAATAATAGTAATAAGTTATCATCAAAATGGTCAGAACAGACTTCACGAGTTTGACTTTTCTCTGACACATCTGAAGCTGCTGAGCAATTGGCAGGTGGGATGTGGTGGTGCTGCTTCCCTCTAGAGCCAGGTGTTCAAGGTTTGTCACAGTGCTTGGTATCTCTGATGCTTTTCTGCCTCGTTGGATGCTGGACATCTTTGTAGCAGGACAACAACAAGTGGTGAATAAAGTATATCTGAAATTGAGCTCTAAATGCATAATATCAAGCATTATAGACTGTTGAATGAATTTATATTTGAATAACATCAGTGAATACCAGTCTGCTAGTCAAACACCTATAAATAAAAAAAAAGTTGTCAAGTAAAGGGGGGTTATTTTAGAAATTAATGACTTGTAGGATTTTTATGTAATGTATTTCTGTTGAAATCTTGTTTTGTCGAAATCTTATTCTGTTGAAATCTTATTTTTGCCTCAAATCTAGGACTTGGGTTTTCTCACTTCCTCCCCTCATCTTTTCACAGAAAGATTGGAATAGCTGTATAAAGTGAGGGTTATGGAGGAGGCATTCTCAGCTTCTTTCTAATAAAATTATGGAGAAAGAAAAGGTCAAGCAAGGTTTCACTTATCAGATTTTCTATCAGTTTTTCTCCTTTACCTTAACTGAAAAATAATGAAAAATGAAAAGTGTTTTTAAAAATAATCAAAATGAAAACTTCTGTTTCCCAGAAAATAATAATTCAGAATTTTTGAAGAATGGTGAATGACAGGTTTCTAACCTTGAAAACACTTATTATTCACCCTCTGCCTCCTTCACCCTCAAGTTCAGCCAGCTCTGGCATCATGCTCAAGTGAAGCATTGAGAAGATGTCTCATGGTTACTTTCTTTGGCAAAAGAATATCTCTGAGGTTTTTTTTTTAATTTGGATGATGATGATGATTATTATTTTGTTTCTGCTTGTTTGTTATTGTTGAGACATAGAAATCTCTATTATTGCAAAACAAGCTCACTGATCCTCATTTATCCTCAATAAAAAGAAAATCCATTTTTTACCATAATGCACCATTTAGTCAATGTTTTCCTGGCTGAGCCCTTGGGTGCTCTCAGTGGCTGTGGCTGCAGTGATGACCTTGCTCAGGGCTGGGACTGGCAGATTCCCTGGAGTATCATCCCCCTCTTTGGGGCTGCTGTGGCTCTGCAGAGGCACCAGCAGTGTTCCAATGCCTGGTCTGGGGGTTTTTGCAAGGCAGGCTGCACTGTTTGGCTGGTTAAGGGCTTTTGGTGGTTCAGCCTCTGTTCCTGATGGGTGGGATCAGAATCTCCTGCATCCTCAGCCTAGGAGTGCTGCAGGTGCCCCAGAGCAGGGGTTGGTGGCACAGTGGGGAGTTCACCCAAAGCCCTCAGTGGGGTCTCTGGGGTCAGTGTGTGCTCCTTCCCCAGGGCTCAAACCCATTTCCCAGGGTTTTCCCCTCAAGCACACAACCTGATTTTATTATACCATTCGCAGCAAAGGGCACATCTCTGCATACCCATTTCATAGTTTTAATTACCTTCCCCCCTGATAATTTTTAAGTGAACATAAAACACGACCTCAAGAGGAGCCTGAGCTTTGCTGGGAGTGGCAGGGCAGGGGCTGAGCCTTCCCAGCCCTGCTGAGCTGGGTGCCCACTGCACAGCCACAAGGGAGCAGCTCCTCCTCCATGTGCTCCCCAGTCCTTGGTACCATGTGCAGGGCACTGTTCCCGCTGTTGTGTCACCCCTGCGTGCCTGGGCAGTGCAGGGACAGCAGCTGTGTGATGCTCCCCTCTGCCCCAGGCTCCTGAGAAGTTGGGTTTGTGCTGGCACCTTGGCACAGACACAGCTGTGTGCAAACCGTGACTCACTATTCCAGCTGAGAGCCAACAAGAAAAGTAATTTCACAACTATAAGGCATGCTGGATTATAAGGCGCACTTCCGGGTTGCTGGCCCTTTCCCGAACTTTGTCCATATATAAGGCGCACCAGACTATGAAGCGCACTTTGTTTTTTTGCAGTGAGGATTCGCGCAAAGGAACAATCTGCAACAAAAGAACAAATTAATAATGGAATGGCGCGATCGCGAGGTTTACTGGCAGGTGCTCAATTTGCAAACGTTTTCCACGGATTGGCGCAGCCTTTAAACGCAGCCCCAGGCGCCCTCTCTGTGCCGCGGGCCCCGGCACTCCCGCCCACCCACAGGGCTGACTGCCGCAGCTCAGCTTGGCTCACAGCTCGTCGCGGCTCAGCTTGCACTTCCGGGTTGGCAAATTTCTGAACTTTGTCCATATATAAGGTGCACCGGATTATAAGGTGCACTTCCGGGTTCCGATCAAAATTTTAGTCAGATGGGTACGCCTTATAGTTGTGAAATAACTGTACTTGTGAAAAACTCACCAGCTGTCCCTCCTGAGGAGCTCATTTGGATCCTGGAGTGTGAGCCTAGGGGAGCTGAGCTGCTGTCAAGTGCCTGCCCAGGCAAATAAAGCCACTGGAGGCAGCATGTTGGCACCAGAATTTCACTGAGTTAAATCAGGTTTGACAGTCTGAAACAATACATCATCTGATATCTAGTTTTCAGTTTCTTCATCAGATAATATTTTTTGTGAGAAAGTGACAAACTAGAAATACTTCCAATTTGTTTCAACAGAGTTTGAAAATCTGGGGTGTTTTTGGGTTAGTAGTGTAAAATTGACAGGAATAAATTGACAGAAATACAACTTACAAGTGCTTTTTGTTCCTTGGGAGCACCTTCCTCCACCTAACAACTTCCATGTGGTGTTTGGGACAGTTCCAGGGTGAAGCTCTGTGTTTGTGGTCAGTGCTGTTACAAGGAGCCCTCTCCTGCCTCAAGCCTGCAGCCTGGGCAGCTGATGTCAGTGACCTTGGGTGCCTTGATCTCATCATGCTGTGGTCATTTCATTGGGGTAAGATCTGTCCCTCAGCATGCTGAGTGGCCTCAACATCTCATGAAAGACCTGTAACAATCATGATTTCTAGAGCCCTAGGCCCAAATTCTTTTGTGGGTAAAATTCAGAAGGCAAGGGATACACAGGTGGTGTGGAAATACTTTCTCATGGGTGATTAATAAACTCCTATTTATGCTTATTCTCATTTGATCCCTTCCTTGCTATTCTGCCTGCAGCAAAAAGATGGTATGTAATATATGTATATTCAGGACACTGATGGAAAATTAGATTTCTTTCAAAAAGATATCAAGTAATGGTCTCAACCGTGGGGAGAACTCTATACTCAGTCACCTTTTAGATGCTGTCTATGAAAATCAATCTGCTTTGGTCCCAGTGCTCACATTTTGTGTGTGTATTGCTTTGTGCTACTGTGTATTTTGGTTTTGTCTTCTTTCTCCTTACTCTGGCACCTTTATCCAAGATGCAAGTGTTATCTTGCTTTGCAGATGGTCCCCAGGCTCTGTATCAAGAATCCAAATGATGGCTGTTTTCCTAAGAGCCTGGCTTTGCTGCTGCTGAGGTGATCTCCCTCTGCTCCCTCCATCTTTTGCTCTGAGAGTGTTAATGACATCTGTGTACCTTGGTGCTGCTGAAACCCAGCCTGTGGTGTGAAATCAGGAGCTGCCAGTGCCTGGACAGCAGTGTGAGCTCCTCCCATGGTAAATCCACCTGCTGGGGACCTGCTGCTGTTCCTTCCTTCTTGATGTGGTGGCTCTCAAACAGCCTGCTGAGGCCACCACAGGAAGGGATGGGTCATCTCCAGTGGGTTCTGTAGGGTGAGGCTTGAAGGGTGTTTTCCCCAGGGCATGAGTTAAGCAGAGCTTGCACTGCTGAGAGCCACCATGACATCTGTGCCTCTGCAGGAGCTGCAGTGCGCAGTCTCAACCCAAGTACCTTCACAAATTCTGACTTTTAGCATTTCTAACATTGTTGAATGTGCATTGTAGTCTTCCAGAAGATGGATTTTCAACTTGCCTCCCCAACATGTAATCTGAAAATCCACTTCAGAGCTTCCCTGATGTAGATTAATGCACTAGGAATGGCATTTTATGAAAATACAGAAAACTAACCCACCAATTTTTTTGATTGCCAAACACTAGGAATTTGCTTTATGCAAACATCACCAAACCCTTCTTGGAGGTGTTTGTTCTTGCATTTGGACCTGTGATCTAAGATCATGCATAGCAGAGTTTTTCTACCAACCTTGTTGCAGACAGTTTCCTCCTGAACATAAGCTCATTGTTCTCCAGATGTAATTAGACCAAGTGTTATGACAGTTGGTAGGATTACAGCACTTTGATAAATGACTTGTTTCTCAGAAGAGAAGGTTTGTGAAAACAAGACCATTCATCTCATTTCTCGCTCATTTCCTCTGCCTGACTTCCTTCTTGAAAATATGCACAAGGACTTGGATGTGAGCTGAAGGGAAGATTTTGGTGTTTCCCACAGCCCATGACTCCCTCTGAGTGGCAGCCCTGTCCTGGATCAGCTCTTCACCCCAGCAGGGTGTCATTTCAAAGCTGGCAAGAGCGCTCTCAGCTCCTGCAGGTCTCTGATAAAGACCCCAAGGAGGACAGATCTTGGTGCAGACCCCAAGTTCCATTAACTCCTGCCCTCTTCAACCCAACCACCCACCTCTTCCCATCCAGTTGTCTCTTCTACCTTTGCAGATTGATTCACATTAAATTGTACAAAAGTATTGTGGGAATCAGGGTAAATTATGATCAGGGGGATCCACAGCTCCCCCCTTATCTCCAGATGCTCTCCATAGCAGGCAGTCAGGTTTGATGAGCATAATTTTCCATTGTTTAGCCCATTCTGGTTGCCTCAAGCTGCTGCCTTCTCAGAATTCCAAGAGGGGCCTGTAACTTTCTCACCAACCAAGGCAAAGCTGACTGCTCGCCAGACCATCCTTTTGGCCTTTTTTGTAGTGGGTGCAATGTTTGTTTTTCTCCAATCATTGGGGACATGTCAATATCTCAATATCTCAGAGATGACAGGAGTGGCCTTCTTACAACATTGGTCCTTTCTCACAGCAGCCTTGGGTACACCTCACCTGGTGCTGTGAGCCTGGAGTGAAGAGATGGGCTGGAAAATCTTCACTTTGTGGTTTCATAACCATTGGTGAAACGGTGCTGTGGAGGCCAGGGGCACTCAGAGCCACATCCTTTGCAGCCACAGCTGCTGCCATGAACCTCACAGACCTGTGCTGTGCATCCAACGGAACTAGACTTGCCTCTCAGCACAAATTTACCTCCTCATAGTGTTCTGATGACTGATTTTCTATAGTTAGTATAGCCTTTTCTGGCCATGCTGGAGCTTTAGAGTGATTTCAAGGTCACTTGGACATGGCTGCTTTTCCAAGGTGGTTGGAGAGAAGCATGAGAACTTCCCTGTGAAGTTCTCCATGCTGGTGTTAATCATTTATCTGTTTTCTGAGTAATACATGTGTCAGAGCTCAAGACAGTAGCTTTTCAGAGGCTTGAACAATGGTGACCATCCATTCCACTTTACAGCATAGTTTTTTATCTGAAATTGGGTTTTAGGCTTTCCTCTGTTGAGCTCTGTGACTGATCTTAAAAGCTTCTTGATATATTACCCGGGCCTATTAGATTCTACTAGACCACTCCATCACCAAGAATTGATTTCCCCCTCTTCCCCCCTTACTGCTTGAACTCAGAAGGCCCTTAGGGCTCCTGGCTTAATTAAAAATTAAATTTACAGATCATTTCTCAAATCATCCCTAAAGCAGCCAGTAATAATGATCACCTCTGAGTGGTGTGTGTCACTGTCATTTTAATGTGCTGTGTAGTAAATAGTAATGTGTCCCCTCTGTGAACCCTGTGTGGAGCAAGCTGCCCTCTGTTTATTTATATGTGTAATACAGAGATCAGTGTGTTTTGAGTTCTGGGGACCTATACCACACTCCAATGTCAGTCACTTTTTCTTACCATAGCAAAAGAGAGAGTTAGTTGTCCTGCATTTATGAACAATTCTGTTTGTTTTGAAAACTATTTTCATCTCCCCCAGTTGTTTCCCCTACAATTTGAAGATTATTTTTTTTTGTTCCCTTTGCTGGGATATTCAGTTTCCAGAAGTCCTTTTTCTTTCAGTTGGAAGGAAACTCGTTTTACATATGAAGGGAATAGAAAAAAGCTGCCAGTCCAAAGTGGTACAAAAGGTTCTTGCTGTGATGCTTCACAGTGTGTTTAAACTGCTGAGATTCTGTGAGGTGCTTCAGTATTGCAGAGTTCATTGCAAACAGTTCATCCAGCTAACTGTGCCCTCTCCTTTGAGCATTCTCTGTAAGCCAATCTACCAATGGCTTGCTCTGTAAGATTTCTCTTGGCCATAAATTACCTGAACTTCTTTAATCTGTGATGAATATGCCAAGACTTTTCTCTGGTTATTTACTATTCATCCTGTGCATAAAGCACTTACTATATTTGCTTTTTTGTTTATTTTGTGGGTTATCTGTGTGTTTTGAAATAGAGAATTAACATTAATGAATGGTGAATAGTTTTGCTGATGCACAAGTCTCTGCCCTCATGCAGTGGTAGGTGTTTGTATGAAGCCACCTGGAGCATTTGTGCAGTAACATGGGTAAGCACGGACTGCAGATGAGACATCAAGGGCTCCATCCACGTTTGCTTCCTCATCAGATAAATGGCTTTCTTCCCCTTGAATATCTGTTTGTCCTCTCAACTCCATACTGCATTTATTTTTGTTCCCTTTCTGTATTCTTTTTCTCTACCATTCTCAAAGGCTCTTACCTTAATATTTGAATTTATTCTGGCTCTTGAGCTAAATGTGCTTTTTTCTAACCCTGGTCTCAGTAATGTCGTGTGAAGCCAGAGACTCCTTGTGCTTATTTCTTGATTTGGCCAGCTTGGCCGTTTTTCAGTGCTCCTCACACCTTCTGAGCTGTTGTTGTACCCAACAGCCTCAGCTCCACCACTCAGACCTGCAGTGTGTTGCTCTGATCTGTGGCTCAACCATGCTGCTCTCTTCCCTCTTCAGGAACACCTGTTCTATTTCCAGATATTTTTTTACTCGTTGAACTCATAAAAGAGAGGCTGATCAGAAGACGGTCCCAGGGAGGGGGAAAATTTGGCCTAGAGATACTTTGGCAGATCCTCTGCATTCAAGGTTGGATTTTGCTGGGGATGAACGTTTAACAGCTCTGCAAGTGGTCTCTGAGCTGAAACCCTGCAGTACTAGTGAAGAACAGACTCAGGAAGGAAAAAACCTGACTTTTTGAAATCCTTTTTACCAAAGCAGTACAGGCTTTTACCAAAGCCTGTTAATAATTGTTTGAATTACTCCTGTGAAAGGACCTTGCACTCTAAGAAACATCACTAGAGAAAAATAAGATAGGCCCAGCTGAGTTGCCAAACCATTCACCTCAGCTGCTGAAGTGCCTTGCCTGTTCATGCCTGTGTGAACCCGCCCTTCAACTGGTGCCATCAAAGGAGTGGCTACCCTCCAGATTCTGGGGGGTAAAAAGCTGTCCAGGGTATTACCTAAAGCAGACAGGCCTGCTTTCAAACACTGGCTTGAATCCTCTGGGATCTGCAGAACCCTGAATCTCCCCCAGTGAAAGTTCCTGCTTCTGCATCACTACCAGCTGCAGATCCCCTGGAAAGAGCACAGAGAAACCTCTCCCAGTCAACTGCAGCCAGGCTGGGTGATCCTTGCCTCCTGATCCTGGGGCTGCTGGGGCTGGCCATGCAGTGGCCATGGGAAAGACTGCCCTAGAAGCAGGGGATGCTGAAACTCCATTGAAAGATCATCCCAAAGGCAGATCAGCTGGGGAGGCCAAAGAAAAATGCTCACAATTCCTCTCCTAGAGGTGCTATTGTGCTATGGCAGACGCAGCAGAGGAGTGTCAGTGTGCAGCCCTTGCAGTGGTTTGGGGTTTGAGGGCAGGGCACCATTAATCTCCTGTCAGCAATTAGTCATGTTTTCATTTCCTTCCTAGATGTGCAGGATGAGCTCAGCACTCCCAGCTGCAGTGGGGCAGGAGGGCTTGGCTACCTTGGCTACCTGTGGCACTGGCACCCATCACTGCTGGCCCAGGGCCCAGGGGGTGCAGGGCATGGGCACCAGATGGGCAGGTCAAGGTAAACCACAGCCATCTCCCCCTCCAGACAGCTTGATGGCTCTTGGAATGAAGAAAAGGAGGGAAAGGCTTCCCCTGAGCTCTGTTCTGGAGTCTGCATGTGTGCATGCCACAGACAACCCCAGGGCTTCTCACAACTTGGACTGTCACAACAGATAGACTCAGAGACTGAGGCATCTCTTGCATCACTGATTTGCTTTTTCCTCTTCTCTTCCCTCAGTTAAGTATGTTACTGCATTAAAGTCCTTGTTCTTGATCTCAGCCCACTTCAAGGGGTCCTGAATTAATGGTTAAGGTTATTGGCTCATCACCTGATGATGTCTGTTGATGTCTGTTGTCTGAACCTGCTGGGTTGATGTTTCCCTGTGGGAAGGCAGGAGAGCAGTGTCCCTGCAGGCAGGGCTGCCTGAGGCAGCCTGGCCATGGCAGCAATCTTCATTTCCCTCACATGGCCCAGGCCAGCACTGCCCTTGGTTTCCCCCAGCATCTCCCCAAGGATGTGTCCCTATCACATGGCTGCTGCTGGTGGCAGCGTCTGCCAGCACCACCACACTGATCTGGGTACAAATCCCTGATGGAACAGAAGTCTGCTCCAGCAGGAAGGGGAAGGGATGCTGCTGGACTTGCTTGTGTAGTCCTAAATAACAGCCTGTTTATCGGTGCTCTTTGATAGTGTGTTATTTCCTAGAGTAATGTGGTGTATCAAAATAGCCCAGAAACATCTGATTGCCTGTAAAAGAGAAAAACTGTAGATTGCAAGTGCTCTGAAGCTATTCTAAAGTAAATCTCTGTGTAACTGCACAAGATTATTGAGCATAGCTAGAAATTGTGTCTGTGGCACTTTTGTCTTAGATTGGGTGCATGTTTCTGAGGTGTCCTGAGAAGAGTTCAGCCCTAAGAGCACCTGTATATGGCTAAAATACAGCACTGTACCAAGCTCTCTTGCCCTGTGTTGTAGGATCCCTATTCCCTAAGACAGCCTGATGTGAACTGCCTGAAACTTTGGCGAGGAACCCTCTGACTCGCACAGTTTCCCTGGGAGAAAGATCTGGGGTGGGTGAGAGGAGGAATGCTTGTGTGGGATCAGTCAAAACAGTGATTTTAATTCTGATCTGTTATCATAAGGCATGTTCCCATGCCAAACTAAAAAGAATTCCAAGTGAAAAGTAGCATTAGAAAAAAGAAAGAAAAATATAATTTTTGCTATAATATATTTTTTTTTCTCATTCCTTTCACTTCTTCCTCCTCCTCCTTTGTGATGTTCTGGCAAAATCTCTGCTATCTTGCCAACTATTTATCAAGAAAATGGCTCAGTTTTAGTATTTTTTTGACAGATCCATCACTGATTATTCTCTGGAGTCTGCCCTGTCTGTTCAACAGCTGGTTCTGCTCAAAGAGTCTACTGGAACTATTTGTGCATAATTGTAAAGGATGGATTTAGATAATATCCACAATAATTGTAGAGTCCTGCTGTTTTGGCACAGTAACATTTTACATTTGCTTTGCATAGGGATAGAGAATGATGCCAGATACACACAATGGGAATGAGCTTGTCTTCCTTTAATGTGCACTTGATATGCCTTGTGAGGTCATGGCAGGGCTGACTTCTGTGGAGGGAACAGTTGAATCTTGCTGGGCTTTAGGGGTGTTTATACTGAATCAAGAGAGCCCTGAATCTTCCAGAGCTGCTCTGGGTCTGGTTTTGAGCAGCTGGAGCTGGGCCAGTCATGGTGTTCAGATACATCTTCCAGTGATGCAGCAGGTGTCATTGGCACAGGAACAGAATTATCCTTTATCTGAAATGCCCCCTTTTGTCTGCATGTGGGGTGCAAAGACAGCTTCTGGGATTCAGAGACACTGGTTCAGCTCTTGGGGCTCTTGGGTTTTGTGGATGTCCCAGTGCTGAAAGAATGACATCAACTTCAAACCTGGGATCTGTTGGATGTTCTTGGGTCCTTATCCTAGCTTCTCAGGAGTGTCTGGCATATCCCAACTCGGCAGCATAGATTTTCCCTCTGTCTCTCAAGATGAACAACTCTGATTTGTGCCTGTCCTTCCTGCTGAAGGCATAGCTGGTGTTCTTCTCCTGGCCCTGGCTCTGCATCCAGGTTACCTGTAGACTGCTTTGCAGTGAAGCAGCAAAGACCTGGTATTCTCTGTATTGATAAAAATGCAAAGACATTAATGTGTGCATGTCTTTAATAAATACAATTAAACCTCACTTTCTCCTCCGCCTTCTGCTGTTTCTCCTGCCAATCTGTGCCACCAGTCCCACCTGGAGACCCAGCTCCACTAATGCTGTGCTGCCTGGTTTTTTTGTACATGCTTGTGTAAGCTGGTTTGATCTGGCTGTTTCAGAGGAAAACACTGAGGTAGCCTGTGTGCTGCACCACACTGCTATGTGTCCAGCACACCTGGGCTCTGCTGCAACAAGATAAGCAGAGCAGCCCTTTCAAGCTCCCCAGCAGAGCCCAGACAGTCATCTCGGGGGACTGCTTCACCAGCAGTGTCTGCTCATCCTGCTGAGCCCTGCGTCTTGCCTCTGAGCTTGTTTTTCTCTCTACTGACTTGAAGTAAATTAGCTTCTGCTCTCTTTCTCTCTTCCCTCACAAAAATAAAAAAAAGAGGAAAGAAAGGATAAGAGCTAGCTTGGGAACTGTTGCATATGTGAATGCAGTTTTAAAGCAGGGTTCATCTGTTTTCCTTGGAGGCTGCAGTCAGTGTGTGCAGCCGTGCTGCCTGCCCTGCTCCCACCAGGCTCCCACGGCAGCGCTTCCAACAGCCTTGGGAGGGTCCAGCTCCGCATCCTGTCCTGCACCTGAATCCTAATGCAGCCAACTGGGGAAGCATCTCCTGCTGAATGCTGCTCTCAGCTCGCTTATTGCTCAGCCATGGTGATATTGCTGCCTGATTTATACGGCCTCTCTCCTTCTTGCTCCTCTGCTGCTTGAGTACAGCCATTATAAAAGCCATCTGCAGCTTGTGCCTTTATTCCTTGGGTTTCTAGGCTGGCAGATGGTATGGACAAAAAAAGAGCCTTCCTCTGTCTAAATTAAGCAATAACACATCAACTTCCAATCACATTCTTATTATCACCTCGTGATCGCGCTTTCATAAAATCCCCGTTTCCACAGCTAAGCCTGATAGATATTTCTCAGCCTTATGGCTTGTGTCTGAAAGAAGTCTCTGTGCCACAAGCCCTAAAAGGACATTTCAAGAAATTACACACCTGTCGTTGCCTCCTACTTTGCAGTTTGCAGCAGCTCTGCCCAGCCAGTCAATTGTTGCTGCTGCAATAAAACCTGGACAACTTCCCTTGGTGGGGTCAGAGCCGAGCCTGGCTCTCGTGCTGGTGCCTGCATGGGCTGCTCAGTGTCTCCTGTGCCCTCATTTGGTGTGAATTTGGGTACCAGCACAATTCAGAAATCTCATTTTAGAGCGTTCATCTTGTCACCATAAAAAACAGTAATTTGATTCTGTTCGGTTACAGATTTTTTTCTTTGTTTGACCTGCTGGTTTATTATCTTTTCCTCATTTGGCCTAATTAAAGTGCTGTGTACAGCAGCTTGTTAGACTTCACTGTGTTCCTGCATCGCTCTGGGAAGTGCATCTTCACTGATCACTTTAGCAGCAAGACTGGCCCTGGGCAAATAATTTGTAGCAAATCACTTGACTGACTCGACATCACCTCCTTTTTTGGGTTATGAATCGTCTGTGGCAGATCCTTGTTCTTGTTTCTCGGAATGATTTCCCAGCTAACTCCTGTGACTAATTTTTGGGCTGGCGTTGCTCACCCCTTGCTCCCTGTGTCTCGCCATTTGTGGTTCAAGCTGCTCCAGCTGGACCTGTAATTTGTAGACAATGCTTTGATTTCTTGATTGAATCAGTCTAACCACATCAATATGTAATGTAAATTCCAAATTTTCATAGACATTCAGAATGTTTTATTCAATCTTTCAGCTATACTAAAGGCTTTCTTTGCTGTATGTATGTGTTCAATACAGAATACAGAAAATAATTAATTACAGAAAATGTTTGTTTTAACCCTGGCTATTTTATTACACTCTTTTTTTTTTTTTTTTTTTTTTTTTTTTTTTTTTTTTTTTTTTTTTTTTTTTTTTTTTTTTTTTTTGGATTGCCTTGGTTCTAGTTCCTAGTATCCCCATCACCCTGTAAAAAAAGCTGGTTTTTTCTAACAGGAGAGACAGCCTGCATCCAAAACCTAGGGATGCAGAGATGACACCCATGTAGTGATGTAGCAGGGGAGACCTGTGGCCCAAGGTAAACCCTCCTGTCTTGTTTATTCTGCAGAAGGTGCTGCCATTTGCCCACAAAGAGCAGTTACTCCTCCTTGATTTTGCCCGAGGGTGAGCAGGCTTGGAGCAGATGAGTTTTGGGCTCTGTGGCTCGCACAGTGGTGCAGGGTCACACCCAGTGCTTGTGTCCCCTCAGCTTCTTCATCAGCTGGGGCAGCTCTGTGCCCTCCAGGTGAGAGGTGCCTCTCTCCCAGAGGAGCTTTTACAGTGAGCAGGGGAGAAGTTACGGCATAAATGAAAACAAAGTGCTTAGTTCTCTCTGCACAATGCTCTAATGGAAAAATATGCTGACTATTTTCTGCTCTTCCCTCAAAAACTGATGTGTTTGTAAATTCTAAGCAAGTACTGACAGGTGACTAATTTATTTTTGTCAGCTTAGCAACAAAGCCTACCCTTTGCCACCACATTCATTTGTTATGGCAGTGCGTTGGCTGACATTGAGATTCATTTGGGTTTTAATGTATCTCAGTGATGCAGCATCGTCGCTATTCAGCTGCATTCCTCTCTTTTTCTTCTAAAACTAATTAATTTCTAATTTCTCTCTATTATTTCCTTAAGCTCTGTGTGCATCTACAGACAAGCATTTCCAGTTTTCCTGAGGTGGAAAGCCTAAAGCTGCAGTTTGGAGGCTCATGAAGTCACTGCTGACTTCTACCTCTTTTTTTAAAACCCCAAATGCAAGGAGAAATTGAGAGGAATAGAGGCAATTAGATTTTTTTTTTCTAATTCTCTGGAATATGCAATGTGTCATTGCTGAAAAAAAATCAAGATTAAGGTGCCACCAAGCCCATGAGTGTGCCAGTGGGTGCTGTCAGAGTCAGTCAGAGTCTGGAGCAGTGACAGCACCAAGCTCTGTGCTGGATGCTCCAGGCAGGTGTGAGCCATGGGAAGTGCCATGGGAAGCACAGGGCTCACTGAGAGCAAAGCCTGCACATCATCACCCACCTTGTGGGGAGACTGGGAATCCTGTTCTTGTAAAAATTATCTGGGAACAGAACCAGGGCTGTGCTGAAAGGCTGGAAAAGTAAAGGGCTAGACCTTTTGTACTTCCTATGCATCTCCACCATCACATGGGTGAAGATCATCCTCTTGACCTGCTCCTGCTGTTCCCCAGCAGTGGGTGTGATCCCAGGGACAGCAGGACTCACAAGGCTCTGATGAGCCAGTGCTCAGTCTGGGACTGGCTGCAGTGTTTGACACTGGGCAGTGGTGCCAGGGTGACACTAGGGTGGCTCCCACAAGTGTCACCACAGTGGGCTGGTTGTGCCCAAGAGCACATCACTCACCCAGAACAAGCCACGTGTGTTCTTGTCCTCCCTGACGTGAAACAGCAGCTCCTCCTCCAGATGTGCTTTGCTCTGCTGATGGTTCAAGTCAGCTGTGCTGAATCCTGTCCAACATCTCCAGGCGTCCCTTGTGCTGGGAGAGGTAACTCACTGCCCTGCCTCCCACTGCCTTTGGAGCACCTCATGTGGCCAAACATCCACTGATCTCACATTTGGCAGGTTTGCTCATTAGAGTTTCTTGTCAGTCTCCAGCAGGAGGTTATGGATGCAACATGGAAAAAGCCAGAGGACATGGCAGGGATCACTTTGTGCTCATTTGTGTGCTGCTTTCAGCATGTTAGTGTAAATAAGCATAGTAGCAATCTTGGAAAATATTGGTTGAGATGTTTTTGCACATCATTCTTCAGTAAAGCAAATACAGCAATGGCTTGAACAGGTCTATGTCCTTTCACCTTCATGCATAAATTGAAAGCAGCTGGAACTTTTTATTTATTTTCAACAAAGTTGCTGGAAACATCTAAATGTTATGGGTACCCTATATTTTGGTAGCACATTTCTAGACCCTTTAACTTCAACAAAGCATTGAACAGCTCATGGATGGCGCCATCTCCATTATCTGTCCTCTGTGCATTCCTCTCAGCTCTCAGACACGAGCCCTGTGCTAACCATACATCATTATTAGACTGACTTCATAGCACTAATTGACACAGAATGAAATTCAGAGCAGGAAACGGAGAGACTTTAGCATTCAGTATGAACAGACTGCAAATTAGTGTTACTGCTGTAAAGGTTAACTGAGATTGAAAACTGTTCTATTACTGCCATGTAAGCTGAATGTTTCTCCATTTTGGGAAATAGCCATGATTGGCATCTGAGGAGTAGAGGGGATTGAAAGGGAAGGGGATGATCTGACCCTGAGGAAATCCTGCAGCAGATTGCATATTAATGTCAGCTTTAACCAGAGGTGTGAAACTCCTGAACTGGGAGGTCTTCAAAACACCCCAAATCTTGCATGGAAGGGAGCAAGTAAATTACAGCTCAGTGAGCTGCAAGTCTGGGACATCTGGAGGGTAGAACTGAATGCCCAAGAGTAAATGGGCACAACGTCTATTTCTATTTCTTAGCTTTAAGTCACAGATTTGTATGACTGAAAGAAAAAGTTATGGACCACGTCTTGCATTTCAGAAATTTGTCTAAAGACCTCCTCCATTTTTTTGGCAGTTTTATGTTCAGGGTTTGCTGTAAACACCAGAAGTATCTGTAGCTGAGTCCATAGAAAATGCTAATTTTGGTTCAGGATGAGCAGACACTGAATGTTTGCTGCTGAAAGCAGACCACAGCAGAATCATCACCTGCATTATGCAGATTTTCTCATATGATAACAGGGCAATCTTTGCCATGATTACAATATTAAAATTCTTAAAACTATGTTTTGCCTTCAGCAGCAGTTTACAGCTACCCAAAAACATCAATTAAAGGGTTAGCAATACATATAAGAGCCAGTAAAACAGTTACTAGTTACAAACAAGCTCATTAAAACAAGCTCATATATATAAAATGTCTTTTTTCTTCCCAGATACTGTAGTGGCAGCTCATCCAAACCAAACACACAGCCCATGTTTCAGCTGCAAGGTGAATTTCCATATGGCACAAGGTGTGATTTCTGCTGGCATGCACACAGAGCCAGTAAAACCCAATAACAGAGTGCTTGTGAGATTGCATGGGGATGCCAGAGGTGGTGCAGCCTCCCTTTAGTGCTTACAGGAGTGTTCAGCCAGGGCTGAGTGCACAGTTCACTAATGACAATGTACTGCACAAGCTTGTGAGAGCGGGGAAGTGCTTGGAAATGGTTCATCAATTTCACTATAAAGGAATGGAATGGAATGGAATGGAATGGAATGGAATAGAATAGAATAGAATAGAATAGAATAGAATAGAATAGAATAGAATAGAATAGAATAGAATAGAATAGAATAGAATAGAATAATAGGACAATGTGAAAACCTCTTACAAAGAAACCCTTTCCATCTTATGTGAAAAAGGCATGTTCTTCAGAAAGGCATGTGTAAGTGCTGCCTCACACCTTTAATTTTCCCCCTCCTGGCTCCTTGCTTATCCATCAACTGATGTGATGTAGCAGGAGCCCTTCAGATATTTGACCTCACTTTGTGAAATGAACCAAATCTGCTTTGCCCATCTGCAAGTCACAGTGCCATGGAGAGCAGCTCTGGGTCCTGATGTGGGGAGGAGTCTTACTCTCTTATCCTTTCTGCAGAAAGTGGCACCTAAAAGACAGAGTACAGTCTGAATCCCTCTCACATTAAGTTCCTGCTGCTGTCATGGTCTTTAGCACCAAGTTTTTAAAGGTATTGGACTCAACATGAAAGTGGCCAAACACTGTACCTTGAACTTGATAATAAAATCAGTCTTGTTTATAATTCTAAGTGGAAAGCTAATTCTGCATTACCTGCAAAAAACATAAATGCATTGCTACTTCCAGCCTTTACAGGTGTTATGTCCAAGAATGGACTTAAGATAGGTAATTCCAGCTCAGGAATTAATACCTAATACTGTCTAACCTCTTCTTCTATCAGGTAAAAAAAGGAAAATAGTGTATGTTTCACTTAGTTTTTTTCATTTTTGTTTTTCTTGAAATGTATGTCAGTGCACCAAATAAGTAATTACTATCTCAGTTTTAAGAATAATTTATAGGGACATCCTCCTGAGTTAAATCATCTTTTGTGAAAGATTGCAATGGAAATGTCTGTCTTCACTGTGATCAGACAGCTTGACTCTGAACAGCTGCATTTCATCAAAGATGACTTCATGCTATGATTTGCTAACAGCGGCCTGTGTCGTGTCCTGTATCTGTACTATTAGCTTATCAGGAGATGGGAAAATAATATAAATATTCAGTGATGAATTTAGCACTGACATATTGCAAAACACAGATGCTGAATCTCAAAACTGTGAAATGAATGGTTTACAGGGTCTGATATTATCCCCAACATTCAGAACATGTTTTGGTTTATTTCTGAATGAAAATATCTTTTTCCATTTTCAGCATTTCCCTTGTGTGGGAAGCACAGACCATGTCCATCCTAAGCACTAAAAGTTGTGGAGGAGCCTTGTCCTAACAGGAGTGTCATGATCCCAATCTCATTCAGCTGGATTCCCTTCCAAAGGCCTGATCCTGGCTGACCTCCATCCATGGAGAAGCTGTAAGGAATGGGCAGGTGTGGATGTGGCTGGGATGCTCATCAGAGCAGCTGCCTCTATGGAAAAGTCAGAGGTGGGTTTTGAGAAACAAAAGGCTCAGCAATATCTAGCCACCACGTTTTGGTACAGCCCAATAAGGCAGTAGAAATAAGAGGTGGAAAAGCTGAATTT
Source organism: Sialia sialis (assembly GCA_009812075.1). Classification (NCBI taxonomy): domain Eukaryota; kingdom Metazoa; phylum Chordata; class Aves; order Passeriformes; family Turdidae; genus Sialia; species Sialia sialis. Next base: position 8,236,936 of record VRYO01002014.1, read on the forward strand.
TTAGGAGCTCAGAGTACAGTCATTTCATGCTTATAAGGCACACCTTTTGACTGAAATTGTGATCGGAACCCGGAAGTGCGCCTTATAATCCAGTGCGCCTTATATATGGACAAAGTTCAGAAATTTGCCAACCCGGATGTGCAAACCATGAGCACCAGCAGCCAAGCTGTGCGCCATGAGAGACACACCAGCCAGTGCCGGGGGTGGGCAGGAGTGCCAGGGCCCGCGGCACAGGTAGGGCACCTGGGGCTGCGTTTAAAGGCTATGCCAATCCGTGAAAAATGTTTGCAAATTGAGCACCTGCCAGTAAACCCTGCGATCGCGTGATTCTGTTACTAATTTGTTACTTTGTTGCACCCAGATCCACGCTGCAAAGAAATAGTGCGCCTTATAGTCCAGTGCACCTTATATATGGACAAAGTTCAGAAATTTGCTGGCAACCCAGAAGTGTGCCTTATAATCCGATGTGCCTTATACGAGTGAAATTGCTGTACTTGGAAGAGTGGTGGAGGTGGGGAAGATGAGGCACCTCTCCTTCCTGGGGGCTTTGATGAGTGGCTTTAGAGCCAGGCAGCTGATGGGGGGCTGGGGAAAGGACAGGGAGCTCAGGGGGCTGGGGAGACCAGCAGGACACACAACACCACACTGCAGGAGCTCTGCAGAGCTGCACACCACGGAGCCAAGCTGGCTGCTGGGCAGCAAACAAAGCAGGGAAGGTGTCCAGCAGCACGGGGGCTGTGCCCTGCCAGGGCTCACCCTTCTGCAGAGGGGTCTCTCAGCTGTGCTGCAGGGCAGGGCTGTGCTGGGGCTGCTCCCCTGCCCCGGCCAGCTCAGTGCCTCTGAACATTTTATACCAGTGTAAGGACATTGAACAAGGAGCTGCTATTACATAATTATATCCAGGTATAAGAGCAACCCCAGCACTAGCCTGTTTTCAATGTCTTGTAACAGTTCCCTTTATTATTTCATCTAATTCCTCCTGGAGGTGGATTTAGAGTTCCTTTTTTGAAATCCAGTGTTTTCCCTGTGCTACTTGCTTCCTCCCACTGCTGTGATTTACAATGTAGCTGCATGTACACTCGTTACTAATAGCAGATTTGGTTTCATGCCATGTACAAATTCTTTTGCTAAGAGCCATGTAGTAACATATTCTGTCATTTTGCTTTCTGGGTCGTTAATGTGTGTGCCTTCCTTGCCGTCCCCAATGAGCAGGGGGATGAGGATTATGCACTTAAACCGGTGTGTGTGCTAAGGCTTGCTGGTAGGAGAGGACTATGTGTATCAAATGATGCACACTGAGGCCAGTGAGTCTTCCCTGACTAAATAAAAGGATGAACCAAGCCCCATGAACTTCTCTTTGTAGTCACTAGGAATGACACATCATCAAGGCTAAATTCTTTCCCCGAAGAAAGCAATGCTGGAGTTGATTCATACGTGTCACCAGCAGGCAGCCCTCAAACTGCCATCCTGAGCATTAATTAAAGCTCTCCAAGTTGTTTGGCACAGCTGGCTGTAGAACACCCTCTAAACCCGGGGTCTGGCATCTGCTGAGGAGTTGGGGTGGCCAGTGCTTGGTTGCATGTTCTCCAGCGTGGCTGTGGAGAGGTGAAGAACAGGCTGGGATCATCAGGGGTGCCTGAAGCTTCAGTCTCAGTTTAATTGCCACGGCAGGAGGATGCCACGGGGCTGCCAGAGGGTTTAGTGGCTTATGTAAATAATTGAATGCTTCAACTGTGTTGCAGTTGCTTTTACAAGCCCGTGCTATGGCCCAAAACCTGACTGTGGCCCTTTAGCTGTGAGCACAGTGCTCTGAGAGACACCACACACACTGGGCTCCTGCACTGCAGGCTCAGAAAAATACTGAACAACTTTGTCCTTAGAAGAAAACTAATAGTAAAGAACCCACCATAGTCTGGGTGCAGTTTGTATTGAAGAGAGATTTTTAACACAGGGTGAAATCTGATGTCCTTCAGAAGCTGGTTTTGTTTACCTCAATCAGTGTTAAAATATTCATTAAAGACAGCAGAACTGCTTTGTATTATGCATAGAAACTTCATATTAAATGTCTGTATGTGTTCAGCATATGAATACATTATATTCTTAATGCTCAGACACTGCAAATAGTTGCTGAGAAAAAGGATCCTGACAACTTTCTAAAATATGTATTTGATTTTAAAAACCCCAGCCTCAGGGATATATCAGACCTCTGGATAATTCTTATATGAAAGTCTGGCCAAAACTTACCCCCAAAGTTATTCCAGAGGAATAAATTGCTCTAAACAGAAAGGGTGAGGTGGACAAAACCAACCAGCTGCTGTATCCCTTCCAACGGATGTTGTCTCTTGTTGCTTTTACAGGCATCCCTGTGTGTCTTTTGGTTTTGCTTTTGTGGATTCTGGCCCTCCCTGCTGGGCTGGCTCCCCCGAAACGTGCTCCCCAGGCAACACCTTAGCTGCAGTCTTCCAATGTGAAGGAATTTCAGGAATGTCATTCTGATGGCATTAGTCACGTTTTTCACTGGAGCAAATTAAAAATGCTTTGCAAAATGCACAGAAATGTTTTCTAATCCTCGGCATAAGAAGCTAGGGAATTCCAAATTAAAGTTGGCTTTGGACATGTGTGTTGGTGAATGGCAGATTGAGCTGATGCCCTCCCACCCTGTGTTTGTGTCCCACTGCAGTGTATTTCTTGGAGCCTTTGTAGGAAAATATGTCTGATCTGCAATACATCACATTATTAGGGTGTTTTTTTTCCAGCAGATTGTCATAATATTTTAGGAAGTTTGTGTTGATTTTGCTGTCAGGAAATGAAAGTGAGATTCATGAATAAGTACAAACTAATTGGGCATAGAGATAAATCTGGTTTCTCTAACAACAGCAGTGTTAACTCTGCAGTAACTGAGGGTAGCTGACTCCTCATTATTGTACAGAAGAGCAGAGCAGCACTTGTGAAACTTATAACAGTATCTATTAATTTCTGAAAGAGGAGTAAAAAGAGATGACCTGATAGCCACTTAATAAGCCAATTTTTAGTCAAAATATTGTTTGTCCCTTGGAACTATTCCTTTCAAGTTTCCTAATTTGATACTTTTTACTGTTCTAATAGACACTTAGTTATTAATACCATTATTGAGATGAAACTGTGGTGAAAATTTCCTAACCATTTTTATTCATCAAGTGTCCTGAGCACATTCTTCTGCCTTTTGTCATAATCTTGTATGGAGCTACTTGCAAGTGAGCACTTTGCTATTCCCCCAGTTGCTGTAACTCAATGTGATGGCTTTCAGTAATGGAAAGCTCTAAAATATGATGGAGTTAAACAAATTCCAGAGGAAATAATGTGAAAAATATTATTTGGAGGAAATACAGATCTTAGTTTTGGTTTCACCTGTTCATTGCTGCATTAAAAGCTATTCATTTTATGGTCCAAATCAACAAAATATAAAACTCCTAAAGGGAAATTTTCTCACCTGAGGAATGATTCTGTGTTGTTCCTTTCCATATATCTTATTAAACAGAATATCACTAAATGTGTCATTTATGTGAGGACTTTTAAACATGCTGGGTGGCATTTGGTTTTCATTGATGCTGAGGGCAGCCAGAAGGAGCAAGCAGGGGCTGAGGGAGAGGTGAATTGGGATCAGCACAAGCCTGGCTGGCGGATTTTTGTATACTGGTGTGTGTGCCATGTGTGTGGAGAGGGCAGTGCAGGCTGCTTACAGCTGCAGCTCATTCCTGGTTATGGCAAAACTCGAGTGAGGAAAACTCAGGACACACAGGTGTTGTCTGTGATTTCAGGTGGGCTCTCTGTACAGGTGTGATGACTTTCCTCCTGTTCTCAGAGCATCCAGGCAGCCTGTGGGGCACATGGGGTTTGTTTTGGCTCTTCATGTGAACAAGCAGAGTGTAAGAGCTCAGTGATGGCTCTGGAGGGACCCCTCTTGTCTCCATCTACAGACCCAGGTGGCTGCAGAGTGGCTATGGCCAGCTCAGTGAGACCTCAGCCTGGCCTGGCAGAGGGCACAGAGGATGTGCCCCTGGCAGAGGGGTGCTGCTGAGTGAGCAAAATGCACCTGTGCCAGGTTAGAGGCTCTGCCCTCCACACACATCAGTTCAAAGACAAGGATGAATGACCATGGTCTGTATTCTGCATTCTGTGTGCATGATGATTTTTGTGAGAGAAGAGGGACCCAAACAGATATGTCCAAGAGGATAGTCTGTGCTGACAGCTGGACTGAAGCCAGGTGCATCCTTTACTGCATCAGTGGCCAAAACAGGAACACAAGTGCTTAACTCAGGGATGCTGCTCTGATCCTCAATGATTGCCTGTGATTGAAGAAAGGATGCAGAAAAGCAACCTCTCCACTTGGTCCTTACCTGTGTCTGCCTGACTTAGGAGGTAGGTATAAGAATATTTAATAAAACTTTTTAATTACAAGGGAAAAAAGGAACAAATGCACAAAGAAAGATGGTAGAAGGAAACTATCTTCAGTCTCTCTAGGATTTCTGCTAGAATAAGCAGGGAATTATTAATTGGTATTTTGGGAGTGGTAATAAAATTTCAACTATTAAAATTAAGTCCTTATCTCTTTGGCAATAGAAACAGAAGACTACAGAGGGTGTATTGGGAAATGTTGTCCATGTTATCCAACTCAGAGCAGGAACACTTGCCAGTTCCAGCACCAAAATTTCCAGCAGGTATTTTCTTTTTGATAAATCTGAATTCTTTTATTCTGTGGCTGAAGGAGCCCTCAGGGAGGGTGGAGAAAGGCTATTTCTCCCCATGGCAATATATAATTTTGAGATCTCATGGAGTATTTCAAGGTGTCAGCCCATGATGGTGGTAATTGCATTTAGAGTTACATGTAGCTGGATTTGCACAGTCCCAGCAGAGATGAAGAGACTGATGTGGAGTGGCTGCCACATGTACAGAGGTGGGAGGTGTATGGGGAGGCTGCCTGAGCTCTGTAGCTGTGAGGAGTCTGCTGATGGTATCCCTGAGTGATGGCAAAATCAGGGAGACCCTGAACACTGCTTTTCTAAATCAAGTGTGCATGGCATGTGCAAGAGAAGCCCAAACACATATATCTTTATTTAGCTCTGATAGGGGAATGTCTAAGGAGGGTTTTGTTTGCTCTCTTGATATTTTATGATTCACATGTTAATTCCAAGCTTTGCCAAAAGCTCTGACAAATTTTGCTTTTATTAGAAATTTCCCTTTTTAGCTCTTCTCTCGTGCATTCACAAAGCCAGTGGTTTATAGACATGGCCTTCAGCAGTTTCTGCAGCTTCCCAGCCTGTCTGCCAGGCAGAGTGAGCACAGGCTCTGCAGGTACAGCCTTTCCCTCTGCTGTAAGGCTGCTGGCAGTGCTCCAGCCCAGCCTGAGAGGCAGCTCATCCCTCTGCCTGTTGCTTCTGCTCCAGACCCCTTGGTGTGCATTTACCAAGTGCATCCCCCTTGTGTTTTCCTGCTGTCTCTGGAGGTACACAGCAACGAATCTGCACCTGCAATTAAGTTTTGTGTCTTGACACCTTTGAACTTTATTTAGTTGAGGTATTGTGTAGGAGATACAGATCTTGGCTAGATACTTGACCTAAATTATCAAAACTCAAAGTCAGGCAGCCCCTGGCTACGTGTTCAGGGACTGGGGCAGCTCACAGCATCAATAACTTGGTGGGCTGCACTTCCCTGAGGTGTGTGGAGGTCCCCACCAGAGGAATGTCCATCAGCCTGGCTCAGGCAAAGCTGGTTTTCCTCTGTTGCTCCTCAAAGGAGCCTGAAGCAAGCAGCTTAGCCATATGACACTGGGGCAGATGAAAACACTCAATCCTCCCCCAGGCAATTTTGTCTTGCCAAGTACTCTGCTTTCTGTGGAAATGAGTATTTCCTGCGCTGGAGAACTGAGGTCAGGTGCCATGCTGGAGAGGGTTTATTGCACCTTTTTTTCCTGGATGTTTTCAACTGAGTATTTTATCTAAAATCTGAAGAGCTGGTACCAGTGCTTTTCATCAAGGAGAGATCTTTCCTGATACTAGTGTTCCATGGAGCCATTAAAATATGCCCTGTGCATTGCTCTGTTAGGGATGATTTAGTCCACATTGCTTAAATGAGGGATTTTCCCACAGAATTTTCCCAGCCAGCATGTACATGCTCCTCTATGATGTGCAGTGTGTTGTGGTCATCTTTGACTTGGTTTTTGCAACCTTCTGTCCTGGAGGAAACTGCACTCCTGTAGTGGTAGAGTTATACAAAAATAATGTGCTTTAGATGTCTTCAGCCAGAAAGACATGAGAGACTGTGCCATGAATATTACCAAGACACCAGCCTGGAACCTGGAGTAGTTCTTGCTTCAGACAATTATTTAGCTCTGGGTTTTTCTTTGTCTGCAGTCATGGACGCTGCAAGGGGAAAAACACCCTTCAAATTGCATGCCCAGTTACTTGAATGAGTCGGGTAAAGAGTATTTATAAAAGCTGCTGGAATTCTGAGAGAGGAGAGAGGTTTGAAGGAGTGTGAATACATCTATCCTGTAATAGAAACCTGAGGTATAAATCATAGTTGGATGACAGCCTGTTGAAGTTTTCCCCACTGGCTCTCCCTTGCTATGAAAGGACTCTCAGTGAGGTTTGCTCCCCTCTCTCTGCTCTCTGTTGAACTCTTTTCTCTGTAAATTGAAAATGGGACATCTGTAATGTGGAGACATTCTGGCAGGCAGGGTGTCAGCAAATCTGTGTATGATGCTCTTGTAATGATGTTTTCTAGTGGCTGCAGCTTTTGTCAAATGAGCGTGGACATCCATCCTTGGTAATATTCCATAAATACACGATACAGCCAAATCACTGGGCAGTGCAACACATGGGCTGAAGAGTATTTAGCCTAGAGTTGAGCATCCAATTTATGATAGCTCTTTCCCAGGCCATCCTCACTTTGCTTTTATGACCCTCAGAAAGACTGGGAGAAAGTGTTTGCTTCCAATGGTCCCTCCACTGTTCAGTGGTGCTTTGGCTTCTGGTTCTGTGCAAACCTTGCTGTGTTGGTTGTCATCATCCCCATATCCTTGACACCCCATTTTGTTCTCATTATACAAGATGTTCACGATGTGCTGTGCTCTGGATGAGCTCTCCTCAGGTCTCCTATTGCCATATGTCTAATGGCAGATAAGCAGTGTGCAGCTTGCTAGCTCGACAGAGGCAGAGCCTGGCTGCAGCCACTGGAGCCAGGATAATGTCTAAAGCTGAGTCTAAAGCATCACTGCGAGTTTTTGGTTTGCTTAATTCCCTTCCTATAAGTGAGCTGCTGGGTGAGGGGAGCTGGCTTGGTTTTTGAGGTGGTGATTGGAGCAGTAGGATCAGCAGAAGGCAATTCTGAGCAGCTCTTAAACTCTGGCTTCACTTTCTAACTGCTGTTGTACCCTGGCACTAACTCTGTTGCTGGTGCAAGGAGACTGATAGAATAGCACTGGAATACTCAAGAATGCAGGGCAGGAACTGTGCTCACACCCTGTGCCTCTCTCTGTGCCTCTGCTGTCATCAGTTCACCGAGGGAGCATGTGGTACATTTCTGTCTCTCAGCTAAAACCATGTTTAATCGGATCTTTTTGTGGCACACTATTACAGAAGGCTGAAGTTTTCTTGTGTAGATTTGATTTGTTATTTTCACCATCTGACTGCTCTAATCTGTCAGATTTATGATCTAATTATTTTACTTTACTGTTAGATCCCAAATTAATTAACATTGTAGTGGTGCTGGCTCATTAGCAATATTCATTGGGGTCATCCCACACACAAAAGTATATCATCAACCTAAGGACATGCATTTCCTTTTTATATTATCACATTATTCACCTGTCCTTCCTGCCTCAGTGACACTGTGTTACTCTGCAGCACTTCTTTGTCCGACTGCATGTTCTCCATCACCATCAGTTCCCATGTGTGTTGCTGGAATGTTTGCTCCTGCTGGGCAGTGTGGTCTGTTGCAGTGCTCACTTCTTTCCTGAGCCCTTGCTGCTTTTGTGCAAACCATCATGCCTGATGTCTCTGTGGGAATCAGCTGATTTATTGTGCATGCAAAAGAGAGATACCTCACTGAATTCTCCTACTTTGGCAATAACTAGGTATCAATATATCAGTTGTCAGGCCAGGTCTCCTAAATAACATCTGGCTGAGTGTGCTGTTTCTTTATTTGCTAATAAAGCCATTTTTCCTCCTATCATCTTGCAAAGTGCTATTGCTCGGAGCTTGTGTTTTCTTTATGTTGTGGCTCTGAGTCTCATTTCAAAACAAACCTCTAAGCCCCAGTTGTGATGGGATTGTCTGTCAGAGATGGTGTTTATCAAACACTGCCTACACTCTGCAGAATATTAACCTCCAATACCTTGAGGTGCTGTGTGTCTCAGACACTTCAAGAGCCACATGGCTGCACGTCATGGTCTGAGACAGCTACAAACTCATGTGCTGGACTCTAGATATTACCTCAAGTTTTGAAAAATGTCTTTCTTTGGGAGGTTTTGACACCTCTACCCTGTGTTAGATTAAGTGAGGAAGAACTCTGGTGAAGTGTTGCCATCCTGCTTGCTGTAATCATGTTGGGGTTCCCGAGGTCTCCCCCTCTCCAGGAGTCTGCAGAAAGCCAAGCTTGCATGGCCCTGGATGTGGCAGCCCTCTCCTCACCTAACTCACAGAAAGCCAAGAACTCCTCAGGTTCATTCTTGCCTGCGCTAGGTCACCAGCTGCAGAGAGCAGGAGCCAAGTGCAGCCTGGGCTGCCCATCCTTGAGTGAGTGAGATCTGCAAACAAGCCTTTTCCCATCATAACCAGACATTTATTTGCTACAGAGCAACCAAAAGTTGGGAAATGCCCATAGGAACACCAGTGAGGTGTTCCTGTTGCTTGGCTGGGGGCTTTGGGAAGGGCTGCAGGACAGGCAGCTGAGTCCTGCATAGAAATAGGAATGGCTTGCTAGGCTTTAGATTATAATGGCACCAATGTTTTAAGAGTTCAGCCCATCTGTCAGATAAAAGTCAGAAGGAATGAATTAAAATTCCCCAAATAAATTTGACCTTGTCGAAACATTTTCATCTCCTTGACCTTTATTTCATCAGTCTTTTGTGTTTAAAGTCACAGCCAGATTTTGAAGCCTGAGAATTTCCCAGGGATGGATTTAGTTCATTCCCATCATTTGGAATGAACATGAGGATGTGGTGGTTTGTGGGTCTCTTGGGGAGGGAGGGTTGGACCCTGTGAGTGCCTGACAGCAGGAGCTGCTGAGCAGTGTCCTGGGACTCTGCAGCCAGCAAGGCAGGACTGAGGCACCAACTGGGCTTCCCCAGGGTCACAGCAGCTCCCAGAAGGGACTGCTGGGTGTGAGCAAATGTATTTTAACAGTGGCACAACAGTAGGAAGGGTGAGACACACTGAGAGTAAAATTGTGCCCACCAAAACAAGAATGTATTTTGTACCCTGCCAGGAGTGAGAAGTCTCTGAGCAGTGTAGGGGCTGTGCAGTCATGCACAGCCCTCCCAGTGAGCTTGAAGGTGGTGGTACAGGTAGCAGAGACAAAGGAAAGGACAGTGGGCAGTATTTTGGTCATGATGCTAATCAGAATTTTTCTTGCTTAACAGATCTACCCGGTAGTTGGGGTGCCTTGACTTCCTTGGCCTGTCCATTTTGGAAATGTCAAAATTAAATTTCCCAATGGCCTCTGAAACTATAAAGAGATCAGTCCCACAAATAAAAGGTGCTAGGGGGAGCAGAAGCAGTTTAAAACTGTATAAAGCTTCTAAGCCCTCACTTTCGAAGAGTTTGAATTGACGTACTTTGCTAAATAAGAAGCTTCTCTCCAAAGGCACTGTATTGACACTGCCAGTATCTACTGCTTGTGGAAGAAGAATGCACTTGAACAAGGACTTTGAAAGTATCAGTCTGTTCAGGAGCCAGGCAGCTGGGAGCTGGAGCCAGATATCAGAAAAATATTAACATTTCATTTAATTGCACACTGCTGTCTCTTTCAGTGATCAGCTCAGGAATATGTCCAGAATTTCCACTTTCACTGAAGTCTAAGTTCTAATTTGGAACTGTATACACTGATGAGCTAGCAGAGGACTGTTAGAGATATCAGGGTTACCCAAAGTTACTGGAAGAATTTGGGTTCCTTTAAAGGGAGACAGATATATATGTAATAAATGGAGAAAAAAAAGTCTTGAGCTTTTAAAATATGCAAACAAAAGCACCCAGATCCCTAATACAGCTCGGTGCATGTCTGTAACCAGTCTGTAAGTGATTCACTGCAGTTGTCCTTCAAAGTTCCCAGGCTGGGATTGCAAACAATTTGGAAACAAATTATTTAGAGAGAGGAAAGAAAGTGTATGGCATCCAAAAGTGTAATAAATCCTTTGGAGCTTGATCTGGGGTGGAGGAAATACTTTGGAATGTCTCCAGGTCAAAACAAATCGAACAGGATTTTGATTTAGCAAGACCCAACCCCTGCTGGCCCTACTGCCAATTCATTAATTGTAGCTACCCAGTGCCATTGCACTGCTCTCCTCTGGGAGTGTGCCTGTTGTGAGGCTCATTGGATTGGGATTACAGCTGTCCTGGGAATGAAGGGATAATGACACTCATTGGTGTGCACTTTAATTGCACAGTTGTTGGATCTCAAAATGAGAGAACGGCAAAACCTCAGTTTAACTGGAATTACTTTCTTTACATGAGAGGGAGAGAGACTTCACTTGATTAATTTAAGCCTGCTTCCTGTCTTTCATTAGCAAATAAAAGCTTCTTTGTGCTGGGGTGGGGTATGCTGAGGTAGGGGGAGAGGATCAAAGGCTGCTGCTTTCTTCCCCGGATCCAGCCCGCAGGAAGCAGCCAGGACACTGAACTGCTGCAAGGGGACTCAGACACAGATTGGGGCTGGCAGGTTTGTGCTCCAGGCTCCATGAGAAGTCTGAGTCAGAAACTATTTTTGTTTAAAGCGTTTCTCACCCTCTGCATTATTCAAGACTCGGGGCCTTTTGCAGAGTCCCTGCGGCTCTGTGGCACAAAGGTGCTCTCTGGCCTGGTGGGGAGGGCGAGGGGAGCTTCCATCCTCCCATCCTTCCATCCTCCCATCCTTCCATCCTTCCATTCTCTTATCCTCCCATCTTCCCATCCTCCCATTCTCTTATCCTTTCACCCTTGACCCTCCCATCCTTCCGTCCTCCCATCCTTGACCCTCTCATCCTCCCATCCTTCCATCCTCCCACCCTCCCATCCTTCCGTCCTCCCATCCTCCCATCCTTGACCCTCCCATCCCACACTGCAAACCCAAAAAGCAGAAAGACACCTTGGTACTGATGAGTCCTGACCTTGGGAACAGTGCACATTTGCCCAGAATTTTACCACTGCCTTATGGGGCTGCAAATATCTGCAGGAGTCTCAATAGCTTTGTGCTTTAGATGGAGCTGGATCCAAATTTATACCAAAGTTACATTTGGCAAATGCAGTATGAAGTTACACTAAGGCGGTGGTTTTTAATTTTATTTTTCTTCTTTTTGTTCAGGAAAAAGTTACCTGCAACAAGCATCATGCTTTTCCTAGAAAAGTCACTCATCTTGGGGAGCTTTGTTAGAGTTAGAAGAACTAAGTGTCTGTTACATTACACGGACTGAGTGGTTTATACAGACATGAATCTCCATTTATTGTCCCAGATGGATATTCAAGATTATTTTCTAACTGGAAGCTAAGGAAATCCAGAATTTCTCTGAGATTTTTTGTGCTTTGGAAGAGGGGATGCCCTGTGTCCCATGGGTGGTACAGAACACAGTGAGAATGGTACCAGAGCCAGTTACCAGACTGGAATATTGCTGTTCTTGACAGTATCCTCAAGACAAAAAGCCTTGGGTGCTCGTGTTGGTTAGACAGACAGCATAAAGATGTTGGTTTTAATGATTGGGTTTCTTTAATTCTGCCAGAGATGTAAAGGTCACGTGAAACATGCACTGGAGGAAATGGTACCTGAAGGAAATGAAAAGAGCACTCTTATCCTTTCCCTCCTCCAAATCCCAAGTGTCTATCCCTGGACATCATGAGCACAAAGGGAGACTGAAGCAGGGAAATGCTGAGCAGCTCTTGAGAGCCACCAGAGCCTTGCTGAACATTGCTTCTGAGCGTTGCTGCTCTCTGGCAAAGCACATTCTCACTCTGCCCTTTGGTGTCTGGGATTGCTTTGCTCAGCCCTTAGCCCTGAATATCTGATCTGAAACCCTCTGTGGGGTGAAGAGGATCAGAAACAACCCTGTGGAGTAGTGTTAAAAGAGATGCTTTAAAAATCACACAAAAGGGAACAGGAATCTTGCACGGAATCATTTCCTGCACTGAACCCTCTTGACTTGAGCGTGAGTCACAGCCTCCCAGCCACACTGTGGCCAGGAGAAGGGCAGTGCTGGCCTCACAGCAGTGACTCTCAGTTCAAGATGATCAACTGCTGCTTGAAAGTCTTCTGGAGATGAGTCACAGCTCTCCCTTTGCTCTGCAGCCATGAGCAGAGCCATGTGATGTGGCAATGGAGAGAGTGAAGGTACTGGCCATGGAGCATCAGGCTTTTACTGTGGATGAAAACTGCCAGGCTCTTGTTGGGCTGGGCAGCCTGTCAGCATGACTGTTTCCCATTATTTTGGAGAAAACTAAAAATATTTGGAGTGGAAACAATTCTAACATGATTTTACAATTTCAAATTGTGACAGTATCCAGTATTTTTATTTTTAATGAGCTGTTAACCCTCCATGAGCACATGAATGCAGTGGTTCCTGGAGATGGTGGGGATGTGTCTCTGCAGCCTGCTGTGCTCTGCAGGACTTTGCATGGCTTGTGGCTGCAGGGTGAGTGCCTCAGCTGGGGTAGCTCAGTGGCTGCTGTTCTAGAAGGGAGGCTGCTCAGCAGCAGATATGGGGAGGTGTTATGGGCACAGGGGTTACTCTGAGCTGCTGCTGAGCCCTCCCATCGTATCAGCAAGGGTAACACTGTGTGTAGCTTGTCAGACATAGGGGGCATTAGGAACCTTACTTAGATGGAGTAAAGATGATCCTTCAAATACATTGGGCCACGAGTAAATTTGGAGTAACTGCCTGGTGCTGTAAAGAAAAAAAGATAGTGGTGGAATGGGAGAGCAGAGTTTCTAAAAGCACCAACACATCTGGAAGTCTGAAAAAGATTAAGCAGCATTTTCCTCTGTGTTTGTGTGTGCTGAGCTCTGCCACAGAGGAAGATGGCCAGAGGGAATGCTTCTTGGAGTGACAGCCCTGATGCACTTCACATGTTTGAATAATGCTCGAGTAAAACTGAACCTGGTCTGGGGCAGAGGTTTTCAGAATGCCATCCTAAGATGGCACATCTCAGACAGGACAATTGTGGAGCTGCAGCAGAACCAATGAGTGACTGAGATTGAAGCATTTGTCTGGAAATTTTGGCAGGACTATAGAGTTTGTGATGAAAGACTGGAATATATGTACTGGGATGTGGAACAAACCAGCCTGAGATGATCTGTTGTAGATCTTGAGTTAACCTGTGGTGTGACACAGCTTGCCATGGAGCACAGGCTGCCAGTCTGACCTCTCCACTGGGCAGGGACCTGGCTCACTGATGGGGGATGCCAGCAAAGCTCGGGAACCTGAGGAGAGGAGGTGATGTGGAATATCCTACAGTGCTCAGAGTCACAGCCTGCAGAAACTGCTACCTGCAACACAAGCATTTCAAGCACCATTGTGGTGCTGCATGGGTGATGACAGCCTGAGCTGCACAGGATTAATCAGATTAATATTGTCACTGCAGCAGAAGAGGAATGGGCTGGGAACCTGAAAATGAAAGGGGCACATATTGAGTTTAAATGAAAATTGATACACAACCCCATGTATTGTCAGAGACAAAAATTGTTGTACCAAAAAGGGAGTCATATGGGGTGGAAGGTGAGCAGGTAAAACTCTTTGGTTTTTGGGGATCAACTAAAGGAATGTGAGCAAAAGGAGACAAAGGTAAATAACTGAAAAAGATTTTGCCATGATAACATCTGGGAAAAGTGCTTGTTGTTGTGTTTGAGTAGATTGAAGCCCTTGGTGTTTTTAAATCTGGGAGTTAGTTCACTGAAAGGTCAGAGACTGAGTCGGTGAGAGGGAATTTAAGGATGTCTCCAGGGAATGAGAAAGTCTCAACAGAACACGCCTAGAGCTGGGAAAGCCCTGAAGCCATGTCTCAACAGCCTTTCCCTTCTGCTGTGGCAGGAATGAAAAGATGAGCTGAATTTCTGCTGTTGGTGTCAGATACTGAAAATAAGTGTGTTCACTTTAGCTTTTATTGGTTATAGCAGGGGAGAAAAATGGAATATTTAGCTAGTGCTGGAAGAGGTAAATTGAAAGTGAAAACTCTCTACTGCTGCTGAAAAACCTGAATTTCTGGCTTGAGAGGAAGCAGAGCAGAAAGGGCTGCTGTGGGCAGTGTTGCTTTGTCTGCACCAGCATCACTGAGGCTCTGCTCCCAGAGGTGGAAGCTCGGAGTGTGCCCTGTGGCTCTCTGGGGTACACATTCACAAGAGGGATCTGGAAGGGCTTGCAGGGAGCTCTGAGTGTCAGGTCAGCAGAACTGGCTGCTCTTGCTCTGTAAAAGCCTCAGGGCTGGATGTGTGCAGTGCCTTTGAATGCAAGGAGAGTCCCAGCCTCTTGCAAATGAGCATCATGTGCAGGGTGACAGTTTGTTAGAGGAATGAATGGCAGTTCCTGGGTGCCCTTTTCCATCCCACAGAGCTGTGTGTGTTTGGAAGGGACACAAGCATGTTTTACAGACCAGAGAGACTGGATCAGAGAGCTCTGCAGGAGGGAGCAGCAGCCCCAGAGACAGGGATGCTGCAGCACATGATGTTCTTGGTCTTTGTTTCCCTGCAGGAATGGGGACCAGAGTTCAGCTATTTATGTCCTTGCTGGTATTGGGAGGCAGTGATCACAAGGGCAGGGGCTTCTCAGAGATTTAAATCCCAGTAAAATTTTCTGCTCTTTCCATCTTTGAAGGAAGCAGGGACAGAGAGAGCTCACATATGCAAATGAGGATTGAATTTAGTGGCAGGTGAATTAGCCAGGCTTGCTGTGGACAGGAGCTTCTCATGGTCTGTCACAGAAAAGATGTGATTTCCTCTCACACTGCTCATCTGAGTGCTTGGACAGGATGTGATAGGGAGAATTACATTCTATTTCTCTTCTCTTTGGGTTTAATTATTTAAACTTTTTATCACAAGTGAATGGGAAATACATTTATTTCCAGAAATGTGTTTGCAGGAACTCCTAGGAGGCATTGCAAACACTTAGGCATTCAGGCACACCCCACAAAGAATAAATGGGGAATTGATAGATGTGAACAGACTGTAGGTCTGAATAATCGTCCTCCCAAATTCTCTCCAGGGAATGCTGTTAGAGTCTGAACGTTGTGGGAGGAGAACTAGGATTTATTCGGTGAAGATTCACTTACCATAAATAAATAAAAATAAATAAGTAGGCTAAATTAGTAATGAATAGTTCAGCCAGCTCTAATGCTAAATAAACACACTGAATTGTAATGAAAATACTAAAGCCTGTTTGAACTGGAGCTAGAAATCCAAGGAGAAATAACTGTGTGGCACTTAAATTAGCACTCACCATAAAATATAAATATATGACATAAAATATAGATTTTTTTTTCTACCTCATGAGATTTTAAAGATTCATCTGTTCCCTGTGTTTGGAAGGCTTGAACTAGACACTATTCAGTGCTATAGAGTGACATAAATCACTGAAGTGTTGTAAAATCCCTTGATGTATGCTCTTGGACAGTAACTGTATTTGTAGAGGCTCTCATGGGGGTGCATTTACACTGATAGGAGGCTGTTTTAAATTCATACAGTTATCTCCATATAAAGCATTTTTATAGGATTTTCCACGCTATGGGGGGTTGTGCGACTTTAATTATACAGCTCAGACTGTATTGGTAAAACTTATAGGCAAAGATAAGCCCTTTAGCAAGGCAGACTCCTGCACTTGAACTTAAAAGAAAATAATTTTCTTCTTGTGTGTTCCCCCAAGAGTAGCTGTAAAAATCAATATCTGCTCTGCAGGCAGGAGAGGCTGTGTTTGCAGCCAGCCCAGCGAGTGTGTGCAGAGAGCTCTGCCCTGTGCTCCAGCCCTTGTGCCTGAGCTAACTCTCCTCAGAGTGGCTCGTGGCTGCTGAAGGGCCACCAAGCACTAATCAACCTTTTGGGCCACTTTAGACCTTTTATTAAACTCTGCAGAGCTGCGCTGGAGCTGCAGACTGGACTATGAGTCGAAGACTTTAAAGCAGCTTCAATAAAGCCATCCAGTGAGGCAGAGAAAAGCAAGGTGCAAATGGAGCTCTCAAAAACTCAGCATTTCCTTTGGAGAAAGTGCAGGGCCCTTTTGTAGAGGTGATGGGGTGAGACTGGCTGCAGGACTGCAGGAACAAGTCGTGGTGGATGGGCTG
The DNA here is from genome assembly GCA_009812075.1 of Sialia sialis. NCBI lineage: Eukaryota > Metazoa > Chordata > Aves > Passeriformes > Turdidae > Sialia > Sialia sialis. The sequence goes on from VRYO01002014.1 coordinate 8,253,423, forward strand.
GGGATTTTTGACCAAGAGAAACCAAAAGGCTCAAGGGGCAGCTGGAAACTGAGATCAGTGTACCAGTGGTAGAAAGAAATACCTCAATGTGCAGACTGGCACCTCTGAAGGTGTGGCCAGTTTCTGGCAGTGATGGGGAAAAGAGCTCTCAGGAGGGAAGATTCAGTAGTTCACTTGATAAAAATAGGATTATCTCCAGCCCTAAGTTCAGCAAAGCAGCTTTTAGAGGCAGAATATATCTGTGCTCTCTGACTGCATTACACAACAAAAAGAACATAAGAACTTAGAAGAAACTAATAAGGTATGTAGTATCCCAATGTGAACTGAAAATGAACAAATGAGAGAGCTTTTTGCTTTCTGATAATAACATGGAGCAGAGTGCAAGAATGGCTCTGCATATGAAATAGAGTTAGGAGGATAATCAACCCAAAGCTCCTATGATCCTACAACAGAGGCACCAACACTGGAGGCAGACAGGAGAGTTAATAAATTAAGGTGCAACTAAAATAGATTCATGGTCATTTAACAATGTGTCAGGGCTCCTGGAGAAATGAGTATAATGTATTTAAGTCTAATGTGCAAACAACTTCAAACAGGAAAGAATAAGGGAAGGAGAAAATGGGAAAAGATTTATTGCAGCAAGCAGCTGAGGTCAATTTGCTTTCACAGGACAACAGGAGAAAAAGATGGCACATGTGTGCCTGGAAATGGCTGTGGCACTTCCACCTTCCCTCAGCAGGAGGTAAAACACATTGAGGGGCTATCTGAATACCCTTAAGATGAGTTGTTCCAGTGCCTAGGAGTGGCCAAATGGGATTTCTAATCCTGAATATTCCTAGAGCGTTCACTTTCTGCTGAAGCCAAAAACCTCATTCATGTTGTGATGACCAACTCTAGTCCTCCCACCCCAAGTATCAGCTCTGAGGCCTGGCTGCCCAGCCAGCATTCATGCAGGTTTGAGGGGTTTTTTTGGTTGGTTATTTTTTTAGTGGGCAGGTAGAGTCAGCCTGATCCATCAATTCATTTATTTTTGGCTCGTCCTGCATTGTCTCCAGCTTGTGAGAAGTTGCTGTGTCCCTTGGGTTTGCTATCGAAGGATGATAATCATCAATCCCTCTCAGACAGCGCAGATGCAGCCAGCAATTCTCTGCCTGCTGGGAATCCATCTCTGTCTGCAGACTCTGCCTAGGTGCTTTAAGAAAAGTATGTACAGCAGTATAAATAGTTACAGTAATTTCACAATCATAAGCTGCACCTGATTATAAGCCGCACATCTGGGTAGCCGGGTAGACCACGAGATTTGTCCATATATAAGCCACACCTGAATATAAGCCGCACTTTTTTTATTTTTTTTTAAGCGAGGATCCATGTGCGACAAAGTAACGAGTTAGTAACAGAATCGCACCAACTGGGTTTGGTGTCAGGTTCTCAAGTTGCAAACAGTTTTCATAGACCAGCAAAGCCTTTAAATGCAGCCCCAGGCGCCCTCCCCGGCCGGCTCTCACTTCCGGGTTGGCATTTCACTGGGATTTGTCCATAGATAAGCCGCACCTGAATATAAGCCGCACTACTGGGGTAGGCTGGATTCTTCAATGAAAACGGTACGGCTTATAATTGGGAAATTACTGTACTTTTATATATCTGTAATATGTACTTTCAGGCTCTGCCCTGTAGAAAGTGGGATGAGTTCACCTGTGCAGGTGCTCAGGATGGTTTTAGGTTGTCTGTGGGAAGGGCTGGTTGGGTGCTGGGAGTGCTGAGGGAGGTGTTTAAGGACAAACCCCTTTTTGCTGAATGAGCAGAGAGGGCTGAGCCCTCTCTGAGCACAAAGCTGAGCTCCAGCACAGCTGGGCACAAAGCTGTCCCTGCTGTGCTCAGGGATGAAGTCACCCTGCCTCTCCCAAGAGCTGCTGCACATCTGGTAGACCCAGCCCCACCTTCAGAACCAGGACACCCTGGAGCAGGGCATTGAGGAGGCTCTGGCAGCCCACACTGCTCAGGGTTCATGCTCACACCTTCCCTGGGGTGAAATGCAGTGAAATGTTCTTCATCCTGCCTCCACTCTCTGCCCTGTGAACCAGGAGCAGGGGAGCTCTGGCATTTGCACACAGGACCCTGGCTCCTGCAGTTTTTTCTCCTCCATTTCCCCTCCATGCAGGACTGTACCAGCTCTGATGCTGCTCATGGTGAGGAAAAAAGGGAATAATTCTATTTCTTACAATGATATTACTGCACCTCTGAAAGCATGTATGTGCCCAAACATGCTCTCTAAGAGCTCTATTTTAAATTATACATAAATGAATGCTGTAAAAGAAAACCTCTCATCTTTTATTTTTTTTTAATTTTATGGGATTAAAACAGAGACATAAATTTCAACATTTAATGGTTTTACTGTGTTGATGTTCACAACTCTTCCACATTCATTTTTTGTGACTTGTTTAGCATTTACTGTCAGTGCTGTTTTCTGAAACAGCACATTATAAGAGAGCAGGCTCCTAGATGACATGGATGATTTATAAATACTTTATGCAGTCAGAATGTATTTATGCAGGACAACAATTTGGTTATTTCCAGAGGCTGAACCACTAACAGTTACATTAGAGAGACAAAAATGACTGAACTTGTGCTCAAGAAGGGCTGCTTTGGGCTGTTACCCTATTGAATCTACTATTGCTAGATAAAAATAGATAAGAAGTTTGAGCTTCAGGTTTTGTCAGCTTCAAAGTTACGAGAAATACCTTAGAAAAATTAAATACAAGGTCTTGCATCTTCTGAAGTTGATGTAAAACTTCACTGATGTCAGCAGCACAGGTGTGAGACTTGGGAAGAGTTACAGTGTGAGAAATATTCTTCTTTGCTTTATGAATCAAGTATTTGATTTAAATTTATAAATGTACTTTATAAATCCCTGGTTTAAATCTCCTATTTGAGGCAATAAGTTATCTCATGTCATAGAGCTAAATCTAAAAATAAACCTGAAGGAGGAACAGATGTAGACAAATGTAAGCCTGATCCTGCTGCCAGAGCTCAGCAACCAGGCTGGGATCCCTGCACTCTGGGATCCACTTGTGTAAGTCTCTCAGCAGAAACAGTTTTGCTGTCAAACCCAACAAAAACTTGTCTAGATCATGTTTTGTGGTGTGCACATCTCTGAGTGAGCTTAGCAGGAGCTGTGGTGCCCAGGATGGCAGCTCAGGGCTGTCCAGGCAGGTGTGTGATTTGAGTTTGAAAAGAATCAGTTAAGCTGTGAGTGTAACTATACAAGAGATTTGTAGGGGAGAGTTTTGTTTTGATTTTCTGTCACTCTGTGCAGATGTAGCTCCTGGAGGTGTGTGCCAGACACTGGCTGACCCTTTGCAAATCCCAGGAAGTTTCTATGCTGCAAAGAGCTGAGCTTGCTGCAACATCTGGGAGAATCTGCATTGTTACTCTCCACAAAATTAACAAAATTAACACAAGTGCAATTATAAAAATGTCCCTTTCACAATTCCTGCCATTTCCAGTCCCTCACTGCAGTAGGATTCCTCAGGATGCAGGACAGGTTTGCAGAGCCCTTTTCCCTCCCGCTCCATCATCCCTGAAACTGCTGCAGATCTTCCCAGCAGCTCTGCTGGGTTTATTTGTTTATTTGCCTTCCATTATCCTCCTTGTTCCCGTACTCTGAGGTCAGTAGATGACCGCAGATCTGCCCAATTTATTCCTGTGTGTGCCAGAAGAGGCCTGGGTCAGCCAATGAGCCATGAGCTCCCATTTGTGTTGCGCTGTGGTTGTACGGCCGCGATCTGCACGCTGCCAGTCACCCACCATATTGATGAGATTAGCTGGTAATTAAAAACCCAGCCAAGCCAGGCAGAGGAAGATGACTCAATTAGCAGAATGTCACTGAATCTAATTTACTTTGCTTATCACAGACTTATTCTCTAATGAATTAGAAATGAAGAGCAGGACACCTTCAGAGGGAGATCGAGGGGCTTAAAGGCTTAAACGCTTTCTAACCCCTTTGTGCTCAGGGTTTGGGCTGCAGGGAGTGTGCTGATACTGCTAATCACACACCCCAGGGCTGCTTCCAATACCTGTGTCCTGAGGGAGTACATCCAGGGAGCACCTGCTGCTGGCTATTGCATGTAACTGAAATAGGCACTGCTTAGGCCAGACCTTCCTTCCTCTATAAACCTGCAAGTATTTATAAGCTGGGAGTGACCTGGGCTTTGGATGTCGCTGGAACTGTGCTCAGGGGTGATCTCTGTGATTGTGGAACTGACACCGAGTGTGGTGTTTGGCCAATGAGGGTATGAGGGTTTTCCTGGAAATAAAAACATGTCAGAAATAGATATTTCCCACTGTAATGAGTATTTTAAGGCTTTTATGATTTCAGATATGGTGCTTGGATGATTAACAATTAGAATAACATATTTTACTGGAGCTCTTTGGAAGTGCTTTAGGAGACCATTGGACAGATGTACAGCTGAATTTGTATGTGGAGTGGAGACTATAAACCATTATCTCTGCTGCTCTCTTCATAGTAGATAACAGAGCATATTATGGCAGATTTAAGTGAGGATATTACTGGGCTCTGAGCTTTTAATCTGATCTGCATGACAAAGCCCACATGGCTTCATGAGCTTTACAGGGCTCACAGGGAGCATGTGGAGGTCTGGATGTGCTGGTCACACCATGGGATCAGGACTGGAGGCTGGGCTTTGTCACCTGAGCTTGTGTAACACTGACCAACAGCTGGCCTTTCCTAGCCTGGGAAAATGACTTCTGCCTTGGCTGAGAAAAACATTGGAGCAAACCATCTCATCCTCACAACTTTGCTCAAGTAATAATAAATGTAACACAAAATATGAAGCTTTTAAAACTTCTAAAGCTGTTTGGGAATCTCTCTCCAGAGAATTAATCCAAGCTAGCTTCTCTAGCAGTCCAAGGAACTGGTCTGGGAACTGTAGTGGGCTGTAAGCTTTTCTGAAAGCATGTGTGTATGTGTTGATTGCAGGAGGCTGGGCACAGCTGGTAATGAGAATGGATGGGATGGGAAACCTTCTCCATTTCTATCCTGAATCTGTTACCAAGGTATGAGAAATGTTGGTTCAGTGACCAGTAACTGTCCCTAAAATTTCCTACTTTGACCGAATTTATAAAGCAGTTTCTGCACAGAAGAAAAAAACCATTTAGATGTGGATTACTGTGCAGAGATGGACACAAGCACTTTGCAGTTTCACATCTTACACATCCTGATAAATGTCCTGCCATTTTCAATCCCTATTTCCTTGTTTCTTTCCCCAGTAGTTCTCCATTTTACAGAAACCAATTTCTTTAGCAACTTGTTATTAGAGAGACTATTAGAGAGCTGCTTGTCTACCATATCTTGTTCCAACAAACCATTTCACAAGGGTTTGACCATTGCAAACATGCCTCTACAGACTGTCCTGGAGGAAACAGAACTCAGTAAGATATTCTCATTAAGCTAATAACGAAAGGAAGTCTTCCTCTGCACTGAGTCACTGGAGTTGTAGTGCCAGCAGGTGCCTTGCCATGCTCAGATGCTCTTGGTAAGTAGGAATTTTGGACATGTGCACTTACTGAGATCACAGCTCTGAGACTTTTGTTAAACCACGTGAAAGATATAAATTTATGTCAAGCTGTAGCATTGGTATAAAAAATTATTAATTCAACTATAACTCTGCTATTAATGTGGGGGTTATTCTTGTTATCATTGGTTGTTTTGTTTGTTATCTGTTTGCACACATTGTTCAACTCAAGCATACAAGCACAAAGCCCAGCTCAAAGACCCTACAGAACTAGATCTGATCTCCTCCCAGGGAGCAGAGATTATTCCCTAAGTTTCTCTGGTGACTTTCTTGAGGGAAAATGTTGTGAATTCCACAGTGGCATTCCAGTTGGGCTCCAAGAAGAGTAAGATAGGCAATGAAAGAGATCTGAGTGTCATTCATTTTGCTTTTGGGTTTAGCAGCTGCAGAGGCTGGGACTTTTCCTGGTTTCTGTCAGTGAGCAATTTCTCACAGGTTTGGAGCAAGGATTACAAAATTCAGATAACTTTAGCATGGCTCTGTTGTTGTAACACTGGAGCTGGTGTAGTGTTAAGTAGAAGTGTTAACAGAAAGAGGTGGGAGTGAACAGAAGTGGTAGAGAAAGCTGGGGAGCTCATCAAGGATTACCTCAGTGCTGTGAAACAGAGGGAACCAGAGAAGCTGGAGGATGTAATCAGCAAAACTTATGCCAGCAAAGATGAGGCTGGACTGAAATGTGTGAGGAAGCCTGCAGGAATGTGTGCTGGGTGACAGCTGGGTCATGGCTGGGTGCTGCAGGTGATGTGCCACAGCAGAGGAAGCAGAGATATTTATATTTATATTTATATTTATATTTATATTTATATTTATATTTATATTTATATTTTAATAGGCAGGTGTACATGTGTGAACATGTATCAGTTAAGAACAAAATAAAGATGTGATTCAAAGCCAGTGGTATTAGAGGAACTGGTGGTTTTAGACAGTGTGAGTCTCAGGGAAGGGACAGATCAAAGGGGAGGGGATCCCAGGATTAGGTGTATTAAACAAAGCTCTCCTGGGGCACCTGGGTTGTAAGAGTCAGTGCAGGTATCACTGTTCCCCTCAGAATCATTGAAAGGACTATTCAAACACTTCCTAAGCCCAGTTACATAGCATTCCTCATTTCCCTGGGATGTCCAAGTGCTTTATAAGTCAGATACATCAGGAAAAGGTCTCTGCCATCCAAATATTTATTTTAAGTGATATCGTTGGCAAATAGAATGGATAAAAGGAACTTGAACCTCTGTGGCTTGTGTGTAAAGCAGTGACAATCATCTGCTCTGGTGTTCTGGAGTATCTTTTTCAGATTGCCATCATCCATGCATGGCTCTCCATAGCTCCTTGAGGGCTTCCATGGTTCCTGTCTCTGCAGTGAGGCAGCCATGGTTCATTTAGCTCCAGAGCATTTGGAGGCAGACAGAGGCTCTGTGGATAATAAGGCACAGGAGGACCTTTTATTGCTTTAGTGGGAGCTAAAGATGAGCACAGCAAGGAATGGTTTCATTCACACCTGGCAAACCTGACATCACCAAGTGTCACTTTTAACTCTCCACTTGTCAATTAGACAGACAGGGAAGCTCAGGCTGGGTGTAAAGCAGGGTATGCAGGGCTCTTCCCCACTCAAATCCAGCTGTCCTGAGGTAACTGGGACCCACAGCTTGGTGTGGCAGCTCCTGGTCACCATTGCCATTGACCCTGTGAGTGCCAGCTGGTGGTGGTGGCGGCACAGGGACACAAGAGCCCAGCCTGGATGCACTGAGGAGAAGGAATATCCATGTCTGCTCCTCTAGAATCACGTCCTGGCAGAACATGGCTCTAGAGGAAGAACACCAGTGTGAGGGGAATGGCAGTGGAGTGCAGGGATAGGTACAGGAAGAAGCAGCTGGGAAGACAGGAGGCTTTCTGCCACCTGCAAGAACAGAGTCAAAATGTGAAATTTTGGCTCTGTAGAGCTGAGGACCTACTTGGATGCTGCTGAGAGCATCCAGGGCTGCTCAGTTTTCCCTAGGCTCACCTGCCAGGAGGCAGCTGGTGCTACCCAGCTGTCCTCAGTAGTGTGGCAGGCTGCAGATTGCATTTCAGCTGGGGATTTTCTCTTCCTAAAAGTATTTCCTGACATCTGTTTGCCCACTCACAGTGCTGCTCCTTGCACATTTGCATTAATGTATTTTACTCCTGAGTTTTTCAGGAGGCTTGTGGGATGTCCAGTGCCTCTGCCCTGGCTCCAAAAGGGTGTCAGGGCACTGAGGGTGCTGGGGATGGAGAGGGGGAATGAGCCATGGTCTCAGCACAAGGATGTGCTCTGCCAAACCAAACTGGTTGAGCAGGAAGGCACCAAGAAATTTTAACATGACCAAATAAAAACACTGCTGCTGGAGACACAGCCTCTGCTGCAGCCAAGGAACCTGTCCTGCAGCTCTGGGGAAAGCCAGAGCCCTGCAGCTCTGGGAAGTGAGCACAAAGGGGAACAGAAAGCACAAAAGTGAGTAGGGGGCTGGGACCAGGCCCTTGTCCCATCTCTCTGGCTGCTCCTGTGGGCTGGGACCTAAAGCTGGGACTGCTGGAGGCAGCCTGCCCCTCCTGCCATGGCACACTGAGGGCAAATCCATGAGGATTTACAAGGAAGGTGTTTTCCTCTATCCTCTGAAAAAAAATCCCTTAAAAAAACCCCAGCCAGCCAGCCAACCAACCAACCCACCAACACCCAAAAAACCTTCAAAAAAGCTCCCAAACACAAAAAAACCCTCCCAGAAGTTGTTTTATTCACCATGGAGAGAGTTAATGTGGGTCTTGAAGGCAATAAGATTATGAATCCTTTAACAATGGTCTCTATGTGTGTTAGCCAAATCACATTTCTGTCTTTGACCTGGCCTCTCAAGGCCTTCTGCAGATGAATACCAATGACCCAGGCCTTCATTATCCCGTCATTACACAAATCCTGCTGTTAATTTATGTATAGGAAAGAACTAGCAGCTACATAAGGCTCCATCAGCTGCATAATTACTGCATATATTATAAAACAGCAGCAAATGCTGCCTGTGAATACAAACCATCTCTGCTCATTAGAAACCTTGCAAGAATTAATTAATGAAGGTGTGATTCTGCCACTTGAATCCATGGGTATTGTCCCAGTGTGCCTCTACATTCAGCTGGTTTGGGTTTTCCAGTGACTTTAATATAGACTTCAGAGAAATGAAGGTGAGCACGTGGCCTAAGCCAAAGCTGGAGGAGGCAAAATTGGGTGCTGGAGCCCCCAGGAATCCCCATGGCTCCAGCCTGCTCTGGGTCTGGATACATTTTCAGTGTTCAAGCTCTTGGGATGCAGCTCTGGATCCAGCCTTTAAAACAAGTTAAATGATCCTGTAATTCAAACAGAAGAATGAAAGGATTTAGGAATTTTCCACATTGACATTTGTATTCTAAGATTAATTTGCCAGCACAGCTTATAACTTCCCAGGTTTCTGTTTGCTTATGTACAAGAAGAATGTGCTCTGCTAGACTGACTGTAGTGATTAGTTAAATTACTCATACATCCATTATTTTTAAAAGTTTCTCTTCTGCTTTGCATCTATATTTATATAGTGCCACCTGATATTAACTTTCTGCTAGAATGATGGCCACTAATGGGGCTCTTGGATGTCACTCAGTAAATACTTGAAGTTCAGCTTAGTCCTTTGAGTGAGGGTGGGGCTGGATGTGTGTTTTCATGACACGTGCTTTCATTCTATGTTTTCTCCCTTGTCATAGGAAGGGAAATTGTGCCTTGCCTGGTGTATGACCTGAGTGGTACAGATGGTTTGGTGCCTGTGTCCGTGAAAACTACAGTAATTTCATGACTATAAGGTGCACCCTTTTGGCTAAAATTTTGATCGAAACCTGAAAGTGTGCCTTATAATCCAGTGTGCCTTGTGTACAGATAAAGTTCGGCAATTTGCCAACCTGGAAGTGCGAGCCACAAGAGCCGCGGCAGCCGGCGCCAGAAGGGAGTGCTGGGGCCCACGGTACAGGGAGGGCACCTGGGGCTGCGTTTAAAGGCTACACCGATCTGTGAAAAATGTTTGCAAATTGAGCACCTGCCAGTAAACCCCGGGATTGTGCAATTCTGTTACTAATTTGTTACTTTGTTGCGTGTGGATCCTCGCTGGAAAAAAAAGTGCGCCTTATAGTCCTGTGCGCCTTATAGTTGTGAAATTACTGTTCATGGAAAATATGTGAAAAAAGCTCCACTGGTGGGAAGTGCTGGCCAGGAATATTGGGACAGAGGGGGTGAAGAATTGCTTCAACTCTTGATCCTGATTTTGCAGGAGCACTGGTGGCAGTCAGACACAGCAACACTGACCATGTGTTTCACCTGGGCTTTCCAGCCAGCTATGGTGACAGCAAACCTCCTGAGTCAAATCTGGCTTAAAGGGTGGAAAAGCTGTATATCCCAGGAAAGAGAGTGCTTGCTACTTTCAAGATAATCGAGTTAGTTTGAGTTTATTGCTACTTTTTAAAAGCAAAATACATGTTTTGAACAATTAAAAAAAAAATCCAGCTTTGACACTGAATATGCTGCTTTTGTTGGTGTTTTGCTTATGTAAATAATGTATGTTTATTCATACTTGAGCTATGGGCATATTCCTCTGCCCATTTTTTCCCAGCAAAATGCCACTTTTGCTTTCTTGCTGATGGACGTTGCGAGAACCATGGTACCTCTTCTTCCAGAGGGAGCCTGTGAAGGGCTCCAGAGTGGCTTAAAATAACTCATTGTTGAAGCAGCCACAAAGGACCAAAGGCAATGTAATCTATCAGGCAGGAACATTTTCAGTTTGACTCTTTCTTCCTCCAAAATAAATAAAGCATGTCCTCATTAGAATGAAAGGGATACATGAAAACTGATCAAATTTGATCTGATAAAAAAGATAAAACATTGAAAAAATTTATGTATTACTGATCTGGAAGGCATTTACCTTTCTTGATGATCCTCATTTTTCAGTGAGTGTGTTTATTAAAGATACAGGTTGTGAGTTTGTACTTATATTTATTTTTGTATCTCTCTTATGTCCTCTCTGGCTGACAGAGAGTCTTCATTTCAAATGCCTGTTGTCTTTGAGAGTTGTTTTCTCATTTATTTACTTTCATTTTGCCTGCTGGAAGTTCTTATTAATAGTAAGAGAACCATGCCATGCCATGCCATGCCAGCATGTCTTTATTGGGGGCTTTACAGAAGTTGTCAGTTTAACAATATAGCAATAAATTCCATTTAATGTAAAGCAGGACTTTTCCCACAGTATCTTTAAGTGGTTCATTTTGTCTTAAAAATGTAAAGGTCTTGCCTTGTGTTGATTTGCTGTGGTGAAATATTTCAAATATGAGATACCAGGCCTTCTTGTTGTGTCTTAGGCTTGTGCTGCTTCATTATCAATTCCCCATAAATGTTTCTAGGAAGGATAAAAGGAAAACTTCTTTCCAAGCGTTGTCACTTTTCTTGCAGCTCCATTTGGGTTTCTCTGTGCATCAGATGGGGTGCGGGGGGACACAGAATTTAATTTAAATTCTTGGACCCCTTCTCTGTAATCTCACCCCAGCATTTTGATAGCTCTGATGTATCTGTCATTTTAAAGGGTATGTAAACACAGCCAGTTTTATACTGCCAATAAAACGTGTTGGTGAGCTCACTGAGAAATTCCCAGATCTTGGAGGCCAATAATGTTTGAAACACATAGTAACCTCTTTATTACAACATTTTACACATCTACAAAATTAGGTTACCAGTCAGTAGCTAGCTGTAAACTGCAGTGCTGCAAGATAAACCTGAAATAGTAAATATTGTATATTACAGTGTATGATCTTTTTAATAGTCTAATTTTCAAAGAGGCCTTGGAGAGAAAATGCCTGCTATTTCCAGCTTGTTATTGAAATACAAATAGTGGAGATACATAGCTTAAATGGCTCTCTGACATATGGCAATTATGCTGATTCTAATGATGGTTAAAATCTAGCTCCAGCTAAATGCTAATAGGGGTAGCAGCCCTAATTAAATGCACATTTCGGTACTGCTGTTCATGCTTCCTTGCCATCAGAGCAAAGCTCCAGTGTCTGCCTGACCAAGTTAAGGGTGTTGGGTCCCCCAGCCTGCATCCCTGCACAGAGACACCCAGTGATGGCTGGGGAGGGTGCTCCTGTGTCCTGGCACTCAGGAACCAGCAGGGCATGCTGTGCAGCCCATGTCCTTGAAAGCAGCCCAGTGATCTGCAGAGAGGAGCATTCCTCATTCAGGGAAATTGAAGGTCCAAGCTGATCCCAAAGACCACCTGGCTTTGGCTGCTCTGGCTGCAGCACAGTTTTCTGCCAGCATAAAACACCACCATGGCTTTAATCCTTTGCATTTCATATCCCTTTTTATCCTGCAAGAATTCCTTCAGCACTGAGGTGAGGTGTTACATTTCAAAGATAGACACTCTGATAGATGAATTATTCTCAAAAAGAGTTTAGGTACCACTATCAGTGAGAGAAGGCTGTAAAGGAATTACATTTGCATGTTCCTAATGTTCTCAAAGAAAGTAAATTCTGAATTTTATTGGAGAGGGTGCTGAATTGGAGGTGTATTGGCTGTGCTGTGCAGTCAGTTTGGAGGGAGCTGGTGCTTAGCCACTCCTCTGCCATCTCTCCCAAACTGAGGGCATCCTCTGCTTCCCTTGTAGCACTGAGCTCGGGATCATTCACCTCTCTTAGCTCTGTTCAAAGAGTCAAACTGTTAAAATGGTTGGGGAGGACGGTTTGAGAAACTCTTCACATCACAAATTGCACAGCAATGAAGTTCTTTGCAAGATATATAATGAAGAGCTTGCAGGTTTCTGTCAGTAGCTAAGTAAACTGTAATTATCAACTCTTCAAGGTAGAAATTTAGGATGAGGAAGGCTGATCTGGAGCTATAAATACATTGGTTGATAGTGTAACATAGATCACATATGCCTCTCTTGAGAATTAAGTTAAGGTGCTCACATTATTTCTGCCTAAACTGTAAAGTCTTAGCCCAGGACAGTTGAAAACATGCTACTGCTCATTCATGTCAACTTCATACAGACTCCTCTGGCTTTTGGTCAGTGGAAAGGCCAGGGACCAGCGAAATCTGAAAGCAGGGTCAGACCTTTGCTCCTTCCAGCAGGCACTGATAAACAATTGGTGCCATTCAGAGCTGCAAGAGCCTTTTGGCAGAAGACTTCTTCCTTTTTCTTTTTCTGTGTCATTGACACTGAAGCATTCATTCTTGATATTCCTGTCTAGTTAATGACTGCTTGTAACAGCTCTCTCTTCCTGAGGAAGCTCAGAGGGGCTAACCTAGGGCCAACCTCAGATTCATTGACAGGGAGGCACTGTTCTATGGGATTGGGCCAGGACACAGAATATAAATAATGATTTCCTGATCCTAATGGGCAGTGGGAAGAAATCTATGACCTTTCTTTGACCTTCTGAAACTCAGCCACAAAAAGCAGATTTTGCTATTCTGTCAAAAAGGAAAGCAAGGTCCAGAGATATCTGATAAAATAACTTATATTCCTTGTTGAGACTCACCTAAAAGAAAACCTTTGCCCCTGAGAGAAGTCTTTTTTTTTTTTTTTTTTTTTTCCCTGGTGCTATTCCCCATCTATTTTCAAAGATTAAGTGAATATATGGCTTTACTTCATATCACCACATCCCTGCTCTCTGTCTGACTTTATAGGTGACTGAAGCAAGGCATATGTGCTGTCAGTGTCTAATAGGCTTCTACTCATCTCTAGCTGGAAAAGAAGCTTTGTTCTAACCTACCTTAGGTTAGGTAGGATTTGACCTGTACCTCACCTGTGATTGACTGGACTGACAATCCACCCTGAGCTTGCAGTGCAGAGATCCAAACCTCCTGCAGCACCTCCTGCAGCCACCGAGCACCAAGTTCCTTTTTAGGGTGTTTGGCTTTTTCCTCCCAGTTTATGCAGAGAAAGTTCCCTCTGTCTTGTGGGACTTGCCAAGCACTTGTCCCAGTTCTGGCAATCATGTATAAAGAGAGATGAATGCACCATGAAATGTGTATGGCTTGGAGAGAGTTTTTTGTCTTTTAAAGAGGTCTGCCTGCCTTCCCCACAGTAAGGCACTTTGAGCTCCGTGGATGAAACAGCCCAGCACTGTGCAGAACAATGGAAGCACTAACACAGTCTGGGATAAATCCTACAGGATTAGGCAGGCCTGAGATAATTATCACTCTCCAGCAGAGGAAAGAGGCAGCAAGCTGCGCAGACTTCTGAGTTTTATCTGTTCTCTTTTTGCCATCAGAGGAGGAACTTTCATGAAAAATATGTAATGAAACTCTACAGCAAGTAACTTAGAAGCTGAATAACTGATTAGTACTTCTGTCCTCCAATTATGTCCCAATTTGTGCACCCCATCAGGTGCTGGTAAAATCCCCCATTATTTTGTGTTTCCATCCACTACTCAATAATACTTGGATGCTTTTGAGGTTTGTCTAGGCTGCTCCCACACTGCTGTGCCTGGCTGAGACTGCAGACTGGAGCTCAGAGCTGCCTTTGGACACAGTGTCCTGCCTACAGCTGTGTCGTTTCCAGGCTTGCCACCACCAAATGTTGTCCTCTCCCTTTCCCCAGGGTTATAATTTGCAGTGAAGCAGTGACAGAATCTCAGAATGGCTGAAGTTGGACGCCACCTCTGAAAACTGCCTGGTCCAACAACCCCACTCAGATCAGGGTCAAATACAGAGGGTTCCCTGGGGCCATGTTCAGGTTTTGAATATCTGCAAGGATGGAGACACCACAGCCCCCCTGGGAAACATGTTCCAGTGTTTGCCAGAGAGATCAAACATAAGATAAAAAATGCCAAACCTTTTCTTGGGTTCAAATGGATTCTCCAATATTTCAAGCAGTGTATCTTGTCCTGTCACTGGAAAGAGCCTGGCTTAGTGTTTTTACTGCTTCCCACCAGATGTTTACATGTATTAAAGAGACACTGCCACCCCTGAGCCTTCTCTTCCCAGCCTGAGCCAACCCATCTGTCCCAGCCTTTCCTCCCATGAATGGCTCCAGCCCTTAATCATTTTCCGAGCCCCTCACTGGACTTGTTCCAGTACTTACTTGTCCAGAACTGGATGAGCAGTGCTGCTCCCCAGGGCTGAGTAGAGGAGATTAATCACCTCCTGTGGCTGCTGCTGGTGATCTCCTACCAATGCATGTTGCTGGAAATGTTTGCCTTTTCATCAAGGGCACATGGCTTGTTCATGTTCAGCTTGGCATCCACCAGTACCCAGAACTGCTAAACCTACAGAGACACAAGTATTATCAGTAGAGTGGTTTAGCTTTTTCTTTTTAAACACAGGCCCTTTGATCAGAGCTGTGTTTAGGAGTTACCCTTGTTTGGTTGTACTTGGAGAGGGCTGTGGTACCCCTGAGCTGATGCCCCAAATGCTGCTCCCCTCTCCCAGCATGAGTGAATGGAAGGGTTTCTGTCATTTGTGCAAACATGACGTGTGACAGCCTGGTGCTGGCAAAACATGAGCCACAGCCAGCACACAATCACTGCATGAGGCAGAGCTCAGGCCCTGGGAGCAGGGCAGCAGTGCTAGCCCAGCACAGCCCTTCTAGCAGGGCGAATGAACCTGAGCCTTGCTGGCCACTGCTCTCCTGCTGCCAAAGCTGCAACTAGTCTGGATGGGGAGGAAGTGCTCTGTATTTATTGCTTGTTTTTTATAAATGTGCCTGTAGGTGCTGTTTCACTTAGAATGAATGCCAAGGAAGGTTTGGATACTTAATTCCATGCCACCAGCAGGAATTAAGCATCCAGCTTTGCCTGAGGATCTGGTCCTGAGGCTCTTAGGGCAGTGTTGCTCAAGAGATATTCAATATGATTCAGTGGATATAAATCACATTTCTCTCTTTATCTGACAAAAGGTTGCTTTGATTTATCCCAGCTCAGGAGCTGGCATGCTGTTTGTGTAGGAGAGTGCTGCATTCCTCCTGAAGCCTGTGGCTGTGTCTCAGAGTGATCTGTATTCCACTGCAGTGTAAAGTTTCTTCAAAATTTGGGAGCCATTTACAACTTCAGTGCCATGCTGTGACATGATGCATTGCTTTGTAAACAGGGCCTTAAACAACTGAGGTCTTAAATCCATAAACTGACTGAGGCTTGGCAACACTGAAAATCTCTTTGCCAAATAACATGCATTACAGTACCCTCCAAACAAGATCTGACTGAAATGTTCAGGTTCCTTTTGACACTCTACCAAGATATTATGAGACTACCTAAGGCTTATTGCCCCTAAAAATAATGTGAAAAATATATTTGTGCTATGTGTAAAGTGATGCATCTAAAATACATGACATGCTCACTTCTTCTGATGCTTTATTTCCTCTGGGATAGCATCCTTTTTATAAAAAAAATAAATGATTGCTATCAATTTTGTTTGGAACCTGTTGGCTAAGACATCCCCCAGATGTAATATCCTCCCTGAGACACTTCAACATTTGTGCCTCCTCTCTCCCCTCTTGGCTGCCCGATCTCCAGATGTAGCAAGTGGGGATGGTTGCTGTAGGTACCAATATGTCTTCTGTTATTTTTGCAGACACATTTCAACTCATCTGCTTTCAACAGCTGGGCTTGTTTTTCCCCTCCTCTCCATGAAGATGTGGCTGTATTTTTCTGCAGCTTTACTTTTCACTGAGGCATCCATATAATCATTCTAATTTATCATTTCCCAGCACTTTGCTGCTTTTAAACAGGAAGTTGTCCAGAAGCACTCGTGTTTGTCAAGTGATGTGGCTGCCTCACAGAGAGCTCTAACTGCTGTCCAGGCTCTCTAATGAGCCTTCTCCAGGCTTGATTAGTGTGCTTACGTGTGCTGCTGCTCTCCATTCTCCTTTAATACACGTGCTCATGTCTTAAAAGCAGGGGAAAAAAGTGGGACGTGAAGAAGCAGAGTTCTTTGGCACAGGTTTCATTTGACTTTTGGCTATAAAATCCTTAGTCCTGTAAATTGTGCTTGTTTCAAAGACACAGCACTGAAAGCTGACCCTGCAAGTGCACATGGACACAGCAGCCCTGAGGTGCACACAGCAGCTTGGTTTTCCTTCTGCAGCCACTTGAAAAGCAAAACTTCCTAAGTGGTCATGCCCAGTAATGGCCTTGTTGTGATCACATGGCAAATTGAAGTGTATTGTAAAATCTGAAAGAAAACAGGAATTTCAGGGAGGTGAAAGTTCTGCATACTGGGACAGTGTGTTCAAAAATAATAAAGAACATTTTCTGGGTACACCTGCATGTCATTCAGCACAGAAGCAGTTAATAACCCAATTACTCCACAGCATCCTCTCTGGCTTCAGTTTCCATTCTCTTTTATAGCAGTCTAAGGGCTCTTTCCAAAGTGCCCAGACATTCTTAGAGCTACCTGGTGAATCATAAATCTGCAGACAATGTTCTCTGAGAGCCAGCAGACACAAATGATGTAAAATGAACTCTGGCCTTTTGCACCAACACCTCTCAGCATTTATGCTCTTCCTTAAGTGACTTTGTGGACTCGAGGAAGGAGCAGTATATTTTGGAATTTTTGTTGTCAGGCTTTGTATTGCTCATTACACACACAACTTTTCATGTAAGAGGAAAATGTTTTTCTGTGGTGGTCCAGAGGTCACCTGGCACTTGAGGAAAACCAAGAACTAACACCCAGAAAATACAAAGCATGTCTGGAGGTGGGACAGTTTTAGACCTTCCCTATGGGCACAAAGCCAAGTCCATCATACACTCTTGATCATATGCTGAGCAAACAGTGCAAATCAGGATCTCAGCTGAGTGGCTGATGAATTAGGATGTCTACATCATCCCAGCCAACAGTGCTGACTGAATGACTGCAAGAACCCTTCTGTGCTTTGGGACCACCTCGTTGTGAGGTCACTGCAGAGCCTCATTTGGGGCCAGCACAGCTGTGCCCATCCTGTCATTTTGTCATTCTTCCTCTCAGATCTATCACCTGACTTTTCTATGAGAAAAGAGATTTGTCTCAAAGGGGAAAACTGAGACTTGTCTCAGAGGGGGAAAATTATGTTCAGTGATACATCTCTTTGGTTCTCTTTCTACATGGACTTGTGGAACCTGAGTGGTTATTGGACCAACAATTATTGCCACATGACTGGAGATGGAGGCTGGTTTTGAGCTTGTTTAATCTTGGCATGCACTGCAAGAAAGAGCAGCAGGGTGGAAAGGGTGTTCTTCCTTCGTGCCATTCTCCCTTCAGATTCATTCCTAGGCTTTGATCCTTCTGATAAACAACCATTGCAAGCCTTTGCTAGATAAGCAGGAGATTCTAAGGGAGTAGGATATACTGAGTGGTGAGCAAGAAAGGCTTTATGCAAACTTTCTTTTACTTTCATGTTCCCTGGGGTGGGCTTAGCTGGATTCGTTCTCCATAAGGACCTCTGATGCCAAAATATGGCTAACCTGGAACGTTTCCATCCCTTCCTCAAGCTGCACAGTGTTAGCAGCCTCTGACCCTGGAAGTCCTGCTTGCTCCTGGAGCTCCTGAGCAGCTCCAAAGCTTTGGCTCCTGTTTCCCAGAAAGCTGAGATGCCAGCAGCCCCTCCTAGGCTAAAAACAGGGTTTGGAGAAATTTCCTTCAACCCCTCTGTTGGTGCTGCTGGCTCAGGGAGGGGGCCTGGTGTAGCCCAGAAGATTTGGCCACTGCTAGTTCTTGAAAATGCCACAGACAAAAGTGTGTCAAGCAGGCAGATATCTGCTCCCTTCCCAGGCCTCTGTTACTCAGTGTATACAAACCTGAATAGAATAATAAAAAAGTGGGAAAATTCACAGACAGAGCATACAATAACAGAATTATACTTGGGGAAAAAATGGAGATTTTGTAGGAAATCTGTAATTTGCCTGAATAATGTGAACAAGCAAATCACCTTCTATCTGACTCATTATGTCTTATTGAGAACTGAATTGTAAGTCTTCCTTGTTCAGGCAAGATTAAGACTTACATGTCTCTTGTTGGCAAGATTCCTTATTGAGCAGAGTAGCAGCCAAAGAAAATGATGGTACAATTTGATGTGATTTGGACAAATCCTTAAAAATCCGGGCAATTTTCAGTAACTATGTCAAGATAGCAACTAAAACAGAAACTTTGACACTTATCAAAGCTTCATTGTTGGATCAAACAAATGTTTCTAATTGGTTGAGTCAAACTGTGTTTATTCATATCTCTGTGTTTTCTTCAGTTTTGGTTTTTTTCTTGTAAACATCTGTTATTTTTCTGTTACTGCTTACGTAGTCTTTTTATGCACATTTCCAAGAGTGAAAACATAGTTCATTCCTCTTCATTTAGGGGGTCTTCTGCACAGCCAATTTTTTCTTGTAATTGTCTTTTCTTTATTACTTTTCAAATAAATTCACAATAACAATTGGGAAACAATTAGGATAAGCTGATAGGATTTACAAAAAAGCTTTGTGTTGGAGATCTTGTCAAACATGATGTGATTATTTTGCACATCCCAGAGATGAGAAGGAGAAAAACAAAACCAAGTCTGCAGATGAATCTTAAGCTATTTCCTTCTTCAGCATGTGGAAATTTTCACATTTAGCTCAAGGGAAAAAAATTAAAGCAGACACTAGAGGAAAGGAAAACAGATAATTTGTAGGTTTGCTGATAGCCTTTGAAGGCATGAACAGTGCTGGGCAATAGGCAGCCAGTGGAAGTGCAGAGGGTGTTTTGTAGCTGGTTAAGCCAGGCTCAGGCACTGCCCTTGTCATTCTCTTCTGCCTTGGGATGAGCTCACAGGGGTGTGCTATGAAAGCCTCAGGCTGTTGAGTTGTCTCCATCTGTAAAAAGTCTTAATCCTGTTTGCTTCCCCATGGATGTCTGCACCTGTGTTTTGGTGTGTTTATCTTGGATGTAGCCTGGATTTGTCAGCACAGGGGTTCATCTGCCCTGCTCTGCTGCCAGCAGAAGATCGTGAGTTCCTTTGTTTCAGGTGAATTTATACTGTTGGCCAAGACTTTCTCCTTCTTCTTTAACACCTTGTAGTTCAACTTGAGAACATCCTTGTCCTAGTTTGGAGGACAGGTGTCTGCTAAGAAAGGCAGGAGCCTCTCTTTGAAGTGGAGAATGTAAACCCCCTCCCTTCAAATTATTATAATTTTGAAATTAAGGAGCTCTCAGGCAAAGATATGGGAATTAGGAATAACAGTTCTTTACTAGGGAAACTAAAATAGAAATACAGTACAATGGTGGCTGCATCCTCCTGCAGTGACAGATGTGGCTCAGTTGGAGCAGTGCTCCTGTACAAGGTGCAGTTTCCTTCCAGAGGTCCAGTGATGATGTGGAGAAGTCCGGTTTTCCTCTGGAATCCAGTGGAGAAAGGGATCCCTTAGTGTCCCAAAGTCTCTGTTTTTATCTTCGTAAGAAATGTTGTGCTCTTCCCCCTGGAGCAACTCCCCATGGGATGCAGTAATTTTATCAGTCACACAGTGGGACTCAATGGCCATTAGCAGAAGATAACTCCATAGAGGAAGGATGGGTTGTGAAAAGATAAAGAACACTGCCCCAGCTGGTTTCAATGGATGGCCCATTAGCAGAATATCTCCCACAGAGATCAGGATCACTGCCCCCACCCTCAATAGATGGTGACAGAATAGATACCTTTTATCACATCCTGTATTGTAACCCAAGACAATCCTCCTCTCTGACACCCAGCCCAGCAGCCTCAAGTGCCACAAGGGAAGGACAGGACCCTGAGACACACCCTGGTCACAGAGGGGACAGCTGCTGCTGGGCTTTGTTTGTTGTTAGCACTGGACCAGTGTCAGCCTCTTTAAAACCTTTTTGGTCAATTTGACTTGCAATCAATATGCTAATAAAATCATCTTCTCACACATATGTTTTTGTCATTCCAGAGGAAGCT
Organism: Sialia sialis; assembly: GCA_009812075.1. Taxonomy (NCBI): domain Eukaryota; kingdom Metazoa; phylum Chordata; class Aves; order Passeriformes; family Turdidae; genus Sialia; species Sialia sialis. The sequence continues at coordinate 8,273,911 of VRYO01002014.1, forward strand.
TCTTCCAGTCCAGCTCATGAGTTATTCTCTGGGACATGACTGCTACTGCGTTATTTCTGTATATTTGATAGGCAGGTTCATGATTGCACCCAGTAACAAATTCCCCTCAAATCTCAGGTTTCTTTCTGAATGAAATTGCTATTACATGTAAATAGTATATAAATCTTCCTTTATTTTGTCACCTGCTTTACACATCTGTCTAATGACTTGGTACCTTGTTACCACAGCTGCTACTACTTTTCTCCAGTAATAATTATCAGTTATCTGCTTTCTTTTCGTTTTGTCATCTTTCATATTTTTCTGTGCTGTTACCCTCCACAATTCTCTAAACAAATCTTAATACCAGAAATTGTTAGCTGCAATTTACATGCCCTTTGATCCAAAATGTCACAGGCTAAATATTTAAGTTAGACTGAGATGTCCAGAAATATTTAGTGTCATTTTAATTTTAGAACAAAATTTAAATACTTTTACTCCATTTTGCATCAGCCTCCTCTTTTTTGTTTTTAACACCAAGAGTTGGAAAACACTTACTACATTTTTAAAAATTTGAAATCAATGAAATTTTCAGGATAAAAATATGTTGCAGCTGCATGAGAGGTAGTGCTGAAAAAATATATTGCTGTGTCCTTCTCCAATCCAATATTCTTTCTTGAAGTGAAATCCCTTTCAAAATTAAGGCCAAACTCAACCTAGAGAATCACCTGCAGAAGTATTCTGATTTGGGCTGTCAAACAACTCTGACATATTTTAGTTTTTAGTGTGGAGATTGGTTCAGTAGTTTATTTCTTAAGCAACCCTTCATGTCTTTCATAATTTTATCCAGTTTTTAAAAAGTGTTTTAGTGAGACCTAGGAGCAGAGTTGCAATGGTTTTGGTCACTGCCTGCTTCACCCAGCAGCTGGCCAAGAGAAAATTCTACTTATGGCATTATTTACCCTGTTAAGTGCATGATTCATAGACGGGTTACAAAGGTAAAACTTTTAGGGAAAAAAACCCAACAGCAAAAACCCAACAAACAAAAACCTGTGAGTAAATATTTGCACAAATGAGCACAGGGCAGATGTGTGACACGTTTTGAGGAGAGCTCAGATCCCATGGACAGGGGATGAGCCCAGAGCGGGGCTGTGGATGAGAAATACTTTTCCTAATATAGACTCATGGAATCCATGAGACACATATATAATCTCATAATTTTCTGTACTGTAACTTATGCCCATTGCTGTGAGTCCTGCCAGGATTTAGCTCTTTTAAGGCAAAGTTTAATAAACAATCATCAATGTGTTACTACTACTCCAGTCCAAATAATAAGCAGAAGGGCTGTTCTTGAGATGGAGTTATTTAAAAAGAGCTTCTTGAAGGTATTATCATGCACAAAAATGCAGATTGGAACCTACAAGCACTGCAGCCTCTCAAGCAGGTTTTGAAACCCCACCAGACACTGGCAGCCTCTGCAGAGGTGTGTGAGGCTGAGGTGGCAGTGTGCTGCTGTAGGTGAAGCATGGCTAACGCAGAACACTGTGCACAACAAGTTGTTTTAAATAATCTCCAGGAGGCTCCAGGAAGGAAGTTAAAGCTGGAATTTGATCATGTGTGGGATTTCCATGAGAGAGGTGCAGAGAGGTTGGCTCTCAGGTGCCCTGGGGGAAGCCCTTGGTGTGAACAAGGAGCAGTAAATACAAGACAAACAGTTCCAAACTGGCTTTTCATTATGGTTGGCTCATTTGAAAGAGCTGAGCTGGGTTTTCCTGGCTGTTTAATGCTTGCAATATCTATTGATTTCAGCTGGTGTTGGTACCCGCTCCACTGTTTCAGAAGTGTTGGAGCAGCTGTTTTGCCATAATTGCTGAGCACAACAATCTCGCAACAATCTCACAACAATCTCTTTGGGTTCCCAGCCCTTACCAGCTCCCTATCTCTTGCCTTATCCTTGCATTGTAATGCCCTTAGGACAGGACTATCTCTTGTGTTGTGTGCAAGTGAAGTGATAAAGATCCTGGCTGTGCCTGGTGCTTCTAGGAATTACTGCAAAAAAAAAAAAAAAAAAAAAAAAATCCCATAATTATTTATTAATATGGCATGCATCAAGGCAAGGCATTTCATTGGCGTTAATAGGCTTTGGATCAGATTCCTTAGTACCTCTGGCCCTTTTGGGTTCCATTATTCATGAAGGAACATGTTTAATTCAGAGTTAGGGACTGCCAATATAATGAGTGCACCTTGTGCTTTTATCTGTGGATACAGAAGAAATCCCTGAGTTTGTCCCTGCTGCAGCCACGTGGGTGAGAGCACGGCATCCCCTACTGAGGATGCTTGTGCTGGTGTGAAACAAAGGTGGAGTTTTTCCACCCAGTGTGGATGATTTTCTCTCTTTTGCCCAATGATGGGCAGTCCTCACCTTGGGCCTAAATGGCAGCTTTGCCAAGTCAGGAGAGGAGTTTAGCTGGTCAAAGCAAGGATCATGCTCTGCTCCATCCTATTTTCATTCAGGGGCAATCTTCTTGTCAACCTTCCATTATCTTTTTCCCAGCTTTTACTTGAAGATAAAAAGAAACAGCTTATAATTCATTACAGTTCATTAAAATGAAAATAAAATTTATTTTGCATCAAAATGAAAAAATATGACTTGTTCATTATTAGCATATAAATGGTATTTTTTATGTCACTCTGCCACAAAATCACTTACATTTTCAATGATCACAGCACACAAAATTAATTTTTGATAGCCTTTTGTGATTTGGTTGAAAATCCTCATTTCTTTTTGTGCATTAACAGCAAACTGTATCCACTGCTATTCATACCAAATTTTAGATAATGAAGCAATTAAAAATACATGGATTGAAGATCTTATCTCATTTTTCCTCTGGCCTATTTCTGCTTCATTATTCATGAAGGAATATGTTTAATTCAGAGTTAGTAATTGCAGATATATCTAGTATAAATTGTGCCTTATATTCTTTTACCCAATTTCAATTTATTTTAGCAAATAGATCTATGGGGGAAAAAGAGCAGGAAAGACAAAAGGGCAAAGACTACATCTCAGTGTTGCCAAACAAAACCTTACAGGTCTGTTGCTTGTAAAGTATGTCAGCAACTCGGGGAAAAGTTGATGCAATGAAGCTCTGTACTTGGCATATTAATAACCTGGCATTGGTATCAAATGGCTGGATTAAATTATTCTGATTTGAGGAAGTTTGAGAGGCCCCATGACTCAGTGTTACTGTTGTTCTGCTGCTTTATCCACAAAGTCAAAAACTCCCAAATCAGTGAAAAGCAGATATAATGAGATATAAAAGTAAAAAATAACACAGTCAAAATAAAATTAGGGTGTTTTAGGCAAAGCAGAGGAACCTTCAATTGCCAGAAAGTGCAAATGAGTTTGGATGGTGTTGTTTCCATGTGCCTGGAGTGAGATGTGTAACAGCTTGATAAAACATTCAGATCCCGAGCACATAAAAATCATGAGAGCTGTCACTGGGTTTGGGATCCAAGGCAATGAAAGCCAGGCTGGGCTGGGAGGGGGCTACCAAAGGCTGCTCTGTGGCCAGGAGGGTCCTGGCTGCCCCTCCAAGGGATGGCTGGGGCTGGCAGGAGGGCAGCAGGGAATTGGGAGTGGACACAGGGCAGGACAGGGCTCAGGGCAGGCAGCACACACAGCCCAGGGCTGCCAGGGCAGCTGAGCCCAAAGCCCAGCTCAGGGGGGCCAGGCTGAGCTGGGCTCAGCTGAGCTCTGCATGGTGCCACTCATGGGGAGGATGGACAGGATTCATTTCAACCAGGAGCTGTAAAGGCTCATTTGGTTACTGCAGTGCCACAGTCCTCTCCTCGGGTTGCAAGCTGTGCTTAGGAGCTGTCACAACAATCCCCTTGTCCTGAACTTTCTGCAGAAGAAGAGCAGCATGACATGGGTGAGGTTCCAGCTGTTCCTCTGGCCATGTATCAGAGTGCTCTGGAAGAATCTGTTTGAGTTTCTAAGGACACAGCCCCAAAACTTCCTTTATACCAGTGGAACTTTTTGTATGAATAGCTCAGACTTGAAATAGAGTTTGTAGAATTAAGAATTTGGATTTATTGAATATTGTGATCAGCACTTTCTGGTGCAATTATTAATGCAAACATTTCGTTCCAGTTATTTGATTAAATGAATAACTTGCAAAGTGATGCATAGCCTTTTCTGCATAGTCCATGATTCATGATTTCAATAAGTTAATTAATTACAATCTTATTTTCTCTCTTAATGAATTCTGGTTAGCTTTGATGGCTTTGGGAGCCTTAAACATGTTGTGAATGATTCTCAGTTAATGTTCTATAGGAAATAGCTTTTGCAAATTCTCATCACCTTTGGGTACAGAGCACTAGCAAAACTTCTGGCTACCTTCTTCTCCCTGTGCCCTGTGAGGAAAATCCCTCCTTTCCCAGATGAGTATTCTGTTTTTCCTAGATGGCATTGCTCTCAAATAAATTACAGTGCATTTAGTTGCTGTGACCAACAAAAGCTGCTCTGCCCTGTGTGCAATGTCACCCCTGGCGGCCCTGAGGTGGCCCAGGTCTTGTGTCCTACAGCTGCCCACGAGTGCCTTGCCTGCTTTCTGAGCCTGCACTGCTTGAAATCTGCTCTTGGTTCACCACACACTGGTGAAATTAAATATAATACAAAATTCTTCCAAGTGCATGACATCTGTTTTCCTGGAATCCTGTCTTTCCAAAGTGCACTGAAAGCAGATTTCCTGGAAGTGGAACTGGTGCACAGAGAAGGAGTTTCCAGCAGGGCTGTGCTCTGGAATGGCTGTGGCTGTGTCCTGCTGATGGGACAGGGGACACCAGGGTGCTGCCAAGCCAACAGTGGTGCCTCTGTAGGACAGCAAAACTTGTCCCCAAATGGCCCATGCTCTCCCCCACTTTGGCACAGTGGTTCACTTGCTCCTACAGCTTGACCTTGATTTTTTTCCCTCCTCTGTCCTGTTTGGACTTGTTCCTTTATCTTTTACGGTATCTTTCCAGATTTAGGCTGATTTTGGAGAAGGGTGGATGGAGGTGTTTGGAGATTGTTCCATTGTCTCAGACCGTATCTCCTCAATCTCCTCCTCCTTTTGCTATATCTTTTTTTGCCCCATGAGTGTTCCTGATCTCTGCCACCACCCCAACCACCACAGTTTACTCCCTTTCCATTGTGGGAGGGTGGCACGAGAGAAAACACCACTGAGCTCAGAGCAGTCATCTCTTTGCCTTCCAAAAACTGCAAAAAGGTGGCAAAAGCAGTCCCAGCAGGTGTCCTTGAGAGTGACCTGGAGGCTGGAGATAGAGAGGCTCAGACACTGAGCTAATAACCATCTCTAATTAGCAACTGGGTAATTCTCATACCCATCAGACACACTATCTGATCATGAGCATGAGCTTGGCACAGGCCTGGGTTTTCCTCCTCGGTGTCCTACTCTGCAGAGAACGGTCATCCAAACAGTCCCACAAAGCAGGGCTTCATCAGCTCTGCTTCATTAGAAACTAATTAGAACCATCACCCCAAGCACGAAAGATACCTTTGAAGTACAAATATTTCCTCAGCTTTTCTTAATCAAGGCTTTCTTTTCATGCCACTCTATATATGCTGATTCCAGCTAGCACATGAACTAGAAATCCTGGAAGGCTGTGAGGGAAAAACTCCTCTTGCTGTATTTCCAATTGGATGAAAACCAGAAATCCATTGGAAATCTCATGGTTTCCAGCAAAATGTACTGGCCAAGAAAATCTGGAGAAATTGCAAAAAAGGCATCCAGATGTCTGGATAAATCCCTGAACTTAAAAAAAAAAAAAAATAAAAAAATCTTTGGAGGTTTGTTTGTTCTTAATACAGAGAATAAAACCTTATTTATCAACATTTGTAAACTCCTCAAAGCACATGGCACCTTAAAGGCAAAGAATTAGCTGTGCTGTTTGTGTTGATAAGCTTATGGGCCTGAGGGCTTGTATGGTGTGGACAAACAAACTTCTGACAGGAAAGCAGATGTTGAAAGGCAACTTATTCAAGGAGGTAACCTGTGCAAAAGAGAGAGGGGTGTGTGTGTGTGGTTTTTGTCACCTCTCCCACCGTGGTCAGGGAATGTTCTCCACCTCCAGCACTGTCAGTGTCAGGATCAGGGTGCAGGGACACCTGTGTCACTGTCCCCATTTCCTCATGTGCCTGTGGTCAGGACAAGGGGGTGGCCACGTGTCTCCTGCCTGCCACACTGCCCTGAGCTGTGCTTGGAGGCAGACAACATTACCTACAGATTCAGGATGGGGCCTTTATCATACATTTTCAATATATTCCCATAAATTCACTGCAGAGTGGCTCAGATATCTGAAGAGCAAGCTGTGTGACGTGGCCTTGCTATTTCAAATGTTTTTGTTGTTTGCTCTCTGCATCTTTATTACCAGTACTCTGTCAAGGCTGTTGCATTAAACATTGATGCACCTTGACAGGGGAGCAGGGTGTGCATGTTGAAGGGCAGGTGTCAGCCCTTGCCAGCAGCATCCCTCACTCACAGACATTTAACTCTTCCTTAGGCTCCCAGGAAGGACACTTGGGGTGCTGAGAGGGCACAGAATGGCGCTGCTAGCTCAAACAGGGCAGGGAGGAAAGCTGCACTCTGAATTTCACACCTGGACAGCTGCCAAACCAGAGGGAAGCTCCAGCAGCCTCGCTGCTCTCCCTTCTGCTCCTTCACATTTGCCAGGTGGGAGCTACTTATCATTTCACAGCAATTCTGCAGCTGAACCTACTGACCTGTGGGGAAATTACTCAAAGGGCATTTTATAGCACTTGAAGCTTCATCTATGCCTAGGGATGAGCTCACTGCTCTAGTTTTGAAGGTGCTTCCTGCAGTGATTCTTTCATGAATTGCCAGTTCATGACATAGTTTCAATATCTAAACATTCTGGGATCCCCTTGAAGTAGCCTTAAGGGAAGTGGCAGGTTCTGAAACTCTTGATGCCCTCTTGAAAGCAATTCAGATGCTAAATGTTGGTGTTGGTGTTGGTACTGGGAAATGAGCAGAGGGTTCTGCCTGGCCTGGTGGTGACTGATGGAGAGGGGGTCTGACCTTTGAGGATGTTTGGAAGGGAAAACACTAATTTCTCTGTTTCTGTGAAGGGTGTGATGAGAGACACAGATGGGCAGGGCTTTTGTTTCTTTGGCTTCTTGTTTTCAATTTAACTAAAGGCACTGGGAAACATCACTGGAAGTTAAGAAAAAATCTACAGCAACCTAAGAGAGCCACGTAACCCTGGCAGCTCCTTTCTGAATGTTTTAAACTTCCCACTGCAAAATTCACCCCACCCTCCTAAGTGGAGCAATCTTCTCAGCCCAGGTTCATTGGGATGCTGTCAAATTTTCTTGCTCTTTAGTCCAAAGAGCCATGAAATACTCACCTGCTGTAACTGTTCCTCTTGAGCAGAGGCATTGCTGCCTTGGCCTCTCTCTGTGGCTTTCCCCAGCGCTCCTCCCAGGGTCTGCCTGGCTCAGGCTGTGTCAGGGATGTGACATCTGTGGCTGTGAGCAGTGTGGGACATGCTGTGTGCACTGAGGGCTGGCAGACATCCCCCAGGACATGTCCCCTGGCAGGGCAGGGGCTGCAGCCCTGCCACGCTGTCCTGCTCTGCTCCAGACCCTGTGTCCCTGCTCTGCTGTGACACCCTGTGTGTCCTGTTTTGCTCCAGACCCTGTGTCCCTGCTCTGCTGTGACACCCTGTGTGTCCCTGCTCTGCTCCTGACCCTGTGTCCCTGCTCTGCTGTGACACCCTGTGTGTCCCTGCTCTGCTCCAGACCCTGTGTCCCTGCTCTGCTGTGACACCCTGTGTGTCCTGCTCTGCTCCAGACCCTGTGTCCCTGCCTGCAGTCCTTGGCAGTGTCAGTGAGGCTGGGCTCTGTTTCTGGCAGGGGAGCAGGCTTTGGGGAGGAGCAGAGGGGCTGCTGAGGTTCTGCTGCCAGCTGGCACCGAGAGGGGACCAAACACACCCTGGTGAAATGTCCCAGACAAACCTTCCACAGCCTCACCATTCCCTCATTCTCCTGCCTTCATGGAGCACCTCGGCTTCAAGGTACCTGCTCACTACATGTGTGAATTTGGCTTGAACATCTGGTAACTTTTGTTTGTAAGTTTTCATTTTGGCAGAGTTTATGTGTGGGGTTTCAACATTTTTTTTTTTTTTAATTCTCTGGCTAAGGAAAGGTTTGAGGCTTAAATTACACAGTCACATTAACAGCAGTCTGTTAACTGCGGTACTTGGTGGGCTTTGAAAGGTTTGCTATAAATCACCTCAACTCATGGCATTTATATTCACTGTAGCTGCTTCTGCAGGACAGCCTGACACCCAGTGTGTGTGCCCTGAGGTGGAGGAGTGGGACTTGTCCCATTTGGCTCAACCACAAATATAATTTATTTTTTCTCCCTCTTCATCAAGGGCTTTTAATATGAGAGCTAAGACAGGCATTTGCAACTATTTTTTTCCTGAGGTTGAACTCCTGTGTTTCAACATGAAGTTTTTAATCCAACAGTAATGCCTGGGTGTTGCCTGGACCTCCAGGGACTGCTGGCATGTGTTTCTCCAAAACTGATGTGCCTGTTGCAAGCAATTGTTTTCTGAAGTCTGTTCAAGCTCTCAGCTTGTTCTCCACTATCCCCCATCAACCTGACAGTGCTTCAGCTGCTTCTGTAATGGAAATGCTGGATGACACGTTAATTAATGCATCACCCTGTCAGTTCTTTGTCTTCCATCCACCTGGCCCTACCCTTGTCTTTTCTCCTCTTCTTCTCATTGGGTGGTGACCTCTCTGGATGACCTGCCTTGTGGATCTGTGTGTGCACCAGTCATGACACTGCTCCTACAAAAACAAAGCTTGTGGAAACATGAGAGGAGCCCACCATGTGTGCCCTGGGAGGCACCAGCTCACTTCCAGGAGATGCTGGGGCAGTGAACAGCACACACAGCTGCCTGGTCCCTCCTCTTCTTGCCTCACCCCATTAACAATGAGCACTTACCTGCCCCTGGTGATGTGCCCACCCAAAGCCCAGAAGTCCCTGAATGTGTCACATACATGAAAAATTTTAGCACCCTTTCCTGTGCAGTTTGAACTTTTTGTCACTCCAAGAAGAGCTCAGTAAGGAACCTGTGGAAGTTCTCACTACTATCAGGAAGGGCTCTGGACTCTCTCCAGGCTCTTACATCAGCCCTGCAGATGATTCACACCGGGTGTCTGCACTTGGTGCCAGTGCTGAGGCAGCTGGGCAGGGCTCTGCTCAGCCTCATCTTTCCAGAGTGGGAAGAGAAGGCTGAGCCAGCTCGTGGTGTCACTCCAGAGGGTTCAGGAGGGGTTATCAGTGTCCCAAGGATGTCTGTGGGCGAATCTTGTCTGCATGGTGTTTGATAAAATTAAGAAGAGATGTTTTTCTTCATCCTCTATGACACACCACCTCCCACCTTGTATTTCTTCATTCATCTGTGGAAATGTTAGTGTTTGTGCCAGTGAGACCACAGCAGTCTTTTCCAGCTTGTCCCATTGCTCATTCTGGAAAGCTGAGCCAATCTAATTCCCTCAGAACCTTACAATATCAGAAAATCCAGTCCAGGGTTTCCTTTCTACTCTCCTCTAAGGTCTTTCCTCTTTTTCCAGCATTTGTTAGTTTGACCATCCTGAAATTCCATTTTTGGGAGGTGTGCTCCTTCTGGGTGCATTTCTCTCATATTTTAGTTATACGTCTGTGGTACTTGATTTCAGTTTTTGGGCAAATGATTGGCAGGGTAAGAAATAACTCAGTAATACATAGTGAGGGATGTCAGCTGTTCTTAAAGATGGCAACCTTCAAAAGAATGAAGAGAACTTTTATGGGAAATGAATTCTTGTTCAGTCCAATGGACAGAAAAAACTGTGGATTAAATGGGGCCAGTCCCTAGATAAATTACTGGAATCAGTTCATGTGGGGGAAATGTCAGGAAAAGTCAAAATGGGCTGCAGGCTGCTGTCCTGCTGCCTTCTGAGTGCAAGTGGGAGCTGGAGCCCAGACCAGTACATGGAGGATTATTCTTGACACCTGGGTAACTCTCAGGCTGGACACTATTGCATAACAGCACTCAGCTCTGTGCCTGGTGTTTGTCATGCAAATAGCATCGACAGGCACTTAACAAGGGGAAAAAACACAGAGAAATGGGGAAAACAAAATAGTTAAAGTCTTAGAGAAAAATTCCGGGTTTTGCTTGAGTTTTGGAAACAATTGGAGAGTAAGAATATGGAAAGGTGAGGAAGGGCTGCTTGGAAATGGTCTGTGAGGAAAAAGCAAATTTAACCAGATTGAAAATAGTAAGGAGAAAAGAGGGAGTGGTGGGCTCAGTCAGTCTATGGAAAAGGCACAGAGAAGCCAGGAGTGAGAGCCAGGCTGTGAGGAAATGGGAGAAAAGGGGGTTTTGGGAATGAGGAAAGCTGCAGGAGTCATGTGAAGAAAGGAGAAGGTGTCATGTATATTATTTTTTAACCAAGTTTACCTCATTCACTTTTCAAAGAAGAGGGTGAAACTCTCAAGCAGGCAGAAACTCTTTAAATTTTCATTCTTTTCAGCTTCCAACCACCCTGGAAACCCCTCCAGACCAGGCTCTCACAGTAATTCAGCACATCTGCCTCTGGCTGCAGAGGTGCGGGAGGCTTGGCTGAGCTCTGGGCAGCTGCTGGGACAGCAGGAGAACACAAACCAGAGCCAGCAGTGCCCTGGAGCACCAGGGGAGCTGGGCTCCAGCTTGCACAGCAACAGGCTGCAGGAAGGTTTGTGCCATTCTGGTTTTGTTCAGATTCACCTACCACTTTGTGCTGGTGCTGTGTCTGAGGGGTCAGGCACCCCCTAACCGCTGGTGATGGGCAGCTTGCCATTCTGAAAACCCCACTGGAAGAAGTGATTAGGATCATGGAAATTGGTCACCCTAGAAATTCTTGTGCAGTGCTCTTAAAAATGAATTACAGTAATTTCACGACTATAAGGCGCACCCTTTTGACTAAAATTTTGATCTAAACCCGGAAGTGCGCCTTATAATATAGACAAAGTTCAGAAATTTGCCAACCCGAAAGTGCAAGCTGTGAGAGCTGGGGGCCTTGAGAGCCACGCCAGCTGGTGCCGGGGGCGGGCGGGAGTGCCGGGGCCCGAGGCACGGGGAGGGCACCTGGGGCTGTGTTTAAAGGCTGTGCTGATCCATGAAAAATGTTTGCAAATTGAGCACCTGCCAGTAAACCTCACGATCCATTACTAATTCGTGACTTTGTTGCACGCGGATCTTCACTGCAAAAAACAAGTGCACCTTATAGTCCGGTGTGCCTTATAGTCATGAAATTACTGTATTTGTATGGTTACATGTGTTTGTAGAATATTCCGGCAAACTCTCAGAAATTTTGGGCTTGCAATCTTGCAGAATACAAAGGCTTTTCACTGGAAATGCACTTCGTTGATAATTTTCAACACTAAGACCAGCTGCTTTCTTGCAGACATTTTAAGTTTGTAACTCTGTAGAATTTCTTACCTTTTCAAGTTTTTTAATCATGCATAGCACTTCTAGCTCTGTCACTGTTGTAATTAGCAATGTGTTTATAGCACTAAAAGAGCCCAATAAGAGCATTCAGGCTGGTTTCTGGTCACCACACAGCAGAGTTTCTAACTTTCACTTTAGCAGGTTTGTGATCATTAGGGCTAAAGGAAAATTACACTGACCTTTAAGAAATGACCAGGGAATTGTTAGAGTGCATGGGATTTAGGAACCAAAAATTTTTCTAAGTTCTTTGTGATATTGCAACCCAAATCTGAGATCCCTTTAAAAATCTCACTGTTAGATTTCACAAACAGCAAATAGATTTTTCCTAGAACCATAAAAAAGGGGGGCTAGAAGGGAGTTCTGGAGGTCACTGTTTTCAACCCCTTGATCAAGGCAGGTAGTTCTAAGTGTTTTGCACAGAGCTGAAGTGGGAGAGAGCTAAGAAGCCTTGAAAACATTACCAGAATTCAGTGACCATTGAGAAGGGTCATAAATAACTAACTGATACCACTTTTTGAATGGTTCTTCCTGCTCCAAACTGCTGAGCCCTTCTACAGGGTCAGCTATTGTATTTAGGGTGTTTTGATGTTTCCTATCCTCACCAGAATGGTGTTGGAGTTTGTACAGATATACACTGGCTGCTGCTGGTTACCCTTTGTACAACAGCCCTTTGGAAAGCTGTTTGGGGACAGCATTTTCTCTTTAGATCCAGGATCATCTAGAAAGGTGGACAACCCCTACTTCAGGCACTGATTCCAAAGGAGAGATTGATTTTTTTTTTAATTACATAAGCTCCTTTTTTTGTTCCACTGTTACTCCCTGCTCCATTATTAGCTTGACCTTTCTTCCCCATTTCTAATTTGTTCCCAACCCTCCCCTGTAAAAGTAAAAACCTCCTCTATAAAACAGTTACCATGATAAACTCTGTTTTTCTGCCCACAGCCCCTGTCCTTGCCATGCCAAGAGGTGTGCCATACCCTGGATCTCTGGGCTGAAGTTCTGCATGGCAGTGCTCAGAAACTGCCTGCTGTGTCCCTCCTGCACTGGGTGAAGCATTCAGACAGGTCTGAAAGAGCATCTGCTACTCCAGCACACAGAGCTACTTGTTCAGGAGGTGGCTGCAGAGCTTTTTGTTTACAGAGAAGGCTGGCTTTGAATCCCAGAGAAATATTGCTGCCTGTGGCTGATGGAGGAGCTCTGTGGACACAGACATGCATTCCCAGTGGAGACCCATTTAGGTGATATTTATTCATCACTCCTGGGATATATGGGGTGGAAGTAGGTGCACTTTGACATCTCAACAAAGAATACTTTATATTTTTTTTTTTGTTTAAAAGTGTGTGTAACTTAGCAGTGTAAATGAAGAACAAAATGGAGAAGAGCCTGTGATGAAATATTTAAGTTCTTCACATCTTGGTTTTCTCATCTGCGTAGCTCGGAGGGACAGCACACTATCAGAGCTGGCTTTGTAGCACCAGACAGCAGCAGCAGCAGCAGCACTTTGTGCTCGCAGCACCTCCCCAGCCTGCAGCCATGTGCTGCTGCCAGCTGGGGCTCCTGTGCAGGGGAGGATCCCAGCACTGCCAGCACAACCACTTGTTACCAGAGCCTGAATTAATCGGCTTGGAAAATTCTGTGGGTTAGTGAGGAATGACAGGGTCCCAGAGAATGAACTCTGGCAGAGGGGCTGAAACAGAAGCTGGGTCCTGCTCTCCCCAGGAGAGGTTAGGAGGGGTTTATTCAGGAAAAAGCCTGCAACAAATGACACCACAGAAATGTGGGGATTGCTAGGGGGCTATAAATTGGTGAGTGTTAAGGTTGGATTTCCAGAGATGTCTGTTTATGCCATCATCAGACCCCCTATAAAATTTAGTGGGAGCATTTTACTGGTCCAGCTTCTTCAGTAGGTGAAAGAGAGGGTAAACAGGCACACAACCCTGTGGAAAGACAAATTTTAGGGGATGCAATGGATGCATCACTACCTGCAGCCCTCACCCTGTTCTTCAGCCAAGCCGCCCAAAGACTGCAGCAGCCAGGTTTGGTGAACAGATATGGACACTCTCTGCACAGAATAATGATCAGATGGGAGAAAGCAAATCACATCTTCCAGACCCTTTTTCTGCAAAGTCACAGGGCAAGTCAGACAATGTCTGAACAGTCTGAACCTGAGTTTTGTTTTCAGGCATCTAAGAGACTTTTCATTGATGAAGGTGTCTTGTCTCTACACATGTGCATGACTGCCAGCAGCTCAGAAGGTTTTGCCTTGGGAGCCAGCAGAGATGACATCCCACAGTACAGATGAGATGCTTGCACCATTCCCTCATGTGCCTACAAAAATTCACAGCAAAAAGCTTTTCCTCCCTGCCTTGTGTGCAGGGCAGGCTGAGCCCCAGGTTGGCTTTGGAGCTGAGGAGTGGGGCTGGGCACTGGGCACTGGGCACTGCCCATCCTGCAGCTGCTCCTCAGGCTGGCTCTTGTGGCTGGCCTGAGGATGCCAGAACAGCTTCCAGACATCTGCTAGACACAGAGATTTCTGCTTTCCGTCTGGAGAAATGCACTGCACAGCCTGAAAGGCAAAAATCCATTTGCTGGTATTCGTGTAGTATCAAGAAACATGAGAATCTGAGAATTACAGACAGGAACAAAGAAAAAAGATGTTAAGTTCCCAGTGCTGGTCTTTTTCTGTGCTATTACACCAGGAAGAAAACCCACTGTGACAAATGGACAGTTGAAATAAGAAGTGTCATTACACCAGGCTGCTCTATTACAAAAACATGCCTGGGCAGGTAAAACAAAGACGTGTGGCTTCTTTATCTTTGGTGTTAAATAGTCCAACTTTTACCTTCAAGGTAAAGTATTTCCTGGCTTGTAATTTGTAGTGGGGTTTTGATTTTTCAAATCAGCTAGCTTTCTTCTTTCATTATAAACATGGATTTAAAAGCAGGGAGTAAAACCATCTAGGGCTAATTCATTCCTGGAGATTTTTTATCAGGAGCTGCAGTCTTCATTATCTGAATTTTCTATTAGTTGCTGGAAGGTGTGCATTTCTCATAGAAACTACCACATGAAAATGTTGAATAACACATAATAGAAAAGTGAGGATAAAAAAAGGGCCTCTGACTGCCCTTTCAAATGGAGTTTCATAGCTGAAAAAAGGCAATACCCAGTGACAAGCTTCCGGTCTGCTCAGCTGCCTCTGTAATATTGCCATAGATTTTGAGCTTGTTTTTTTCCTTCCTTCAGTATTCTATCCCTCTGTCACCCACAGGCAGGTTCTGGAGTGACTTTTGGGCAATGTCCTGAATGGCACTGTTGTTTGAAGGAGCTCATCCCCACTGCACTGTGACACAGTCCCATGTGTCCAGTACTGGATGGCACCTCCTGTACTGAGCTCCACGAGGAATCAGGGAATGTGGGCAGTGGTGCAACTCCCCCATCACCCACAGCAAACACAGGGCTGTGAGCACTGCCAGGGACACGTGGAGCCACAGCTGGGTGTGCAAGTGCCTTTTGGGCAGGGGTGAGAGCTGCCTACCCTGGGCTCTGGCTGTGGGAGGTGAGAGAATCACACACATCTGGGGGATGTAGAGTCCTGCTCTGCTCTCTCTGTGCTGCTGGCACTGGGCAGGGTGTGGGGACAGGGTGTCAGTGTGGCTGTGAAATAACAGAAGAGTGCTGCAAATAACTCCTTGCGTGCTCAAGGCACTGCCCAGAGCCTGCACCACACACTGGCAGGAAAGGAACCCAGTGCCCAGCCTGCTGAGCAGCCCTGGGCGGTTTCTGCCATCAGTGCATGATCATGAAAGCACAGCCTGGCATGAGGGAGTCAGTGGGATCTTTGGAAAACTCAATATCAGATCGTGGTCTGTCAGATCATGCCCTTGGGCACACCATGGTGGATGAATGGCTCTTGAGGAAGGAGATAGGTGTGTGCTTATGTGAGACCTGAGGTTTTGTATTTGCAAATATTATAGATATTTTTATTGCATTAATATATATATTAATATATCATTGAAATAACATAAAATATATTAAGTAATTATATTAATATTGAGCTAGCAGGTGAGAACTGAATGTAGAGATTAGTTCCTCCTCATCCTGCTATGTTATGCAAATCCATAGGAAAATTATTATCTCATTCACTTAATAATATATTGAATAATATCTCATACTCTCAGCTAATTATACCTGGGTCAGGTGTGTATAAATTATCTGCTATCATACATAGCAACCAGATCTGAAGAGAAACAAATGTCTGATTTAAATCTGATTAAAATCTGATAAATCTGGCACAGCTGCAGCCTGCAGCTTCTCATTGCACCTGGAAGGGAGCAATGTTTCCTCTGTCCCCATAGGGAGCTGTGGGATTTAATGGATGTTAATAAGAAATTTGGGAGCCACAAAGGCTGGGTACTGAAACAAGCATTGTGAGTGATGCAAAGCTGATAGATAGTTAAAGAAAATGGAAGAAAATGAATTGAAATCTCTGTGAAACAACTCCAACCTGACACAGAAAGACAGTATCCTCCAAACTTCACATGCTCTTGGGCAATTCCACTGAAAGCATTGACTGCAAATGCCTCTGTGCTTTGTATTAATCCTCAAGGCAAAAGTAAGGTCACTGCTGCAGAAGAAGTGGTAGCATTTTCATTTTAAAACAAGCCTAGGGCTTATTGAATCTTGCTCTAATTAGGAGGTCTCTCTTTTTTTTGTCTCTTTTCTCTGTGCTGCGTGCTGCAAGGCTGGCTTGTTTCCTTAGCCTTGAAGAGGGGGGGAAGCTTTTGTTGGAGATTTTTGAACTTCACAGATCTTTTGCTTCTGGCTTGTGTTTGATGGCTGTGCAGAGTTCACAGGGAGCAGGCTGTGACACTGCTGAGTGTTCAGGAGCTCTGAGATGTGTCCTGCTCCCCTCTGCTGCACTTGGAGCTTGTGCTGCTGGTGTCACCAAACACCAGGGCAGTGGGGTGGGGAGGGTCCCTGTCCCTCTGATAACTCTGTGATGGTTTGAAGGCACTCACTGAAGCTTTGGGACTCAGGACATTCTTTGGGTGAATTTTGGCTTTCAAGGCTTGAGATTTAAAAGCAATATGGTTGATCCTTGTTAAAAGCAGGAATCAAAGGCCAAAGGAAAGCAACTTTCCCAGTTCCTGCAGGTTGTGGAGTGATCAGCTGCCACTGGGAAAGCCCTCTTCTGCTGTGGTGAGAGAGCCATCACTCTGGCTGAGGCTCTGGGGATATAAAACAGTGGAAGCTCAGTTATGAAGAACTGTCCCTTCACACCCAGCTCACAGGCTGGAATGAACTGGATGGTTCTGGGACACAGTGCTGTGTTCACATGCATTTTTTGGCATTTCTTCTCGGACTGGAGCTGCTGCAGGGCTGGCTGCAGCTGGCTGGAGGGTGTGTGGGTCACGAGTGCACTGTGACTGATAAACCATGTGAATATTACACCCAGCCAGGGGTGCAGGGAGGGCTCTCATTTCTGTCCAGGCTGCTCCTTTCTCCACCCAGAATGAACTTCACAAAGTAGGAAGAGGCTCCTTTATTGCTATCACACTGTCATCATCTTCTCTGGGTTTTTAATTTCCTCTACCCCTGTCCCATTAACACTAGATAAGTGTGTTAGGAAGATAAAAATCAGCTTACAACTTTATGGACAATTGGTTGGGAGAAAAAAACAGAGTGCTGAACATGGCTGGCTCAAGCCTGCATACAACCTCTTAAAAATTATTTACTCTCTACTCAATAAAGTCTGCCAGAATAGCCTGCTAAAATTGCAGAGGCAAGAGCCTCGGGGGAGATTTCCCTGCTCCACTCTGTGCCAGCCCAGCTGTGGCTGCTAGTAGCATTAGGAGTAAACACAGCTCCAGTCCACACACAGTTGCTTTCTGTTTGCAGCAAATTTAAGTATGATGTTTATAGGCATCTCTGATCTCTTTTGATCCATTCTATCCATTTGAAGAAGCTGTGCTTTGAAAAGAACCCCACCATATTCCTCTTGTCAGTGGTGGAATTAGAGAAAAATGCCAAGGCACCAACTTTCAAAATGTTTCTGATGCCTTTAATGTTTATTTTAGCGCCTAAAAAATATCTGAGGGCGTGATCCAGCAGCAGATGTGGGTAAGGAGAGCAGCAGCAGATCTGATTGCACATTTGTGATTAACATGTCTCTGTAGAGCCAGGCTTGGAGGTTATCACACATTCTCCCAGAACAGGAAGTGCCTGCTGGAGCCCATCTGATGTAAATACATTTGTACCAAGCATGCTCACCCTGTCCATGCATACTCATGATGTGCCAAAATGCTCTGTGCAGTGAGCACCATTGCCAGCTCTGACTGACAAATGGGTTTCTAATCCAATGTGTGTTTGTCACACATGGATCACAGGAACTTTGAACGCAAGTTCGTCCCTGGGAGTGAGCTGCTTTTGTTGGAGCCCAGCATGAAAGCAGAGTGGTACAAAGTCTGCTGTGGCTGAGTGGCACTCACAGCTGACAAACAGGAGACAAAGGCACCTCCCTGTCCCTGGAATTGATGCTGGGGTCTGGCAGAAGAGGCTGTGAGCTGGTGCAAGAGAGGTGCTCAGAGAAGAAAAGAGCATGCCCCCCTCTGAAATTCCTTGGCTGAAGCCTGGGTTCTACAGACCCTGAGCAAGGCTGAAATGGAGTTTCTTGGGCCCGTGGAGCTCAGCATGCCAAGGCACACAGTACCAAGGGTCTCCAGCCCATCCAATGGTGCCTTCACACCTGCTCGTGCAGCCACACCTTGTGCACCTCCTTTGCTTGCTTTTAAAAGAAAACAAGGTCTTGAAGGCAAAGGTTCATAAAGGATTTGTGCTGAGAACAAACCAGGACATGCTCAGAGTGTGGCTCAGAGGCAGCCAGACCATTCATCTGCTGCTGGGTGATCAGAAACTTCTCAGCTCATGAGCCTTTCCTGTGCTGCACACACTCACACAGCCATACTCACACATTTGTGCTCAGTACTGAGGCTGAACAGGGCATAGTAAGTGATGCTGCTTGCTTTTGCACACAATAAGCCATCAGCAGATGGTGGGTTGCTGCATCCTTTCCTCTGTGTAACTCCACAATCCTGCCCAAGCAGTCACTAATGAGCACCACAGGTAACAGACTGAGGAACCACATCATCCCTCCGAACTGAGAGTGCAACATGAAAAGCTTTAATGAAATCATTGTTCTATTGATGCAATCAGACCATGGCACATCGTCACTGCCAGCAGAGTGTTAGCAGTTAAGAGCAATCAGTTAAGTGCTAATCTTGTGCAGCACAAGAGCATGCTTGTGTTCTGAGCTGAAGTGCAAGTGATGATAGAAACCATATAAACAGCACCCAGAAAGGCAGCAATAATACCCTGGTGCAGTTGTTTCCAAATTGTGGTATCCTCTGTAGCCCAGCTTCTTCATCCAAATGAAATTCTACCACATGAAATCCATTGGAAATCTTGTGTCAGCTCTGAACTCACATAATTGTTATGCCTCATTAATTTGGTGTGTTGATTTGAATTGGCTGGTGTGTTCCTAAAATACGTAATCTAGCATTAAAAAAAAAAAAATCTGATTGCTCACAGAGATTTGAATGGCTCTAAGTGAAAACTACTCTTGCTCATTTGTCTTTCTCATTGGAATGCAATGGATACCTCGCAAATGAACAGGACTGGGAAGGTGTTTAATTTATGAACCAAGATGTAGTTCTAAATAATGCCTAATTAAATTAATTCATGACCTGGCATGTGATGTCTAGCTTAGCCTGGGCATTGCAAACCATTAGGAAACACTTTAATTGTAATAATTGCCACTGGCAGTAATTATTTTTAGGAAGGCAGCTAATTTCAATCAGCAGAATCTAAAAGGTGAGGAGCACCCATCCTTGTCCTTTTGAAGAGCCAATGCAAGCAGCTGCACAGCAGTGTGGTGAGTACAGGGCAGTGCTCTGCAGGGGCCAGGGTGAGGCTTGGAGGAGCTGAGGACACTCTGCCAGGCATGAACCCAGCTCCTCAGGACAGGGAGAGGGAGCCAGGGAAGGGCTGCCAGCCCAGGGGCTCAGGACAGGCTGCTCTGGAAGCTGGAAGGCACTGCCAGGGGATGTACACACAATATCTCCCTGTTCCTGCCATGCTGGGATTCAAAGGCTTGCTGTGCTGTCTCTGGGTCATCATCCAGGCCAGGGGCCAGAACTCTGCCATGCTGCTGAGGAGGATCTGCCAAGCTCTGAGGGAGCTCTTCAGGCTGGCCTGAGCCACCTCCACCTTTGATTTCTGGAAGATGGAAAAAACTGGACCCTTGTCCAAAAACTGAGAATTGAGCACAGCATTGTTGTCAAATGCTGCAATGAGACACAGAGCTGTACACAAGGAATAAAGTACACCGTTATTTCTTTGTCAAATTAACTTTTCCTCCAAAACCCTGTGATGCTCACTGGGAAGATGTCACTTCTAATTTTTTTCCCCGTGCACTCAGCATGGCTCCATCTTACAGGCACTTTAGCACTGAATTAATTACTACATTAATGGATGTCTATAGTCCATTAGTAAATTAAGACCTGATGCTAATTCTCTTGGGGGGAAAGAGAGGGGTATCTCTTTAGTACCAAATCATTCAGTTCATTGCCAATGGACTCTAAATGTTCAAAGGCAGGAAGAGAAGTACATCAAAGACACTTTAATTTGAAAAGCATAGGGGAAGCTGATCTCCAGGCCTGTCCATGTTACAGACTGTACAGCAGCACACAAAATAACTTTGAATTTATAATCAACCACATCACTAGGGAGTGGGTAGGATAAACCTCTGCGCCCCAGGCATTTTCTTGAAATGGCATCTGACCATGCAGGTTTTGGAAGGATACAGGTAGCCTGAAATTTTGTGGACATATCAGTTTAAATGAGTGAGTTTGTTCCTGCCCGCTCTCCAAATCTGACAGACTTGATCAATCATCTTTGAACTCCAAAATAAGTTTGGGAGAAGCCAGCAACACAAGGACGAAGAAAACAAAGACAGGAGTAAACAAAACATTGTTATAATTGGCAGAAGTGTGCTTGGACCCTGCCCAGGGGTGCCTGAATCCTGAGTTTGTGTTTCTCTTGTTCTGGGGGCTCTGAGCTCACCCATGGCTGCAGTGATGGTGCCCAGGGGTGCCTGAATCCTGAATTTTTGTTTCTCTTGTTCTGGGGGCTCTGAGCTCACCCATGGCTGCAGTGATGGTGCCCAGGGCTGTGTGGCTGTGCCCTGCTCCATCCCCTCTCCCTACCCAAGGCTGCACTGCCTCCTGCTCAGGAATCCAAACAACATCTCCATGCTCAACCCCCCTCCTGCCTTCCCTGCTCTATGCAAGCCACGCTTATGCATTTTACCTTTAATACTGTACAAAAAATGAAATTTGTTCCGTAAGGGAGGAAGTCAGTTCCAAAAGCTGTTCATGTGGGTTTTTCCTCTCTGCCAGCAAAAATATAACAGTTAATTAGGCTGGAAAACCCAAAGGAAAGTGAATTCTGATGGCCAATCGTGAAGTGGCATGGAAAATATCTCCATGACAACAGAAATTTATAGCACTTCAATTTTAATATATCAAAGGATAAGGGTAATTTCACCGGCACTGTTCAGAAGATATGCCCCTCTCTCCTTCCCTTGATAGTCCCTGGATTAAATGGGAGCCATGTTAGTGTAATCCCAGATGTGACAGTGAAAATAACATGATGAAACCTGAAAGTTCTGAATGCAAATACACCACCAAGGTGAAAACTGACTCTGCTGTGTAGGACAAATATTTGGGCCTTTTTTAGTGAGATACTGCAGTGTATCATAGATTTCTTCCCTTTTTTAGTGCTGTGTACCTATTTACCAGCTCAGGGCTCAGCTGGGTACATGTGGCACAAGGAGGTGCCTGTTCCCATCCCAAGAGCACAGTCCACTTCTTGCAGAGGTTGTCAGTAATTGCCATCTTCTGATGTTACTGCTTTACACCCCATAATGAATTCCAGGGTGCAAAAGAGAAAAGAAAGGATGAATTCAGAGATCATCAATGTATGTTCCAAAGTCTGACCTACATTCTCTGCTCATGAGGATACTCTTAAATACTGTATTCAATGTATTTTGTAAATGGGCATGTCTCTTACAGGAAATGTCTTGCAGTATTAGTAGTGAATGAATCATTCAGACATCCATGGATATTTTGTTGATGATTTCACTAAAATTAATCTATTTGTATTTTAATTTAAGAATCAAACTTAAGTATTATCATGTTGGCTGTTGGGAATATTTACTTTTTTTTTTTTTAATCCTATCAGGAAATACATCACTTTTGATCAGATTTCATAGGATGCTCCTGCCCATAAAGGAGCATCTCATGACTTCACCTACAAAGAGCTCATGTCTCATTTCCACACCCCTGAGCATGTTTTGTGTGGCTCCTTCCAACAAGCCATGCCTTGGACTTGGCCTCTTGGGCAGAGCTGGCTGGGAGTGCTCAGGGAGAGAGATGCTTATGTATAAATACAGGAAAATGGCAGGGTGAGGAATCACAGCCTTCTGGTTTGTTTTCTGTAATACAATGTGGAAAGTGCTAACAGGATTAGCCTTTTGGGATGAGCGATAACAATAAATTAAAAACAAATGTTAATAGGCAGCATGAAATTGCTAACAAAGTAGAAATTTGCTAATAAAATTCAATTGACCTAATTTAAACATTGATAATGTATCCAGCCTTGAGAGCCCTTTTCCACAGAGCCAGCCAGCAGTGGGCTGGTGAAAGAGAAGGGTTTGCAGTGCAGAGCCCAAGGCTGTCATGCTTCTGAGTTCTTACACTGCTTTTCCTACTGCAGGTGACCCCTGGCACCTGGGAAGAGAAGATTTGCAGGTTTTCAAATAATCCCAGAAGGGTTGAGCAGTGTCTGAATGTGTCACCTGTGTGGAAACCAATGTGAGCAAGGACCCACCCACCCTTCCCTGAGACACGGGGCTCTCTGGGGGCACAGGGGCAATGGGAATGGCTGGAAAACTCAGCTTTGGGGCACTGTTTGTGTACTTCTGTGCAAACAGCTATAAAATGATCCAGAATCCCAATGAATCTGCAGGGCTGGGAGAGGAGGAATCAGAAATCTGGGTGAGCTGGGGGTGAGGAGACTGGGGTCAGACCAAGGATGGCAAATAGCTGATTTGCCCTGCAACCCCCTGGGTTCTAATTCTGCAGGGATCTGGGCTGGCTTTGACCTCTGGCCATGATATAACTGCTTCAGTCTTCAGAAAAACTTCGGAAATTCCATTACTTAAAAACTAAATAGATTCAAAACCCAGCCCATGTGGGAAGGAAGTGAGAGCAAGGGCAAAAAGATGAGACAATCATTGGTAAAAGCAGACAAAGGAATCTAAAATGCAGAACAAATAAATTAATTGGATAAATAGTAGGACAAAAAGAGGCAAACCAGAACAGAGACCTGTGTCCTGTAATAACTCTTTCAGAACTACTCAGATTAAAGGAGAAAGTAGAGATCAAATGAGCTAATTTAAGCAGATGCCAGGCTCAAAGGATAATGTGAACCTTAATTACTTACTCTTACTCTTCCTTCTCTTCTTAACTAAGTGAATTTGCCAGACAGTATTTTTGAGTTTTGCCGGACAGGAACCCAACTGCACATTTCAACCAAGGGCTTTGGCAAGGTCCTCTTCCTCAGCACGTTCTTCTTTTTGCTTTTCCTTAGACTGAATTATTTTCCAGCCTCCCATACTGAAAATCACTTTAAAAGGTATTTATGAGCAGCCCAGGGAGTGGTTCCTCTGTCAGCCAGGGTGTCCTTTGCTGTTCCTCTGTGCTCCTTGATCTCATCTCATCCCCATGGCTCTAGACAAAGGTCCTGCCACTGGTTCTGCTGTACTCAATTTCTGCAAGCTTTTAGGAGCAATATTTTCCCAGCCAGGCTTGAGTTTTCATGTACTTCCTCAGTGTGAGGACTCTTTTGAATTTTGGGGTCATTTCAGAGAGGTTTGGAACCCCTGGGACATTTCTTTTCCTGCATTGAGCTCAATTCTTGCAGCTGTGGGGCTGCCCACCAAGGACTAGGGGAGCTCAATTCTGAGCAATGTCCATTGCCCACATCAGACTCGAGACTGAGCTTCTTTCTACTCCATATGAATTTCCACGATGCTAAAGAGTGACTGCATCTCCCTGGGAGTAAATGGGAAATGTATGTCAAGTGAGGTACAGCAGAAAATTACATTTTTTAATGGGTTTGCATTTTAAATGAATAATCAGTCCACTGATAAGATATAATGACTTGGGACCACAGAAGAAATTCAAGGAAAGGCACTGTTTTCCTTTTGTCTCACAAGTGACTCTCAGCTGAGAGAAATAACTCTCTTTCTAGAACAGCAACTATAGCAACAGGAGGATTTGACTGGGTAGAGGTCAGAGAGTATAAGCTGTTTTTCACTGCTGATTGCAACACACCATCCTGACAATTGGCTATTACTTGTGCTGTTAGGAGCCCTTTGTTGCCATTATATTTCATCCGGTGCTGCAGCGTGCTGAATAATTAAAGCTGTCAGCACAGAAATGGAGTATCTATACACCTTTGAGAACAACTCCAAAATAATTTGATGTCCCAGTTATCACAAGGAAATTATTAACAAAAGAAGCTATCCACAGGCCAGGGAAAAATATGCTTTGAGAGCATCTCTGTGTATTTTCCACATCATGCTGCCTAGAAGGTTGTCACCAGTGGCAGTCACATGAAATTCCCTGGTAACTGCAGGTGGGTGGTGTCTGTAAGTGTGTTGGAGGTAAAATTCTTGCACCTGCCATCAGAGCAGAAGAGCACAAAGCTGGGGTTTGAAGGTGAGGTACAGGGGTGCTGCTGAACCCAGCTGCAGTGCTCATCACCCCATGGCTTTCAGGAGGGAAAAGGTACATGACAATTTTCATCTTCGTGTCCCAAGCTATGGCCTGACTGCTGTGCTGGGTGCTGTCAGGTCCATCAGCTCAGAGCCACCTGTGTCCCACCAGGCAGAGGAAAGGCTGGGTGCTGTCCCTGAGCACACCTGTGAGCCCTCTCAGTTCCTCTTCTGTTATGCTGTGTGATTTTTGAAGGGTGGGACAGTACTGGGAATACACAGCTTGCTTTGCAGCCACAGTAACAATCAGAATTTAAAGAACATTGGCACAGGCTTCTCCAGACAGGAAATTGAGAAGGAACAAAGCGAAAGCAGCAGCACTTTCCCTGGGGATGGATGGTCTGTGGAGGGTGCTCACACATCACAGGCTGTGTGTGTTGGCAGGGCTGTGGTGACAGAGGGATGCCACTGCCACCTGTGGCTTTCCTCTGCAGGGAGGGACAAACACAGCTATCAAGGTCTTACTGTGACAGAATCATGCCGGAAAAACACTCCCTCTCTGAAATTCCTTACTGACATTGACACCCAGTTATTCCTAGCACTGAAAATCTCAGTGCACAGGTCAGTACAACAGGCTCCAGCTGCTCACATTGTAGGACTTCATCAGAATTGTATGAAAAATGTGCAGCTAAATAGAGGTAAATACAGTGGCAGTGCCCTCTGCATAACATTCTGGGGCTGGCAGAGTTTTCACAGGGCTGTAAGGACTGCCTTAGCTTTGCCATAACCTCCCACAGAAGTGCTGTGCTGCTTTCTTTTTTCATTACACCTGTCTTTTTAGGTCCTCTGCATCATAAAGGAAATAGGTGCCTTGTGTGGTTCTGTGCAATAATATCCCACAAAAAGTGGGACAGGTACAATGCTGTGCCTGAGATTTCCTTTAATCCATCCCTGACCCTGCAGTCCGAGAGGCAGCACCCAAAAACCAGGGGAGGAGTTGGGTTAGCAATCCACAGGGACACCTGAGGGCAAGGTCCAGTCACAAAGCAGAACTAGGGACATGTCAGGACATGGCCTTTCCTGTCCTTAGTCCATGGTTTTAGGTTACAGCCTCTGCATCTGCAGGGCAGGGGCCAGACCGAATGTCTAAGGGCTTGCTTTGTGAGAGCCTGCTCTCCAGGGTTTTAAATTCATGCCTCTTATAGGGAATCTGGGTTAAATCCTGGTCCATCTTAGCCAAATCAACTACCACAATATCCCTGTAGCTCATGCTGAAGTTAAACTCTTATCTTCTCTTGCATGAAGCTCCACAGATCCTGAAGCCACTAAATACAGCAGATGTGGGTCTCAGTGGAGCTACTCACATATTCAGTCACACAGCTTTGTCCAGAGGCATTTAGCTGCTCAAAGGCACAGAGACCTGGCTAATACCTGTTTGCAGTTAGGTGTCCTAGCTGGGCACATGGCTCAGCAGGAGCAGTGCCTGTGGATGTCTGTGCAACTCAGCCCCACAAAGCCACTCACTCATTGTCCCACAGTGGGCTGGGGGCAATTTAGAGGGTAAAAATGAGAGAACTTGTGGGCTGAGATGGAGACAGCTGGATAGGTAAAGCACTCAGAGCCATCAGGGCAGCCCTGTGCTGAGGAAGGACAGGAATATTTCATCTCTAAGGCCAATGGAAAGAGTAAGTTCCCCAGAAGCCAGAGCTGCTGTAGGTTGCCCTTTAGCTGGAAACTTGATTTGATCCATGTTGAGCTTGGGCAGTTATCACATGCTCAGAGGTTGGGGTGGCTGTAGAAACAATCCTGTTTGTGTTTGTGCACCACATGGAACAGTTTAATATTTGGGTTTTCATGAAGCTCCAGTATCTGCTTTTAATCAAATGGCCTGCAAGCAGTCAGATTTGTTCTTGCACAGGGGAATAAATGACTCATGCCTTTTAGGGGTCCCATTCCTTCAAGGCAGGCATAACAAGCTGCTTTGCCTCCAGATTTGCCTAGGGCTTTATTTCACTCCCTATACACACACACACACACACACACACACACATATATATATATATATATATATGTATGTATTCTGCACTATATACAGAGTGTAGAATAAAGTGTATACATGCATGTGTATGTATCTGGAGTCTGGAGACAAATACATCTGTCTATAAATCCATGCAGTTCTGTATATAAATACACAGAGTTAACCCCTGGGTGGGGGATTCAGCTTTGAGAGGCTGCTGAATGCCCTTGGTGTCAGAGTGTCCCATGCAGGGGCAGCACAGCAGCACACAGGGCTTGCCTTTGGTTCCTGTGGGCTCACAGCCCTGGCATGGAGCCCCTGGGTTTGCTGCTTTTGCTGGGAGAAGCCCACAACAACTCAAATCCCATTTCCTGTTCCCAGTGCTGCCTTGCATTAATTCATGTTCAGCTTGTGACTTCTGCCCTTTTCTTCTTTCCTGCCAGCCTTTCAGGTTTATTGTGCTTGTTTGGCTCAGCATGCCCTCACAGTGAAGCCCACCTCCTTCTGAGCAGATGTAAAGTCACTGCACAGGAGTGTTTGGTGCACTGTGCCTCATCCCTGGCCTGGCCTGGCTGTGTCCCCAGCGTGGTCACTGCCCTGGTGGCACAGCCAGCACTGCCTGTGCCATGGGAATGGCACTGCTGCTCCTCCCTGCTGCCCCTGGGGGCTTCTCCCCATCCTGGAAATCAGCACACACTGCTAAACCTCCAACTAAACCTCCAACTCTTGGAAAAGGACACAACATGCTTCTTTCTCCCTGCTTAGATCCCCTGTTCAGTGCAACTCACCTGTCCCTCTCTTGGCATTTAGCTGTTTGTGAGGTTTCTAGACATCAATTAAGTTCTATTCATATTGCACCACTGCATTCTGCTGCATCTTTGAAAGTGATGCCACTTCCCACAGGACAGCAGGTGGACAGAACATTATGTAAAGGAAATTAATCCTCCTGTGGTGGGAGTTCCCCAAAACGGCAGAAAATCAAGGCAGTAAATTAAGTGCATAAATATTTGCATCAAAGTCTAAACCTGCAGGGCACACAGAAAGGGCACATATTGTTAAATCTCCCATTTTTATTGCTTTATCAGACAGGGCCATTATTGCATTGTAAAGGATATATACTTTCCCCCTCATGGGATCTGCACAGCTCCAGTAAATCAGGCTGTAATTGCTGAGCTATATGAGGCTTGATTCTAAGCCCCCTGGAGCTGAGGCCCAGGCTCTCATGGCTGAGGAGGTGGCATTTGGTTGCACCTTTGCCTCTTTCTCCTTATTTCCTATTACCTAGAAGAAAATAAAAGATTTAGAGCATTACAGGTGGTGTTGTTTAAGGAATTAAGGGTCAGCTTTTTGGTTATAAATAGGGAATATTTGGGACAAGCAATGGACATGCATTGTTGATCAAATGTTGAGGCATGTCTTAGCTTTGGGAATGTCCCAAGCAAAGCAGTCTGATACTGAGTGAACAAGCCTGCTGCAGTATTTGGAAACAAATGAGAGCCAAATTCATTCCTGCTGTCTCTGATGTGAACAATCTGAAGAGGAAAATAATCAGCAAATTTTTCAGTCAGCTATTTGAGCACCTCCCACCCCTGTGGGGCTTTCCCCACTTCAAGACCACATAGGCTGGTCAAAAAGTGCAGGCAGGATCTGCCTTCTGTGAGCTGTGAGAAATCCAATGTTATGTTCTGTGCACTGAGAGATGTATTTCCACCTAGATCATGTTAGGATCTAGATCAGACCAATCTTTCAGTTTAATGGTTAAATGGAGAATAGCAAAACATTTCTGTGCATTAACATGGGACTGATAAACAAAAAAATAGGAAAATAAACAGCCAGCAGGTCCCAATTGGGATCAAACAGGATTATTTTTTTTGTCAGATGGAAATTAAAATGCTGTTTGTCTGGGTTTTTTTCTGTTGTGGTTTTTCATCCTTCCTTAAAAAAGACATTACACTGGATTCCACAGGAATTTACGTTAGAAGCCAGCAGCAAGGTTAAAAGCTGAGATACTGTGTGTTTTACCTGGAGAAAGAAAATGTTGCAGCAGTGCTGTGGAGACTGAGAAGCTGAGATGTGCTGGAGCTGGCTGCACTGATCTCAGCCCAGAGAAAGCAGTGAGCCCTGCCCAGGCTCCTGCTGCATCTCCATCCTGGGCTGCTGGAGCTGCAGGTCTGCAGTGACCAGCACTGACCCCAGTCCTTGCCTTGGGGAAGCAGATCCACTGCTCCATGCTAGCAGTGTACAGGGGAAAGCCTCATTTCCCCAAAACACAGCAGGAAAAAGCCCCAACTCTCCGTGGCTCTGTGTGGGTGCTGCAGGGAAATAGGACTGGAGAAAACAGAGCCGTGAACTTTCTGGGTTTCGGACTGTTTTCAAACAATGAACCTTGAAATGTTGGTTAAATCCTTATAAAATGGTGCTGAGCCAAGTCCTGTCTCTCTGGATGGGAAAGCCTTGAGGTTCATGGAGGAATGTATATTGTCAGTATTTCTTTATATATTTCTTCCATCCCTTCTATTCAGCATTGAAAGAATTATTATAAATTGGACTGATTTTTTGCTCTGCCCTCAAAAAAAAGTTTTTTTTGTGATAAGAAAAGCATTAGGTATATGAATTCAGTGATGTTTTGCTACAAACACGTCTGCCTACAAAGAATGTACTCAGGATAAAAGAGTCCAGCAGAGTTAGAAGTAGTGAGATTTGATCTAAGCAACTAAAACATCCACAGTTACCAGCTCAAGAAAAAATATCCTCTTTTCCTGCTCTGTGTAGCCTCCCAGAGCTTTTCTGGGAGTGTTAGAGGCACTGCTGCTCTTGGGGGCTATTTCTCAGCCCCTGAGATGGTACAGGTGTTACACAGTGGAAATGACAGATTTTGGCTATCTGAAGGAATCCAGGACTGATTTATTCCATCTCAAAGAGTTCTGGGGTGTGCACAGAGCAGAACTGAGCTCTTGGACAGTGCAGAACTCCAAGGGGAGCATTGCTTCTCCATCTCCTGTGTTCCCCCACCCCTACAGGCACCCACCCTGAGGCTACTGGGAAAAACAATCAGAAAATGCCATTCTTCTATGGGGAACTTTATTTTGACTGTGCCCTTAAATGGATAGATTTTGAATCAAAGCTATTTCCACAGGAACCAAGAGTTTGAGGTGTTTATTTATCTCCTTGTCACTAATAAAACCAAATTGCCTGTTAAAAATAGTCCTTGTGCCTTGTGCAAACAGGCAGGGGATGATGCAGCAGGCAGGGAATGAGACTGGAAAATGAGCGATCCCAAAATTCTCTGTCTGCCACAAGGTCTGGGAAGGTCTCAGGTCTCTGCTTCACCACGTGAAGCCTTGGAGACAGAGCATCCTCCTGCCAGGAGGTGTTTGCTGCTGCCTGTTTGGTTCCAGCCAGGCTGGGAACCACCAGTGCTTTTATGCAAACATTGTTAGTGCCAAACCCTCAAAGAGGACTTGGGGCCCCAGGATGGCAATCTCCTGAGGAGCTGACCAATTGAATGTAGCAATTCCTGTGAACACCAGTCATTTGTCTCTCATTAGATGTGATCTTTTATACCAGACCCTCCTGTCAAACCTAACACTACATATCTCTGCTGGAGCCAAGAGCTGAAGAGAGGAGCACAGAGCTCCTTCCACCCTGCTCAACAGCAGCCATGGTGTCTCCAGTGGGAGAAAAAAACCAAAATCCTTCCACGTGCTGGAGCAACCTCATGGGTTATTCCATATTTGTGTGACAAGCTGCAGCCAGGAGAGGCAGAGGGGCTGTTCCATCTCTCCCAGGAGATGAGGATGGATGGACTCCTGTGGCAGTGGGAGCTGCAGCTCAGCCAGTACCAGCCCCAAGGAGGGCACCCCTGGGTGTGAATCTGCCAGGCTTCAGTCTAAGGTCTTGATAAAGCTCTGCTGGTCAGAGGAGGCATGGGGCTCAAAGTGCAGGACAGGAGAAAGGATGGAGAAACCTGGAGAAACAGCATGGCCCCAGCCCACACATCATTTTTCAGCTTCTCCCAAGTCACATCAGCTCTCTAATGTTTCATTTATGCCCAGCTAAAGTAAGGCAGGCCCTGCAGGGACAGAGGGGAAGAGGCAATGCTGGAGCACAGGGAATACATGAGGGAGCTACTACACAGCTTTTGCAAAATCTTTTTAAACTGAGTATTTGTCAGCATATAAATGCAACACTGAAAATCATTGGGAAGAAAACAGCAGCAGGAAGCTGTGGACATGACCAACAATTGACCTGGAGCCTTTCATCTTTATGCACAGAGCTGTATCTGTGATTGTGCCCATGTCAAAGAAACCTTCTGAAGGTTTTTCTCATGTGACACAGGCATTGCCCAAAGGACTGTCACTGTTTCAGAGACACCAGTGCCTTTCCTGTGTGTGTGTGTGTGTGTGTGTGTGTGTGTGCATCCCCAGCACGCTGCAGGCAGCAAAGCCCTGAGGCAGCACATGGGCACGTGCTAATATTTATCACTTTGCTGCTATTGATTACTCCCTCAGGGACTTACAAATAATTCAGTCTGAATAACAGCATCCAGAGACGGCAGCTGCAGTGAGTGGTGATGCATCAGACCTGAGGGAGAAGAAAAGAGCCTTCCCTGGAAATTTTCATGCATGGACAGGTGCTCTGCTGCGTGGGTGGACATATTTCACCACCCTTGCCATGCAGTGATGGATGGGTGACAAAACACCTCCAAAAAGATAGAATAAGAAAGTTACAGCACAAAAGAGCTGTACATGAGATTTACCTTAACAAGAAGCAAAACCCAGTGCAGGATGCGGTCAGCAGGCTGGGATCTGGCTTTAGGAGCACAGCTTGGGGTCCCCAGGCAGCAAAGGCTTCTTTCCCTTCTGACACATTCTGATGCTGCTGCTGATTTCCCAGTTAGGTTTGGAGATGACAGCGCTGTCACTCAGCTATGCTTTTTCACAGTAGTTTAAAAGTCAGATAGTGAGGAAATCCCCCAAGCTCCTGATGACACCTGTTTCAGGAGGAGGTTTTCTCACCAGAGTATGGACTGATGCTCTGCTTAAAGGCATATATTAAACCCTGGTGACCCTGGCCCCAACTTTTCTGAAATCCAGAAGAAAAGGGGATTCCTTGGAATTGCATGCTGCTGAAATATTCTGTGGGGTTAAGGTAAGTGAACTTACATGTCCTAACATGATCAGAAACATCACAGAGAGATTTAATTTCGTTCATTTCGTGCACCTGCATGAGAGGGGGTCTGAACCCTCATCCACCAAAAGTTGAGATCATACACACTGTGTCATCTTTTCCCACTCAGCTCCCAGAGAAAAAATACTAAGAACTAGAGAAAACCAAACCAAAACCAAAAATACCCCAGACTTACAGACCATGTTGTCCCTCTAGCAGGCTTTTGAGGTGATTTTATTAACCTTTAAGGCACTGTGTCTCATATTTCCCCCATCCGTCCTTGAAGGGTTGGTCCAGAGCCCTTCATCAGCTCTGTGCATGGATAGGAACTTTCATGGCACTGTGGTTCTTCCAGCATGTCAGAAAAAATTCCTTTAAACATCCTCCAGTGTAACTCATCTGAATTAGCCCTGCTGCTGGTTGTGGGAGGAGAACCACTTGCAAAGCAGGGAATGAATCACTTGGAAATGAATATTAAGCTTGTTTGGAAATGAAACCAAAATAACTGAGTCAACACAGACTCTGGTCCCCGTGGGAGACAGAGCTGTTTGGATGGCAGCAGCAATCCCCCCACCCCCCCAGCAGCAGGGCTGCTGTGAGCAGCATCCTCACCCAGCCCTCTGCAGGGTAACACCATGGCTCAAGGGCTGCAGTGGCCATCCCTTCTGGGCTCTCTTGGCACCAAACTGCAGGGCTGAGCTGAAACCGGGTGCTCCAAGCCTTGCACTCCACTTCCCAGGGGCTGTGCCCCCTCCTCCCTCACTGGGAAATGAATCTTGTCCTCTTTCCCCTGGCTGGGACAGCATGAGGGTGCTCCAGAGCTCCTGTTCTTCCCCATCCAGACACGGTGGGGCAAGGCAGGATCCCATGTGCTCCATGGTGTGTGGGATGGCTGTGGCTGTCATCTGCCAGGCTTTCTGGGCTGCCCAGGCGGCTTTGGACAGTAATTGGTGGTTTTCCATGGGAGATACCAGATACCAGCTTGGGTTTCTGCAGAGCCACACTACAAAACAGGGATGAACTTGTCAAAAGACACAAACTGTACTGTAATGAAATATGGATGTGGAAAGGGGCCAGATTTAGTTCTTCTTTTCACAACAATTTGAGTAATTTCAATCTATTTTAAATAGTTAATGATTTTGTTGTTCATTCAGCTCAATCCAGCTAAAATAGCAAAAGAATTAGAGGGAGAAAAGGAAGTTAAAGGTGGTCAGAAACCCAGCCAAAACATTAGGCAAATAAAGAAACCCAGCCTGCCTGTGTGTGAGCAGCACTATTTGGGGTTAATGACACTTTTTGTCCAGACTGGAGCAGAGAAAAGGAAATTCTCAAGACTTAAAAATATTGCTGTAATGTGACACGCAGTTCTCAGCCAGCTCTTGTTCTGCAGTGATTTATTTGCCATGACTAATTTGCAGTTTCAAATGTGGCCGTGGCCGCACACGTGGCGGTGCCTGGGCTCTCTGACACTGGCACTGGAGGCACTTGGAGCCAGCAGAGGAACTCTGCCGTTCCCATGGGCAGTGCCAGCCCTGCTCTGCAGCCCAAAACCAAAATCCATTCACACTGGGTCTCCACAGTGCATTTCCCAGGCGTGCAGGGACGCTCACACGCCAACATTAAAGTGTGGATGCAGACTCAGATCGCTGCCTCGCTGTTTCTCATCTTGACCTGTTTTTTTTTTTTTTCTTTTTTCAATTAATCAGTGCAGGGATGCAGAACAGCCAAGTGTCTTGACAGCACAGAGGTGATTCGGGAAGGGCAGGCAGGCTGCAAAGCTCCCAGCAGCGGGAACAGCGCTTGGCTCAACTCTGCTGTTGCCCCTGGTTTTTGGGTAAATACATTGTTAAGTTTGTTCAACCAACCATCACTTCCCATTTTCCGTGCCCAGAGAGCAGGATGAGGCAGGCAGCACTGCAAACACAGGTGGTTTAAGGGTTCTCACCACCCTAAATCTCCTCTGTGCGGTGAAGAGAGCGTGTCCTGATGCCCCTTTCCCAGCACAGACAGTCTCTACATCTGCCTTTAATTAAGATGAGAAAAGGGGGCTTGGAGGGATTCTGGGTTCATTTCTGGCAGTGCCACTTTCAAATTCCTTTAGTTCTGTGTGATGCACATTGGGTATGAGCTGAGATGCACCAGGTAGAGTTGGACTAAAAATAAACCTGGAGAGTCGCTGCTGTGTTAGTCTCCTGTTGATATTTCTTGGTTTGTTTTGTGAAATCTTCAAGGCCAGTCAAGTGTGGGGGAAAAAAACAAGAAAAAAAAAAGAGAATTTTTGCTTTCTGAGGCTGGATTTAGAGTGAGCTGGTACAATGACACTCAGTGTCATTTCACTCAGTGGATTCAGAGCATTACAGTTCTGTGGTGCTGGTTCACTCATGCTGATGCACCCTAAATAAGAACTATACAGCTTGTGCTAATTCTTAACGAGTTATTACATTGATACCAATTAACTGATGTTAATTAATCAAAGGAATGGACAAATTAAATCAGCACTTACCTATCCATGTGAAGGAAAGAGGCTGTGTTGCAGCTTGGAGTCAGCCAGTAGCTGAGTGCTGGCTCCTCAGAGACACCTGGGGAATGTGAGGTGTTGATCCAGCAGGGATCAATGGATCTATGGAGAGAAGGACTAAATCTGACTAAAACACCTCTAAACAGGGAATTCTGGAAAGAAATGCATGCTTTAAAATGTATTAGGACATTGCATCCATTGCCTGGGGCTGCAAGGTCCCTGCAGTGAGCAAGTCACAGCTGCAGCCCCATGTGAGATGGGCCCTGGTCTGCCCTCCCCAGGGACACCTCCCTCCCTCCTGCTGTGGCCAGGCTGCTGGGAAGTAGCTCACAGCACTTTTTCACTTGAGGCAAAAAGTAATTTCTTCCTCTGAAGGCCAGGGCTGGAGCCGTCCTCTGCTAATGAATGCAAACCATCAGTGAGCAGTAATGGAAAATCGGAGATGATGTGGCAGGCAGTGGCTTGCTTTCAAGGCACCAGAAAAGCGCCTTTTAAATTTAAATTTAGCAAAGAATTTAAAGCATATATAGGCAGACTCTATTAGAAAGTGAAATATTTGATCTTAGCTATTAATCTGTTATAAGAATACTTTCATTTCCTTGCCATGTGTATCCAGTGATAGACTTTCATAAATGAGATCGCATTAAAATGTACTTTATGTTTCTAGTCAAATCTCTTTTATTATTATGCAAGTCCTAGTTAGGAAAAAAAAACAATTACAGAAGCAGACTAAGAGGAGCACATTATTTTAACTCATTTATACAACTGAAATTTATACAAGTGAAATACTGCTCCTGCCTGAAGTCTAAACATTGTGCGCTACTAAACACTTTGGGAAGAGGTTGCTCCATGCTACCAGACTGAGGACAATTTATGGGCAGTGGAAATACAAATAGAGTCTAAAACAGCTCATGTGGTGGGAGGTATATATCCATAGATATACATGTATACAAATACATATCTATTTTTATATGGAGCATATTCATGTCAAACTATTACATTCATATTGAAGTATTACATTTGGCTTCTGTCTTACTGAAATCAATAATTTTAAGGATGGTCCATAATTAATGTGAGCTGTCACTCCTGACACTCTGCACCACGGACAGACAAGTGTTTTAGGAAGTTTCCATGTGGCCAGGGAGGCTGGGAGGCTCTGCTGCCGTGGTGCTACCTGTGGACACATGCAGGGATTGTCAGCCCAGCTGGGCCAGGGGCTGAGGGCTCTGCAGAGCTGCACTGCCTGCTCTGGTGGAGACATTAATTCAGAGAAGAGACCACTGGCAGCCTGGAACCAGCACAGAGCATCATGATGGATGTTTCAGGGTGAGAAGGAAGAAGTGCTTTACATCTTATAACTCACTTTGGCTGATTAGGCACAAATGTCTGTTTTAAACCTTCAAATCTGGGCACCCAAATCGTGTCATAATCCTGCCACTTTTTGAACATCTTTTCACTTTGATTCTAGCAGCCTGACAGAGACCCAGCAGGGGCCACAGCATCTGCTGTCACGCTGCTGGAGCAGAAAGCTTTGCCTCCAGATTCACCAGTGCCCTGGATCCAAATGCTTCCCCAGGATGGGGCAGACATCAGTGAACAGTGTACGTTGTCATCATGCTGAAGAGTCCAATCTAGTCTCTTCCAGAAGAGGGTGCAGCTCAAGGCTTGAATCTGCAAAATGCAGGATACTTTTGGATCATGTTAATACTATTAATAAATTAATCTGAAACTCCTTGCACATGAATTTGGGATCCTGGCATGACTCTGCTTTGCTTGAGAGCTGGCCAGAACAAACTGGTGCTTGGCAATTTACTCCAGGACCTGCAGGGTCTGAGCCTTGTCCCTCTGGAGTCTCCCAGCTCCAGGTTCAGCCCTTCCCCATCTGGGTGGGATTCACAGTTGGTGCCTGGGCTGTGCCCTAGCACAGAGCCCTGCAGTCAGGGCAGGGAGAAACCCAGACCAAAAGGCTGATGTGACTCCAGAATAGCCATGATCATCTTTCCTGGAAGAATGAAAAATTGCTATCCGCGTCTGGTTTTAACTTTAGTACAACCTCACATATCTCCTGTTTTTCAATCATTCATAGACAGCAAAGATTTACAGCTGTTTGCATTTTTTGTGAAGCCTCAGATTACTAACAGCTTCTGATTTTTAGAAAAGAGGTTACAGATTCTTTAGCAACAAATTTCAAAATCCCCATTGTTAAGGCAATTAAATATCTCATTCCTGTTGCACTTGGTTTACTGTGCAGCTACTGGCAAACTGCTCTGCCCTAGGCCAGTTGTCATTGTGTGAATTAACCATGTTCTAGACTATAAATAGTAATTAGACACCTTAGGCATGGCAGATGCAGGGATGTGGTGATGGTGTTTCCAGCAGAGGCACAGCCTTTCCTGCCAGTGTGACACTGCCAGTGTGACACTCTCAGACCACCCTCTCCATGGGGAGCTGGGATTCCTGTGTCTCACAGAGCAGATTCTCACTGAAGTCTACAAAGCAAACAAAACACTTGAGCACCTGCTAGCCTGATTTTCAC
Source organism: Sialia sialis (assembly GCA_009812075.1). Classification (NCBI taxonomy): domain Eukaryota; kingdom Metazoa; phylum Chordata; class Aves; order Passeriformes; family Turdidae; genus Sialia; species Sialia sialis. The sequence continues at coordinate 8,310,530 of VRYO01002014.1, forward strand.
CCCCCACTTTTCTTTTAAGTAGTGGCCAATTATGCATTTGGAGATAATTAAAACAAAGGTTGAGGATTTTTTGTTTTAATATGCCATGACTATTAGCAGCTGGATTAGAAATAAGCCAGCACAAAAGCAGCATACTTCCTATGCCAGCTATAAATAAAACCAGGCTTCAAATTTGAAAGCAGGTTTTTTTTTTTCCTTTTTCCCCCTCTACAGAAAATCTTTTCTGTGTGCCAAGATTAAAATATTAGTGCTGTGTTCCCTCATCTGTTTAAACAGACCTCATTGCACCTAAGTGCCAAAAAAGTGGAATTCCTGAACAGCAGGTGAAAAGAAAACACAAGATCAAATGCAGTTCTGGCTGCCAAGAAAACCTGCAGAACAGCTTGGGGGTGCATGAAAAGTCATGCAGCTCCTGGTGCTGTCAAAGACTTCTGGAAGGTCATCAAGGGTTTTTTTCAAGCATCCCACATCAAAAAGCTGTGCAGGAAGACAAACCTGCAATACATCATGAGGATGGTGCTAAAGATACCAATCATGCACTTTTAGGAGAATTGAACTTTTGCCTCTATGGAAGCAGCTCTAAGAAAACAGTGCTCTCTGTGGAGACCAGGGTATGGAAATAAATGTAAGTGCTCACACTGGGTGAACATTAGGCAATGGCTGGTTTGGGTCCATAACCCAGCAGGGAACTATGGAAGAAACGTGTCTGTCTGAGCTCATCCTTGCACTTAAGGCAAAGGACACATATCTTGCTGCTCTTGGAACCAGCCAGCCCTTGCATTAACTCACATTTCTGCACCCAGCTGGGCATCTGTAAGCCCTTGAGAAAGTCCTTTCTCTTTGGCTGATGCACCCTTTGGGGACACAGGGAAGAAACTGTTCCAGCACTTCTGGTCTTCAGAAAACAGACTTTAGTTGAGCTCCTTGTTAATCCCTTCTGACCCTTTGCCTACCATTCCTTGTCACCACTGGAAAAGGCAGGGAGGCTCTGGCCCCAGAGCAGAGATCTGGGTTTATAAACAAGAATTTGGGCATTTCTCTGGGTGCCTCTGTGCTGGCAGTGCTGGGAGCCCCGCAGAGTTCACTCACCTTGCAGCCCTGCAGCACTGCCTGTGAGTGAGCTCTGAGCAGTGACAGATTCCCAACAGGTCAACACGAATGCTTCCCCCATAAAGGCATGGCTGAGAAATCACTGACCAGGCAGCAGCACTGGCATCACAGGTTGGAAGTGCTCAGCCCACTTCTCCTCCTAAAAATCACCAAGCAGTAAAATTCTTTCAAATAAGACACTTTGGTGGGGTTGAAAATGATACAAAGCACACATGCTCTTAAAGACAGCCTTTTTTTTTTTTTTTTATTTTAAAACTCTGCATCTGAAAACACCGTATGACAGAAAGCATTATATACACTGCAGTGTTTTTGGTATAATACAGTATTTCATACATCCATTTCTTTTTCTGCAAAAAAATTTGCTTTGTCAGACAAACAACCAAACTCCCATTGACAAAGAATACAGCTAAGGCACATTGTTTCTGCTAAATGAAAGACAAAAGGGTGCAAAAACGGGTAGTGCAATAATTGCTGAAAATCACATTCTACTACAAGAAAAGCATTCTGACTTTGATTACCGGTCAATTTAAGACATTTCAATATCTCATAAAATACTCCTTTAAATAAATAGCAAAATATCTACATCTTTCAGTGTGTTCCATTTGAATTTCCAATTTTTTTTTAAACTTTCCTGTATATACACGGTTTTCTTTTTTCTTATTCAATAGATTACAAAATATTTCTGTACAATTTTATGCATATTATGATCTATAACAAAATAGTTATTTCTTAAAACTATATTACCACCAGTCTTTGAAAATGACAGAATAGGAATAACTTATTATGACTATGTTAGGCAATAGAAAAATCCAATCAAACCAAAACAGAACCAAAAGGCCAAAGTCAGAAATTTCATTACACTGAATTAATTATTTTCGTTTCAGATATCTTGTTTCACATGTAAACCCTTTTCAGTTGCCTTTGGGTTGTATTCAAATCTGAATACCCACACAGGACAGGATCTGGAGTTCTTAAAGCACTGCAGCCTGCCGGGAATATTGGTGCTACTCACTGAAACACGACAGAGGAAAGTATTCGAGAAACCCAACATACACAAGCCTTAGCAGAAGTCATTGGTTTCTGCTGACTTTGACAACCTTTGAATGAAGCTGCAAAAGCCAGATTTTTAGAAATGCATTTATGACTTGGACAAAACAACCATGTTCTAAATGTACTGTTAGATTCCCAACCAACACCCAAAATCTGGCCCTATGTGGTGACGTTCTTCAGATTTTAAGATCATACCATTAAGAGGACATTTCTTCTCCCAGCTACCAGTACAAATTTGAGAGGAATGCTACTATGCCACATTTAAATGAATGAAATTACTCTACAATTTGTCCAGCACATCTGAGACCAGTCTGTCCTGTTGCAGTCTGAAGATAAATAAACAGTTACTGAGTTTTTACTTTGTATGCAATTAAACCAAGTTCCTTATCTACAGTGACTTGCAAGAGACAGAGCTCATAATTTCCTAAGGTTTATATGAATGTCTGAGACTTCCTTTTGCCTGAAGGGAAGGTCATTTTTTTTCCTTAAAGACTGCATTTGTAAGCAATTTCTATTGTATTTGTGAAGTGTAAGCTGACAGCAACACAACTGAGCTGTAATAGAAATCTCAAGGTGCCTTTTATTCATTCCACAACAGAGAAAGTGAGCAAGACACAGACAACACCAAAGTTCCTAACACAGTTTAAGGCCACATTTAGAAAGGATGGAAGTAAGGCTTTCTTTAAGGGGCAACACACTGGATGCCAAAATGGGAACAGACACCGAGCGATCCAAAGCCAACAGGATTCATCCACAGAAAAGCTGAAACAACGCTCTAGTTTTGGCCAGGTCTGTGCCTTTTTTTGGATCTAAGCAGGAAAATTAAATGCTATTGATATCCTCCTCTGGAATATTCCCAGCAAACTGAAGGTGCTCCCCTAGCAGGAGTGCTATTGTCTCAGTCAAGGGTTTTAATTACAACAGAACCAAAGACAAGCCGAGTCATTACAATATACAAATGCAGCGCCATGAACCGCGCCTAGAATTGTCACTCTGGTATCAGAGGCACCTGTACAGTATCTTGCTGTTTATTTGGCAAGGTTACAAGTAATACTTCTAGGTTTTAACAAAGTAGAAAGAGAATTTGCATAGATTGTACATTCAGTTCAAGGAGACTTCTGGTACCTTTTTTTGTTGTTCTCAGGTAAACGTGTTTGCAGACACAGTGAGGTAGCAGCTGTGGTAGCACCCATGAGCAAAAGAAGGTAACCAAGGCAGAAGCAAAGAGCAGAGTGATCAACACACTACTGTTAGTAAGAAGGAAGGGAATCAACATGGTACTTGCAGTGTCACATCATGAGGGGAACTGCTCCCAAGCCTCACCGGACTGAGACACCCTAATGCTGCCATGGTCCTGGGTAACACAGGCTGTCAGGCCTTGGAGCCTCAATTTTAAATGTTCTCAGCCTGATTATTCTTTCCCTCACTGTGATGATCGTGGTGAAGGTTTTGAAGGTCAATCTCTTCTACAATACACCTTTGAAGGGAACTACAAATCAGTGTTTGTTTGCCTTTGAAGATTCTGCAGGAAAATCTGCTGTCCTACAAATTCTTCCTTGCTGTCCTTAACCCTAATTCACATTTCTTTGGCTCCTCTATGCCTGGCTGCAGCAGCAGCTGCCCTCGGGGCTCACTAGCAGGTATTCCTGCTCTCAGGAATTCCTCCTGGGCCTCTGGAAGGGCAGTGCTCTGTTCTCTCTAACACTGCATCACTCCCTATCCTCTCTGTGGGCACCATCCCTGGAGCTGCCTTGGCAGAAGCCCGAGGGTTTGGTTTGGAAAGGCTTTTTTACATGATGTTTTCAATTGTCATTTAATAGGGGCTGAAGTCCTACTAATCCTCAAGACTACACTGGAGGTCTTGAATGGTAGAAATACAGACATATATGGATCATCATCTTTTCACTACTGGACTGAAGCAAAGGCCAGTGAGAAAGGTCCAACCATGTCCCTCCAGGTCTGTCTTATTCTGTTACTGAAACACCAAATAACCAAGTCTCCTTTTACAAATATCAGATTCCCATGCCTGAAAATCAGCACAAGGTAACTGCTGGCTTTCACCAACTCCTTCTTGTGTGCAAGCATTGAACTGACTGAAGGCTGCTCTGAACACCAAACTCTCCTCATCTGCAGCTGGGTTTCTGAAGAAGCCTAGGGAATTTAGTTCCTGAAGTATAAAACTTCCTACTCTATGGAAAGTGCTGGAACTGGCCAAGATTCCATGTGGCCAACTCCTGAAGCTTTGGGAGCTGGGAGCACAAGGAAGGAGTGCTAACCAGCAAGCCGGCAATTCTCTGATGCTGTGATGAAAGAGAACCAGAGAAATCAACAGAAAGCTGGTCCTCACTGCTGGGCCACAAGAAACATCTGGATCTTCTTTATCTGGGAACTCAAAGCAGAGATCTCAGGGCATCAATGGTTCTCAGCCTTGCTATACAGAAGGAGCCCAGTTTGTTCAAGGTTCATTGCAACACAACTGTGTCAAACTTTTGAAAAGTTTCAGCATCTTCTTTACCCTTTCTCTCTCCTTTGGTCAGGTTTACACTATTCCCGTTCTGATTCATTGACTTCACTACTGTGCTCACTGTAATTGTGGCTAAGAGTGATGGAGGCTTCATTAGGATGGCAATTAGTGCTGCAGGAGATGGAGGGAAGGGAATGCACATTAGTTGGTACTTTTGAAGGTGCTGCAGGATCACTGTTAATACACCATTAAACAACTGTACAGGCATTGTGCACTGAAGCCAGTACCCAGGAAAGTCAATTTGTAACACACGAATGCACATTCCTGTATCTCTAGGCTTAGCAATAAGGAAGGCTTAACAACAGAGATACAGAGGGACTTTCTTGTATAACACTTGCGATCATGAAGGAATTGTTAAAATTCTCTGCTTGCCGAGAGCACAAAAAATGAAGACATAATTTCAATTCTATTAAAAAGAACCCCTGAATATCAGAAAATGAAAATGCAAATATTACTACTCAATGTCCAAATGTCATCAAAGAAAGAATTGGACAAATCTGAAAATAAACTGTCATTTGAGCTATTTCGTTTAGCCTTGAGGTTTAACATTACCATATAAACAGGTTTGCATAATGCTGAGACTGACTTTGGACATTATTTATTAAATCATAGATGTGGATGTTCTGCATTTTGCCACATTCCCTTTCTATGTAATACAGATTGATCACAGGAGTGTTACATGGCTGTCATGCAGAATGGGCAGAGAATTTAGACAAAGCATTACACACAGAGGATAAATGTATGCATATGTAAATATAAACCCCTCCCACTGAAAGGAATTTTGATCAAATCAGGCTTTTAGCTGGGATCCTGTTCAGCAAGGACTGGCCAGTGTGACTGGAAAGGAACACCTGCACATTCAGATGAAGATGCATAACTTGTGTTTTGTACCAACTGTGGGTCCCTGCTCTGAATTCTCCTTTTCACCAAATGTAAGATCTGTGAAGTTATTCTCTTGTGACCATTGACAATATTCATCCCAGGCTCCCAGTGCTGCCATTTCAAACTACAGAAACTACCAAGTAGGACTAAGTTGGGCTTAACAGCATCACCTTGGAGCCAGCTCTGATCCCTGATTCAGAGTCTGGCTTTATTTGTTTTTATTCACAACTACTGGACTTTGCAACTCAGACACAAAGTCTCATATATATCTTTTGCATTTATGTCTGCATGGTAACAGCTGAGATGGCTGTTTAGGTCCAAAATTTGACATTATCCCAGAAGATGTTCCAAATATGGCAGCTTATCCTTTGATGACTTCAAACAGACAGCATTTACCCCTAGCATACTGTCATACCCTTTATTTATGCTGGGCTTGACTCTGAAATCCTCATTTACCACTTTGGAAGTCTTGCCTAAGAAAGGACTGCAGGATGAACCCCTTCAGCTCTTCATTCTGTATTTTAACAGCAGCACTGGGATTGCCAGCTTGCTACAAAACTTCACTGTTTAAATGCTTCTTGTCTTTCAGAAAATAATCTCATATAAATTTTCTTTGAGATATTTTAAACCGAGCATATAATGCAAATGGATATATCAGCAACCATCTGTTTTCTTTCCCTTTTTTGTACTAAAACAAAATAATTTGCACCTTATATTTTAAATTATGAAAGTGGCAGCTTTTTTCCTAACTGCAGAAGATGTGATTGTTGTCACCTTCTGCTTGGTCTAGTTAATGAAAACTTACCAAAAAAGCACTTAAAAACATTGCTGCTTAAGAATAAAAACAAGTATCAAATTTTAAAACTAAGTTATCTGCATGCGTGTGCGTGGGTGCACCCCTACACATGTGCTTATGTGCAAGACAGACTGAAGATCTTGTGACTACATCAGGAGTCTTACTGAGAACAAGCATTGCCTGGGCTTGTTAATGAATTTTATATTGTGCCCTAAATGTGACCTTCTTCATTTAATCTGCAGGGCTTGGACTGCAAAGTCACCATTACATCAGTGGCTAAAGCCCTGGATTTCACAGTGAGGATTGGAGGTCCCCAGAAAATATGAACTTCACAAAGGAATGTTACATTAAAACAAGCACTGTTGTAAATCCTTACTGAAAAAGTATTAACACTGATTCTATTACATAAACCTGTTGGCAACCCTGGTTTCACACACGCTTGCCTCTAGAGCTGGTTGAAGCGCTGGAACATTATCTGGACTGGAATATTCCAATCAGCTCTCATTGCTACAAACTTTCCTAAAGCTACCACTCGTGACTGACAAAATCAAGACAAAAAAAGAAAGGGAGGTGTGAGGGGAAGAAGGCCTTTTCTTAATAAAGGCAGGTTCAGTTAGTAAAATAACATAATCTTCAAGCTGCAAAAGCAGCACCTACTAATTAGTCATTGACTAAAACATAAATAATAAATACCTAAATTGTTCCTTCTATGCCTCCATTTTTGTGCCAGATAAACATTTTGATGCTCTGCCTTAATGCCAGCACAGCTGACACCACAATTTCAAGTCCAAAGCAAACTGAAGTAGCTTTAAACCAATACGACAGAGATACTCCAAGCCACGGGGATCTATGTGTTACAGTCCAACTGCAAGTGTTGCTTAAAAGGGAATTCAACCTTCCTGTGAGATGTGATTACAGAATGATCTAAGGGTCTGTTTCCCTCCCGATGTTGACACTTAACCCTCAGTAGAAAGTTATCCATGCACACAGAAGGGTGAACAGATACCTTCCTTTATTACAGCAACAGGACTTCTTTCCTAATTAACCAGTGGCATTTAATGGTCTTTTTTGGTTCTGTTGCTAACTAGAGATTAACACATCTAAGTGCATGTTTTAGCTAATGTAAAATGCATTATTTAGAGATGATTTCGTATATAAAACCTGTATTTTAAAAAGTTCTTGGAATGTAAATTAATTTTTCCCTACTGTAGAAAATGCAGGACAAAATGATGCAAAACATGGCTATTTAAAACAGGATGCAGCCTGCTAGGAATTCTGAAGACAGGCAAGGGTAGACTGTTGACAGAATAAAGTAAAAGCACAGAGAAACATGGCATTGTTCTCCCTCCCCTGGCTTTGGGCAGTGATCCACATCCTGCACAGCCTTCCAGATGCCCTGGCAAAGCCTGGGAGGATCTTTCTTCAGGACAAGATGGAGATCTGAGACCAAGGGAAGGAATTAGTGTTAAAACTTACTAGCCACTACTCAAATTACGAAAGAAACCTGTTGTTGAAGATTTAGGTCCCAGTTTTACTGTTTTACTGGTTTACAACTCCACTGTCTGAGAAAAACTCAGCTTGGCTCATGAGCAAAGGTTGTGAGCAGACACATCACAACTCACCCCAGCCTATACATACACACCTGCTCCACTGGCAGCCTGTGAAAATACTCAGGTACTGGTGGCTTCCAAAAATACCTGCAGATTTGAAAGGGCTGAAATTCAAAAAACATCTTTGTTCTTTAATAAATACTCTTAGTACACTGACTCTGAACCCGACTGCATGAGACGTAAAAGACCACTATAGCAAAACACTGGTTTCATTTAGAGTTTATCATGAAATTAGTCTGAAAAACACCTCTGTAAGTAATCTGAAAGTTTCTGCTTTTGCTCATTTTCTCTAACTAGGATTACAGATGTCTATCAGCTGTGTCCAGAATTACTTTGTGTTATTAAAAACCGGAGTGAGGCTGTACCATAATTAGTTCACATTCTCTGAGGTCATGTGGCCATACAGGCTCCAGCCTGCAGGAACCAACCTCCCCAGGAAGTGTAAGTAGAAGGGAATTTTGCTGTGATTTATTCATTGTAGCAAAATAACGAAAGCCTATGAAACAGCAAAGGTACAGACAAATTTATTTAAACAAAACCCTTTAGCAGCTGCTCCTTCACTGCACTCTCCACGGCTTGGTGCTAATGTTTCTAAGCCCACACGACAGTGGGAGCAGTGGCACCTGCAATGGCCAGGTCCCCATGGGACAGGCTGTGGGATGAGGCTGCTCCCAACAGAGCTGATGGAGAGGGCAGTGCCAAAGGCCTTGTCAGAACTTCAGAACTATTTTTTTTTTTTTGTATGTTTGTTTTTTTTAAAAAATGAATTCTATTGCAATAAGTAACAAAAAAATGTAACTTTCCCTTAGGTTCCTGAAACCTGGTGCAAGGTTCACAGAGAAGCGAGGTTCAATTCCCTTTTAACAACCTATGCCGGGGCGGAGCGGATGCTACCTCAGGCGGCCGTCGGGTTTGACGGGGCCCAGCTCGGACTTGGGGTCGGGGCTCAGGGAGCTCCAGGCGGTCTGGGCACAGCCCTGCAGCACGGGGCAGGCTGTGGGCCCCACGCTGCAGATGTCCACGGCCGACCAGACGCCGCTGACCAGTGAGTCCACCCAGGCGTCCAGGCGCGGCCCCACCAGCGCCGCGTTGCGCCGGGCCTGGTCGGCGCGGGCGGCGCTCACCGGCATGTTCAGCACGGGGTTCAGGCCCTGGAAACTCTGCTCCATGTACGCGTTCTTTGGAGGCCCGCTGTGCAGCTTGATGGCTTCCTCTGCAAAGGCAAACCCCAAAGTTAGTGCATTGAAAAAGCCACTAAGGATCGAAGGGTAGAGTAAACAAAAAGAGCAAGGTTTAGGGGTGAGCTGTAGCCCGTTTCCCACACCCCAGGAGCTGGGCTCAGCTTTGGCACTCCTCCTGGCGCTATGGACTCTGCTCACTGTGACTCTCATCCTGCAAGTGCTGCCTTAGCAGGCAGAGCTCTGACCCTGAAAATAAGCGTCACCCTTATTGTCAACACACACAACCAGCATCCCCAGGGCTGCAGGACATCCAGGACTGGCTGGACTTCGAAATGAGGAAACAGTTCAAGGACACCTGGTGTGAGAAGTCTGCCAACCCCTGTCAGACATCCAAGTGCTATCGTTGATTTGTCTAGGAGAAAGAGCCAAGATGTTAGCTGGTTTTGCTGTGGGGTTTTTTTCCCCTAAACAGATGAACCTTGCCCTGCTGTGGAAAAGCCACAACATTTGCTAGCTCTATCTGCCTACAAAACCCAAGTGGTGGCATTTGTGGCACTAAAAGGACCATGGTTTTGGACAGACCAGACCATAATGAAACACGTGTAGCCCCAGTATGATTCCTGGAAGTGCTCCAGTGTCACTGGGAAAGTATTCTCTCATGACAGTTATATTTTCAAGCTCCTGTGCTGAACAGTAGATCACAGTCATTCCTTAATGAAACTGCATTGTGGCTGCTTTCCTTACCCTTCTATTTCAGCAAAACACAGTACAACACCCCAAATTTGCAATATTGCAGCAAAAATCAGTATCAATCAGTGACAATCCTTTCAGAGACTTAAACTGGACACTGTGGGTCAGGCTGTGCTTCTCAAAGGTCAGCTGACTTCTGGGAGTCTGAATGCACCAAGCTGCTGCTCATAAAATCAGGATGGGACCCTCCAAAAATGTTCACCAAGTGCCTGTTGGGAGCAAATTTCCACCCTTTCTGTCCGCTCTCAGCTGCCTTCCCCAGCATCCTCACTCTGGCAGCACAGAGGATATGTTTAGCTCTGCCAACAGACACACTGTCTAGAAGAGAAAATGGGCCCATTCAGGCTACTCCAGGCAAGGGAAGCCACCGCGCTCTGTGAGCGTCAGAGGCCAGGAATTACATATTCATGGCTACAATTCCTTCCACATGTCCTTGCTGCCTGCGCTGCAGCCTGACACTGAGTCCTTTCTTCCATGCAGAGGACAGTAACTCAGGTGCTGGAAATAAATCCATGTATTTATTTAGAGGGAAAAAGGGGCGTTTAATTGGAGCTTTGCTGTTACATTTGCTAAGTCTTTAATGCCAAGTACTGTGCAAGTCCGTTACTTCAAATACCCAATTAAAGTGGTTCAGCACATACCCATCACTATTATATATCAATTAACTGTTCCTGCATTTATCTAAAACCCTCTTTTTATTTCAAATGGAAGATATCCACAATAACCTGCAGTCCAAATGAGTTCAGTCTGTGCACATGTGTCAGGAATGTGCTCTGCCAGAGCACTGCAGTTTAAGAAATAAAACAAGTACACATGATTAAATTTCTTCCTTTGGAACAATTAAATATGGAAGACTGTTTGTCAACATATTAATGAAATAGGAACATTCTGAGTAAAAACTCCCAAATAAATAAGAGTTGGCATTACTAGCAGGATCATCTGATTGAAACAGGCAATTCAGCGAGCTTCTTGAATCAAAGCCTGTTGTGCATGTGTTTGGTGCATGGAACAAGAGAGATCTTTATTCAGACAAGAAACAGGATGAAATGGAACTTGCTGTTCTCTCTGGCTCAGCCTCGTACATGTCCCAGGCCTCAGGACTTGGTGGATTATCAGGACTGGAAAGGATGAAACCTGCAGAAACTGCAGGATTGTGCTGGGCAAAGCAGCAGAATATTAAGGGCTACCACTGCCCACAGTGAAAGTGCTGCTCTAGTCAAGACACACAGAGAACCCTGACCTGGTACTGGTGGGGACTGCCTGCCCTACAGCAGGACAGCACCCCAGGTTAGGTGTCAGCACATCCTTGAAAGGAAAAGCTGTGTAACAGCAATCTGAGTGCAGAGCCACATGTACTCATCAACAGGAAATGCTGGGGACCAGACTCAGAACCCTCTCCTGGATGCTGCTCATCTGAGCAATGGCAGATGGGCTGATCCTTTTTGTATTAAAGGAAAAATGACAGAATCATGACTCCAAAATTTACTGAGCTGGTACAGAACAGAGACAGTGAGGCTCCCAAGCCGTGATATGTTGTAAAAAAGAAGGCTCGAGCTACTGGTTGTGCTCTTGAAGCTCTGACATTTCAGTCAAGTGTCATGAGGAAGAGCTCATAAAAAATAATGAAGAATGTGAGGCTTGCCTCTAAATGTTGAGACATTTAAATCTGTATGGTTAGCACAAACAACTCAAAATTAGCTGAATTGCAGACATTAAGCCAAACTTTTTTTGCTGGCCCATCGACTTCAGGAGGATGTGCATCAATGCAAAATATATTCCTCTGACTTGAAAATATAACATTAAAAAACTTGGTTATTTTTGACCCTTATTTTTATTTGCTCTTCACTCACATGTGAGGACATGTTTTTCAATGTTTTTCTTGCTCTAACTTCTTTGGATTAAATACACAGCCTATAACCAGCCACATAGGCTGGGATTTCAGCCTTTTTGTGTGGGTTTGTTCATCATTTTGCAGAAAAAGCAAATTAGTTTAGACAGAGAGTGGGCTAAGGAATGAAAAATGTGGTTAACTTGGTACACATTAAGGCGCTAGACCTGTGGGTTTTTTAAAGCAACACAGAACATACAGCTTTATTTCTTTACTTGAATTGTGTTAAAGCCCTCTGGCAAAGAGGTAATTTTTTATTGACATTTTGTTTGTTTTCTCTTGCAGCAAACAAGACAGTGCTGCATTTGCTCATTGTGGAGCTAATCGACTCCTTGTCAGCTGGATCTGAACTAAATTTCAAAGCAAATCCCCGTCTTCAGGGTTTTTCTCAGAAAGATGATTGCAGGGCATGTCTGCTCTTCTGCAGTCATGCGCCTGCCTGCTGCTATTATTGTGTTTATCAAGAACATGTCATGTTACCTCTGGTTAATTTAAAGAAATCACAGCGGTTCTGACACAAGTTGCCACCCACTTTATAATCCTATAGATGCAATTAGAATTGATTGAGCCACTGCAAACAACCAAGGGCAAAACAAAGGTTTCCCAGTATCTGCTAATTGAAATGATCTATAAATATGGATTAGGTTAAAAGGCCATTGAGGCTCCTGAGTGCATCACCCATGTCTGCTAATGCTGTCAGCCTTTGAAAGGGGTGGCTGCAGTTTGGGGGGCATAGGGACCAGGCACTGGTATTTCAGGCTCCATGGGAGCAGCAAAATTCAGCAGCCCCATGTCCAGGACATGCCATCAAGCTGGGAATAGAGTGGGAAAGGTCTCTCTTAAAGCAAAAAAAGGAGCTTGCACTTTCTCATTTCCCTCCTTAGTGAGGGAGGAAGGGTTTTTAATGTATTCATTTACTTACAAACCAGGGTTTACTATCATCTTGAGGTTTTGGGGCTTTTTTCTGCCCCAGAAGTGAGCCTGCTACTGGCTCACAATAACCTATTTGGCTTTAATGGAACAGCTACTATCCATTAAACAGATGACAAGTCATTATTGGCACTCCAGCTGGGAGAGTGCTGGGGAAACTTTACTATGAGTATAAACTCAAATTTAAAAATGAAATTGCTTTGGCTTTTTTTCTTCCCCTGACTATGACCCTAGGAGTCAATCACACTTGGCCTTTGAAGAGCAGACAAGGGGAGAAAGTGGGATGATGGGGATGCAGAGACAACCTCCACTGAATTTGCTGTTTTCTTAGGACTTGATGTCTGCTGGGTAGCTTGGATTACAGTCAGTGAGCTGCTGGCTAAGTGCTCTGAATGACACCTGTTGTTTGCTTCTGCCTCTGCAGCCCCTTCACAGGGGAGCTGGATATCTGGCCTTGAATCTCCAAACACTCCAATTCCAGTTGCCTAAAGCTGCCAGCAAAAGTCCCCCATTCCTATGTGATCTGCCAGTGATCTTACATGGTTCTGCTCCCTGTTTTGTCTTCTCTACATCCCATTCCCTCTTTTTCTTGGCACAATTATTCCTAGAGCATCCTGCTGGTCCTTGGCAGCCCTCTTGGGTCTTTACAACAACCATGGAGTACTTGGCTTTGACACACTCAGCCATATGGTGAGAACCTCAAAATTGTTTAGAAGAATAAACCAGAATTTGTCTGTGCAGGAGGTAGAGGGAAGGAGACTCTGGTGGTTAAGTGAACCCCATCTCTCCAAATGATCCATCACAAATAAACCTAATTTCTTTTACTTTTCTTTTGTACACTCTCCAACCAGGCAAATACCTGCAGGCACTCCTGAGCCAGAGTCTCTGCTGCAGGCAGAGCTGACCACTGACAGAACTCGAAGCAGAGAAAACAGACACAGATCTGGATGACTGGAGCGAGAAAAGGAGCAGAAAGGAATAAGTAACATTAGATTATAGACTCTCCACTGAAATAGCTTAGGGAGCCATATTTACAGTGGAAATACCCCAAACAGTATCCTCAGTAATTCCATTAAGATCTGATCTCTCACGGATTCAGGTTTTGAAAAGGTCAATGAATCCATGTTTTTAAAACAATTTACATTCTATCAGTTACACACATCTGGACACAGCATCAAAGAGAACACTCAGTCTTGACTTCCCTTTATGGTTCTACTTGCATGCACAGAATTTGGGCCAAAATTAATAAATATATGGAAATACAGAAATGAATAAATGAGTGGCATATGCTGTTTTTATAAACTGCAAAACAGAACATCTTTGCTGGCAGCTGTCCCATGATTATTTTTTTATTTTGAATGCAATTATGAATTCTGAGAGTCATGATACAGGAATGAACATGTTTTACTTTGATTCAAAAGAAGAGCCAGTGGCTCCCTTTATGATACTGGGAAACCAAAACAACATTTCCTTGTTGTGCTCTGGGCTGAACTGATGTGTAGATAAGCAATGATTTAGGAAATACAGGGATTGTTGTCATGCCCATGTGCTCAGGATACAAGATGTTAGTGGCTGCTGCCAGTTTTGTGCAAATGCTTTTTAGAATGGCAAAAGCAAATTGCACATAAGATCATGGAGAGATTTTTATGTCTGTAACTTTGTGGACTCCATTTTCTAAATCTAGAATGGATGAGACAGAGGGGGCAGGACCATTACTGAGGAAATGATACGCAAAGTGCTATGAAATGTATCAGTCCAGGGCAATCTTTCTGACAAGAGTTGTTTTTTTATCAGAGCAGGGGAGGGCAGGGTGGGAGTTAGTGGTGGTGGTGAGGGCAGATGGTTGGAAAAAGGAAAATTTAAAAGAAATCCCTAATAAATCATATTCCCCTCTTCTACTCCTGGCTAAGTCTGATGTATTCTAGTTTTATTTTCAATGTTAAGATAAGAAAATAATATTATTCCTTCATTTTAAAAGATTTTTGGCATGTTTTGCATTGTTTACAAGAAATTGTTATTTTAGAAGTTTTAATTCTTCTGTTATACTCTCAAAATATCTTTATTTGGCAGAGAAAAATGAATTTAAAGAATAAAGTGGTGACAAACTGATGAAAAGCTGGAAATCAAAACTAAATGATGACTGCACAGAGCTCAATAGGGTCACTGAGACAGAAAGCCTTAAAAAAACAAACAGGAATTTGCATTGTAAATACAATTCTAAATACAGTGCAGTGTCACAACTTGCCCCTGTAATTAACTTTCTTCTCTACCTCCAAGCCTCAGCCATCTACAGATTACACATCACATCATCAGTGGTAAATCACTCCTGAGACTTTCTTCCTAGACAATATTCTTTCCAAGCTTAATATTTCATTCCTGTAGTAGATTCTAGCTACTATATGAATGAACAGGCTTTTAAAAAAAAAAGTGAACCCAGTGTATCAATGGGCAATATAGAGTAATGACTCTACACAGCTTTGGTGGAATTATTCCAGACTCAGAGTTTGGACCAAAGGGTGTTTGGCCTTTACACCATGAAGTGTGGGCTTATTTTGAAGTCTAACACATGCTTACCTGTCCATGGGGCTCTCACATTGCAGGAAAAAGCAGCAGGGTTGCTGGCTACATGCCACATTTTCCATTCAATTTATGCCTTAAATGTTAAATTACCAAAGAACATGGAATTCATTAATTTCCAGCAGACAAACTGATAGCAGCTGCATTCAGAAGCAGGCTGCCTAAAACTTTGAAAATGTATCACTTCTACACATGGTGTCTGTTCACAATTTATCATTGCCTATTAGCTATTAACAGCAGTGGGTTGGAGGTGGTTTAGTTTCTGCTTAAGAAACGATGCCACCAAATGTTAGCAGCAGAAATCAGTAAGTTCACTCTTGTGCTGGAAATGTGTGGAATCAAACTCCTGTTGAGTGAGATAAGGGCTGCATTAGCTCTCAGCGGTTGTCTGCTGGTGTTTGCATTACAGAAGCAGCACGTTGTGCTGGAAGGTAAATGCCTGACTCAGTGTATTTGCTGCCTTGTCAGGAAGAAGAACTTCTGAAAACTTAATAGGATCATTCATGTATCTAGCAAATTTAAGATGTCTAAAGTTATGAATATTAATACTGGGCAGATGGAAGCACTTGAGCACTTTAAGAAGAATGGTTAAGATATTCAGAGCAACAAGTTTGTTTTGATCTTAGTGAATAAAAAAACAGGTGTGGCTGTAAAATGTTCCCTCTTCTCCCAGCACAGTGTCCTGGGCACTGGCTACAGACCCAAGCATTTGGAATGATGCCTGTGCCATGCAAACATGGGAGCCAGAATGGCCTCTGTATTTGGATGGCTCAGGCCTGCTGTGGCAAGGAAGAAAAGTTTCTTTCTAAAACCTGTCAGTGTGGGTCTGGTCCCAGGTCTGTATTTGTAGATATTTCTGTAACACAGCTGCTTGGCAAGTACTGAGCAGGTATCAGGCAGAAGTGAATGACTGAACCTGAGAACATGTCAGGTGAGCTCTGGCCTAGGGTAATTTTGTCTAATCCAGCATTTTGTATATTAGTGCTTTTAATGTTAAACACATGGGCTTTGTCAAGAAAACATCTTAAACATATGTAAGTCTCTAAGAGGAAACATGAATGAAAAACAGCACAGAAAGGTCAATCTTTCTTTCAATTTTTCAATGATGGCTTTTATGATAGCTGTTAGATTATGCAGAGTCTGAAGTTCTCTGGATTCTGAACTGTGCATAATTTAAAGATACAAATAGTCTTTTGTTCAAAGTGTCTGTGTTTCACTGACAGGATACAGACACTTCCACTTGTCTTAGTGCAAAAGTTTCCTCTGATTTAGTATCTATAAAATCCCTTTCTTTAATCCTTTTCCAATACAGTGCTACTTCATTTTTAGCAGCAGCATTTACAGTGAATACAAACAAAATATCTATATTATTCTGGTAGCAAGTAATACAACTTACCTTGTTTGATAGGTTGCTGATTTGAGAAGGTGAGAGGAGTAACGAGGAATTTGGTTTCAGCTACCTGTACCCAGTGGTGCAATATTTTTATTGTCCAG
Source organism: Sialia sialis (assembly GCA_009812075.1). Classification (NCBI taxonomy): domain Eukaryota; kingdom Metazoa; phylum Chordata; class Aves; order Passeriformes; family Turdidae; genus Sialia; species Sialia sialis. The sequence continues at coordinate 8,327,322 of VRYO01002014.1, forward strand.
ACACCAGGTCGTAGGGGCAAATTCAGAGGTGGTTTGTAGTGAGTGAACTCGGCACTGGATTCAATAAGAATATCATATGTTGCTGCAATGACATTAATGGGATCCACCCAAATGACAGTCACGGTGACATTGGGGCCTTTCCCCCATTTCTGCATCCCCACTGGCTCGTCTGTTGGCCCAAGGAGCCCGCCGAAATTCCGGAAAAGCCTTTCCTTGGCGTCCCACTCGGTGCCAATCTGCAAGGAAAGAACACAGTGCTGGTGGCATCACCTCTGTCAGCACCTTATGGCAAGTAAGGGCTCTCAAGAGACACAAATTGTGTTTCTCTAATCAAATGAATTATGCATACATATAAAAACAACATGACCTAAGATCATAATATGTACACAAATTGTGAGGCAAGCAAGGCTTGCTTTTGTGCTCTCTTTCTGATTAATAAAAAGGTTTATTTTATTTTAAGAGTGACACAACAGGTGATAGCAGCTCTCTCTTCTCTCCACAGAAACAATCATCAAGGGACCAAGCCTAGTGGCTGGACACAGCCTATGCACAGAAAAAAGAAGTGACCCATCATCTCCTGGGTCATGAAAATGTATAATACACTTGAGAGAGGGTCCCTGCAGTAGAGACCTGCCCAGCTGCTGCTAAGACCAGGGAAGACACTTCAGCTGCTGACTTCAGGATAAGTCACATCAGGTCCTTTACAACAACCCACCCATGAAATGCTGTCTCCTTGCACTCCCCTCCTGCCTCATGTGGGGATTTATTTCTTGTAAACTCTCACTGTCGTAACAGTGACATTGTTTTTCATTTATTCACTAACAAACCCAGCCGATTCACAATCTAGAATAAATATTTAATTGACCTTTCTTTTTCCTAGCAGTTTCATGCTCCAGTGCTCTTTATATGAATTTCAATGGCTACCCATAACCTGGGGGATGACACAAACTTCCAAGTTGTTGCCACTAACCCTTGTGCATTACTGAAAACAGCATCTCTCACCAGACAGCATGGAAGTGGAAAAACTGCCTTTCCTGAGACTGCAGGGCTGAGGAATGCACTTCAGCTTTTGGGGCAGTGCCCACCTCAGGTGTCTCAGGAAGTCCTGTCCCCATGAGGTCAAATCAAGTGTGATCAATATCAAACACAAAAAGACATGAGGGACATGGTTTGAGATAAAGAAGAGGACAACCCTGGCTCCTTCAGGCAAGCAGACATCTGATGTCCTTCCTTGGAGATACATACAAACATTCTGCTATGAAACCCCTCAAAGCCCTTCTGTTCTTCTTTTACCCTACTCTCCAAACAGTGCAGATGACCAAAGAGTTGATTTGTTCCCTGTATTGAAAGCCTCTGTGGGTGACCTCTGGAGACCCATGCACAGGTAGGATCCTCACTTTCAAAATATATGTGGATATTGCAGATTTCCCCCACACTGAACTGTCCTAGCCCTTTAGCTTCACCTCACAAGGGCATGGTCAGAACCTGCTTTCCTGAAAGCCTAAGAAATAATTGTAACTCATTTGCTTCAGAGACTTTTCTTCTAGATTTCATTTCACCTCATGAGAATAAATGATTCCAATAAAATGCCTAAATCCCCCCAAATCCCCAAAACATAACAATTACCTGACACCTATTACCTGTACTGGAAACTGTCCAGTCTCCAGTCTCTTCTAAATAAATCCCTGTGGTTGGCAGACAAATTACAGGAGGACTGCGAGCAAAAAGCTACAAGGTCAGTAAAATAAAACCCTACCATCCTAAATCCATCTGTCATCACACAAATTCTTCCTACTGGGCTATGACACTGCAGAGTATGAGACAAAAATGAGGCTTCCACTACTCTGCAATCAACACAGCATTTCTGGTATTTCAGAGGTATTTCACCCAGCACACCAGCTAATCAAACCAGACAGCATAGCCCAGATATCAGACACAAGCATCGAATGCCTCGAGGAGCTGTCAGTGTGTGCTTTCCTGACAAGACTGACTGAATATGTATGGAAATAAGCTAAGAAAGAAAATTTCCTGACCAGACCTTATTATCTACTCTGCCAACCTTCACTGAGGTGCAGCCATATCACACCTACCACAGCACAAGGGACCTGGAAATAATAAAGTCACAACATGTGAAACAAACTTACACCCTCCTGGGCAAAGAAAGCCTGTAAGGAAGCTCTTTCCACCACATTCAGTATTACTTACAGAAGAACTCATTGCAGAAAACTTACTTCACTCTCAAAAGTTAAACATTCACTCCTGACATCCAACTATTTCCCCTCTCTTTAGTTTCTCATCCCTGAGAAAATAAATTAGAAAGTTACAGTCCCCTTGCTCCAACCTCCAGGTGACACTGCTCCGTGCCAGGCTGCACCAAAGATGCTGAGATGTGTTCACATGCCGAAAGGTTTATCAGACTGCTCTGTGGAAGAGCTAAGGCTGCTTTTGGGGGAAAATCCTAACACAGTTGTTGTCTGGTTGTTAAGCTTTGTGCAGGCATGGCATTGGGTTCCCTAAAGAAACCAAAAGTTACAGGCAAAGGGTAGGGGAAGAGGGGAGGGAAGGACAGGAACCGCCAGGTCCCTGTGTGCTCCAGGGCTCGCACCAAAGCTGCACAGGCACCTCGGGGAGGGAAAGGCAGTGAGCTGTACACTCTGCTCATGGGATCTGCCCTTTCTGTCTGGTTTCCAGCTGGGGACATACTTTCCCATGATGCACAGCTTGCAGTGCCAGCTGTTTTTAGAAGCACAGTATTTTATAGGGAATTTTACTTAAAGCACTGGTTAGAGGTTTACAACCCTTGAACTTTACACAGCTGAGTTCCCAGTACTGAGATGTCTGATTTTACAGGGCAAGAGATACTACAGCCACATACTAAGTTTCACAGCTCTTTAAAACATTGTGAGCAGGCTTTCACTTTCAAACAGAATACACCAATATGGGAAGGAATCAAGCAATAATGAATATCTGATAAATTATGAAGGGATGCACTGACGTTTTTCACATCATTATTTTAATCTCCGTTATTTTGGGGTTCAAGAACAAGGACTGTGCATGGGGTACACTTGGAAAGCTGCAGATCTCTCACTGGCTCAAAACTTCTATCTCTGTTTGAACTCAAGATAAAATTTTCCCAAGATAAATTATATGCTGATTATGGGTTCGTCTCATTGCTCACCACAAACAGGACCATTAGGTTCACACAATGCACACTAATTGCCTGCCACCTAGTTTATTTTATTCTCTGTGATGAATCACAATTTTAAACAAGACCAGAAACTTAGTGTTCAACTGCTAGATGGTGAGCTGAGACTTAGTTCTGTGCAGCAAATCAATCCCTTGCCCTCCATGGAGAAGTTGCCTGAACCCAGGCTGGCAGGACACACAGTGTGTGCATTGTGCACAAGCCAATTTTAGGAGGTGTGGGAGTTGCATACTTGGAAATCATCTCTCTTGGATTTCCTGTAAGTTTATTTGATTTGCCTCAGCCTGCAGGAGCCATGTGCCATCGAACTGCTGTCATTCACTCCCCCCAGCTGGGGACAGCTTCCCACTTGTCTGCCCAGGGTGTGGGGGGAAATCTGCTGCTTGGGAAGTGCAGTCTGAGAGGAGCAGAGGGCAGGAGGCAGGGGCTGGAGGGATCCCATCATCTCTGCTGCAATCCCAGTTGTGCAGCAGGGTCACAGACACACTCACACTCAATGCAGCATTTCTGTGTGCTCTTTCTGCTGGCCCCAGTGGTGCGAGCTTGGACAGAGGAGAAAGTTCCCAGTGAAAATAGCCCCATTCAATTTTAAATTCTTGCCAGATCATGGGGTGAAAGTTGTTGAAGAACAAGTAGTTCTATGTCCAAATAAGCATAAATCCTAATTTTATTTTCTGTGAACACTGATGCTTCCATCTCAGCTAATCTGCTAAGTTTGTTTTCCACATGCTAGACTTTGACAAAGCAGTGGCATTTTAATAAGCAGTAGCAGATCAGAGCTTTCCAACCACACTGAAGCTGAAGAAGTTAATGCTGGATTTACAGCATGGTAACTGAGAGAATTATTTGGCTCAGAGGTAGAGATCCCTGCAGGCCAAGGGAAGGCAGAAAGTAAAAAAATACCAAACAAACAAAAAAAATGAAATTATTTACTTTTTACTATTACTCCTGGTCTTTAAAAAAATGAATCAACTATGAAAGAAGAGGACAATTAAAGAGGTTAGGTGAGGAAAATATAATGAAAACAAGTAAGCAGCCACCAAAACTCTTTTTGTTGAGTTTCAAATAGAAGAAAATGTTTCCTTATGCTCAAAAAAGCTCACCAGTGATTAAATTCAGAAAAGTACCAAATAAGCAGCAGAAACACTCCTACAAATCACAAGAATTGGAGCTTGTATGAACATTTATCTCTGCATGAAATGGCAGGCCTACCATCCGACACATTGATAAATGAAACACACTTTCCATCCATCTTTTTAATGGCACATTAGTGTCATGGATTTGCCATGCACACCAAAACACTGAATCCCACCTAGGCATTTCTTAATTGCCCGAGAAGATGGTAATTTATGGACTTAGCCATAATGACTGGAACACATTTCTTCAATCAATTTTACACCTTAATTGAAATTTGTGGCTTAACAAGAAAAATCATGAAATTAACTGCTCAAACAATTGTATCTTTAAAACAGAACACAGATGTCAGGTCCTATTAGTGGTCAACTTTCCTGATATATTTTAGGTAGATTTTTTTATGCTCTGTGACAGACACTGGGACAAATTTCTAGAAAACTAACAGGATTTGTGGGAAATATCAGTCTCTGCTGTGATAATTTTCTCTTTTGTGTTTACAGCATCAATATTCTGCTCACATGTGATATCAGGACCAGACTACCACTAATTTTAAGGGGTTTTTACAGCGTAGTCTTGAGAGACACATTTAAACAAGTCACCATTTACATCTGGAATTGCAGAAAAATGGCATTTCCCCCAGGAGCCTTTCACAGCACTCTCAACAAACAAGGTGGCAAAATTTTAAGTTACTTTTAAATTACTGAGCCTCTTTGACAACAACAAAAGTCTTCCATTTGTTTCTAAAACACAAGAGAGTGAGCACACTCAGATTAATGCAAGAAATGAGTGTTGACCACAGATCTGAACTGCCAGCAGTATCTCCTATGATGAGGATGTACACTATGCTAGAAGGCCAATCTCACCTCGAATTTACATGGAAATACAGTTTTCAAAGCTGCTGGTTTAGTGTCCATTGTCGTGATGTGCTTGGGTGGCTATGAAGACTCACCTCTGAGAACTGCAGCCTCCCAAAATCACTGGGTGGACTTGCAATCTTGAAGACTTTCTTGGGCATCACCCACGTTTCCAAAGTTTCCAGTTTACTGACAGCCAGGTTGGTTGCGTGGTGCCTAATCAGAAAGCCTTGGAAACGGTCAGCAAGGAAGTAAAGGTGGATGGAAACGGGATGGCCCATGGGGTAGTATCTGTAAAACAGCACATGCTCATCAGTTACACAAGAGAGACATGAAATCTCCATTTACTTGGAGCTAATGGCTTATACAGCGTTCATTTCAACTAGAAAATCCACCACTGTACATTAAGAGATTTCAAATGCGTTTGTGACTCATTATTAAACATTCTTAGTCTGTTCTGATTACTCTGAAATGTAAAAATATGTTACTAAGAATGTTACATGTAAAAGTACGTTATTCATTAATTCCATATCCACAGCTCCAAGATCTTTAGGAGGTCCTCCTGTGTGCAAGAGAGCTCCTGTCCCTCACCACCTCTCCTGGTACAAAGTGGCACCCAGAGACACACACAGATTGTTAGGGTGCAGCATTGTTTGCTCAGATAAACTGCAGGACAAAGGATGTCCCAGGATTATGCCTGTGCTCCGGAGCTGCCTTTCCTGCCCCAGCAGGGTAAGTACCTGTCTGCACAGGACAGCAGGGAGTGCTGTGTGACCAGCCACTGACCCTGGGCCCTCTCCATTCCCAAACCCCTTTCCCAAAGGCAGGGCTCTGCAGGGTGGCACTGCAGCGAAGGACACCAGGATCCCATCCCCATTTTAGGTCTCCTTAATCTAGGAAAGAAACTTCACAGTCCTTAAAGACTTGAGATTGCTTTTGCTGTGATTTTTTGACTCATAATTAAGAAAAAAACCAAACACCTTGGAAAAAGGGCCAAAAAACTGGGCAAAACCATTCACTGAGAGATCTGGAAGCCTTTAGCTGCAGTTGAGATTTAAAGACATTGTAGTCACAGCTTCAAATAATTGAAATGTATGGTTGATTGCTATGGCCTCATAAACATCTGTAGCAATGTTTAGGTACGTATGGAAGCATAAATAATTAAAAACGTGTTATTCATAACTCAGAAATGAAATATTTTGCTACTTTACAGCACTGATGTTAACTGCAAAATAAGTTAAGCCAATCAGCCTCACACTTTCCCAGTAAGTCTGCTAAGCCTGACTCCTCAGGCTTGTTATCACAATTAAGGATGAGCAGTAAGGATGAGCACCAAGGAGGACTTTCCATTGCAGCAAAACCCAGGAGGAACTCTCTAGAGCTGGAGAAATCAGCAGAAGACAAGGTACCAACAGAGCCTGCACTGATGGACTGAGCAAAAACACTGCAAAGCTACGCAGCCAATGCCAGCTACAATCTGACTTCTGTTCTGAGTACTAAGACCTCCTGTTCTATATGTGTGCAGCAGCAAATATTTACAATATCCTTGAAATAGTCTGAATAAATTGCCTCTTGGCAGCGGAGAGTAAAAATGCCTGGAGATGGAAGAAATGAATTAAATCTCAATCACACATTAATGCTGCTCCCACGGAAGATGCTGACACTCCATCTCCTCTGGTACACGAGCAGTCTGCGGGGGGCACAGCGTTGTGAGGCTGTGGGCTGGCCCTCCTCAGGGCAGTGAGCAAGGCAGCTGCTCTTACAAACATCTCCTGGGCTGCTGTGGGTGGCAGCACGGCCCTGACTCCGAGGGGATCCGAGGCGGGAGCCACTTTCCTCACAGCATGGGCTGGGTGCTGCAGGCAGGATCAGCCAGCCTGGGCTCTGCTCAGCCCCACAGCAAAGGGAACACTGTGCTCAGCCCAAACCCATCCTTCCATTACCGCACTAAACATGCAGAATGACAACAGGGAAAGGGGAAAGTTCAAGGTGCAAACACCCAGAAGGACTGTGCGCTATCGAAAGAGATGTGAATCATAAACCTGAAGATCATCTGTCTTTCTCTGATCTGAACTGGATGCTGACTCACACTGTCTTGGGGGGGGCTCAGGTATGAAAACGAAGCCTCCGCTCCATATGGCTGTTTTCAATTCCTCCCTGCATTGTTTCATGAGGCTCCAGCTTGCTGTGAAGGAGCTGTGCTTTAACCTGGAGACAGCTGCAGTCACAGTGTTCCTATCTATAATCTCAGCAAGCTTGAAAAGCACCTTGAGTTCCTGTGCAATGGAAAGTTCCTTAGAAACAAAAGTGATAATTGATATAAATCAGCTTCAGAGCCCTGGCAAAAGGAGTGAGAACAAAAGTAATTGTCAAATTATTTCAGTACTGGTTATACATAGTCCCCATCTTCTTTGCTGGCTTCACTCTGCAGGACAAATGACCCAGGACTTCCTTAGGTCTGCCTTTATTTCATATAAGGAAGGCATGCTACTAGTGATTATTTCTATCTAATTGTTATTGATCTTTTATTGCTTTGCACTGGTAACCTTCACTGACAAAACTGTAATAGGAATCTGGAGCACTTATTGCCACATCTTTCTAAATGGGACATTGCTCAGCACTTCCATGACTAATTTAGGAAGGTCAAGGCACATTTGGTTTCCTCTCGAGAACAAGAGAGGGGCAACGTCCATCCATCAAAGCACATGGAGCATCTTCAGTGTTTGCTGACTTAGGCTCTATGTGTTTTCTATTAGGATAAAAAAAAGCAGGCTCCAGAAATACATCCTGAAGAAAGAATTAAGAGATGGTAAAGCAAGACTTTAAAAGATGAACCCTCTCTACTTTGAATCTAAACAGCTGCAGATGTGTTTGCAGATGTGTTTTCTCTGCAAGTCTAACTTCAGAATTCTTCCTTCAAATACCTTTTAGACTTAATTCCTCTTAGCCAGGCTTAGAGGTGAAAAAAGAATCTAAATTAAAGGGGAATCTCCTTTTAAAGAAAAAGGACTTTTATTTGAGATACATGTATCTATTTATATATAGGTAGATAAACACCTACATACATTTTATGCATTTGATGCTAATAGATCTTACCAGTTGCAGCACATTTGGCACGGAGAGCTGCACCAAGCAGGCAAACTGAGCCAAACAAGCTCTCTGTACTCCATGTGTGCTCCCAGGGGAACAAACAAGCAAGGACCATTAACCTGCCTGTGGTCAGGTTTGTTCTGAAATCCTGTCCTCTGCTTTTGGTAAGCATAATAGAGGTGAACATGACCTCTGCTGCAATCACACAGAGGGTTTAGGAGCTGGGGCTATAATACACTTGCTGAAATTAATCAAGGGAAACGCAGCAGTGGGGGTAGCACTGCCCAACTGGATCCTGTCAGTCTTCATCAGGCTGGAGAGGAGCTCCTTAAAAGTGCAGCAAACAGGTCACATAATGTCAACCCTGAATAGCCAAAGCTTTATTATGGACATAAATACTGCTGGAAATAAGTGCTGTGCACTTGCAGCTGCCAGGCCCGGCTGGTGGCCGTAGCTACAGCCAGCACAGCCCGCAGCAGGAGCCAGCAGAGGCTGGCCCAGTGTCCCCAGAGCAGCCAGCAGAGGCTGGCAGTGCCCGTGTCCCCAGAGCAGCCAGCAGGGCAGCACTGACCGGCAGCTGTTGTCCCCAGCAGCATGGAAGGAGCTCTCGGCGCGGCGCAGGCCCAGGCGCGAGAAGGAGTGGAACATGGTGAGGGCCACGTCGCTGAGGGCGCCCAGCCCGTCCGGCTCCTCGTACACGTTCTCCCAGTAGGAGCGCAGCCCTGGCGTGCCCGGTGGGTAATTCCCGTACAGGTAATAGTCCAGCTGCCCGATGATCTCCTGGTTCACCACCGCTTCAAACTTGCGGGCAAAGAATGTCGGCCTGGCAGTCTGCTGTTGGGACAGGACAGGAAAAGACTGAGTTCCTGTTTTCACACGTGACACTTTGTCCTAATGTCTTGGGTTCCAATACAGGATGTGATCAAAAAGTATCTATTCTACCACTGTCTCTTGAGATCAGGTGGGGCAGTGATCCTTATCTCTGTGGGAGATAGTCTGCTAATGGGCCATCCCTTGAAACCAGGTGGGGCAGTGTTCTTTAACTTTTCACAACCCATCCTTCCTCCAGGGAGGTATCTTCTGCTAATGGCCATTGAGTCCCACTGTGGGACTGATAAAATTACTTCATCCCATTGGGAGTTGCTCCAGCCAGGGGGAAGAGCCATGCTTTTCCTACCTAGAATAAAACTGAGATTCTGAGACACGGGGTAGCCTTTTTTTCCCTGGACTCCAGAGGAAAACCAGACTTTTCCACATCATCACTGGATCTTCAGAGGGAAACCGCACCTTTTACAGGAGCGCTGCTCCAAATGAACCACATCTGTCACTGCAGGAGGATGCAGCCACCATTTAACGGGACTGCTGCCAACACCCTGACTGACGGGGTGTCAGGTTGTACTCTGTCAGTGTTTGGGGTTTGTTTCTTTGTATTTCTATTTTAATTTCTCTAGTAAAGAACTGTTATTCCTAATTCCCCTATCTTTGCCTGAGAGCCCCTTAATTTCAAAATTATAATAATTTGGAGGGAGGGGGTTTACATTCTCCATTTCAAAGAGAGGCTCCTGCCTTTCTTGGCAGACACCTGTCCTCCAAACCAGGACACCTAAGCAATGGGTTGTAGTTGAGGACACAAACTGCTTTTCTCCATGGGCAAAGATGACTCAAAAGGTCACCTTTTGGGACCATGCATTGTTAGGAGTGATGTTAAGATGCAGCTAAAAACTACATAATTACTCAGAGAAAATCCCTTCAGACCAACAGCCAGACTGCACTGCCTTGCTCAGGAAGGCTCTCCAAGTGCAGGAGGGCTGGAGAATGCTCTCCAAATCCCCATGGCCACCTGGAGACAGTGCAGCACTGGTGTGTGTTACACAGGGAGCAAAGTGTACTGTGGCAGAAGAGGCAGAGCAGCTTTTTCTGTGTATGGATTTGGTGCTAGGAGGTGGTAAGAGGTCTCTGGGAGAGGTGCCATTTGTGGAGAGGTTTCTCCACTTCTGAGTGGTCCTGCCCACATTTTTTCTCTGCACTTGACAAAATTTTGGGCATATAACTGCTTTATATGCTACTCAACTACCATTAGCATTCAAAAAGCCTTGTTTTGCCTTGTTCATATTTGAGCATGAATCCTGAGGTGCCAAGGAGTTCAAGAGTGCCCCAGATGGTTGGAAAATTCTTTAGAGGATGCTCAGTTTTGCTCTGAGATGGCGCATGCTGAGAGCTTTGTGATCTGGGCTCGCTTTGCGCCTCCGTGGGAATGGCAAGCCCAGCCTTCTGCTGCTGTGTGCTCAAGTGAAGGGATCTCTCACCAGAATATGTCAGCAGCTGCCTTTACATTTATTCTGATTTTGAACTTTCTTTTCCAGCTTGGATTGTTTTCTGAAATATCATTGTGGGTTCACAGCCTGGAGCAGGTAAGGCTCTGCAGTCTGGCAGGAGTTTTTAAAGACTTGTCATTTGTTCTGTGCTGGAGAGTTCCCTGGCATTGGTGTTTAGGGCAGCAGAGCCTCTTTTAGATAAGGTCTCATTTGCTCTTTTTGTGAGTGCCTGTGTCACCGACTCCAGGCGTGCCTAGTAGGCAGCACATCACAGTAAAGAAAAGATCTCTGTTTCAGAGCAGGCATCATTCCTGTGCTGTAGGGTAACATTCCCCATCCCACACAAACATGCTTTATGCAGGGAACCCCGAGGAGCTGGAGGGATGGAATTGCAAATCTGGTGACCTTGAAACAAGTAGCTGTTCATTCTCAAGATACACAGGCCGGATACAGCACAGACTGAGCGCACCCTGGGCACAGGACTTACTGTCACAGCTGCCTTGAGGAAACTATCACAAAGGAACTGATTAAACAGTCCTGCCAAACATGGGTGAGCAAAACCTCATGACTAAGGCTCCCAAAACCACGAGATAAACTTTAATATGATCGTGCTGATGGATATTATAATGAAAATGGATTTTGCCTTGTGCTATGTAAGTCTCTAGCATGCACACTAATCAACTTCTAAGCTTTTGTAAAAGATGATAAAGATTGCTTAACACTGAAAGCCAGGAGTTTTGTAAAATGATGAAAGCACCTGAGCTGGAACACTGGAAAAAACCTTTTGCAATAAACTCACAAGAGTTACCAAGCAATAGTGGTACAGTCAGAGATGTGTCACACTTCCCTCCTTTCTAGCACAGCAGATTATCAACACCAAGGAGTCCAGAGAGTTGCTTTGTGACCTTACCATGAAGTGGTATGTCTCCAGGGCCAAAATAAAGAACTTATCTTTCATTCTCCTGAAATTAAGATCAGAGTTTCCTCACATCTCTTTCTCCCCCTGCCTGATGGAGTTAAAGCTTCCCTTCCCTCTCCCTGCTGCATTCAGCCAGCTCTCCAAACCCAGCACAGGCAGGGAAGAACCTCTCTGCAGGTGTGTTCAGTTACCTGGAACCGGTGGAAGTCTGCTGGTTTGAAGTCATTTGGGGAGCAGCCACACCAGTCCACGATGTGCTTGTACTGACACTTGCAGCCCAGCTTCCTGTTCCAGTTGGTGATGCGCAGGTTGTTGTCCACCATGGAGTCACAGAACGGGCTGTTCTCCAGCACCGTGTGAAAGAAGGACTGCAACAAACACACAGCACACCACCACATTTAGCTGCCAAACTTCCTTTGTCTCCTTCACTTCAGCTCATGGGCCCAAGCCTAATGCAGGTGACCTTTTTTCATTTGAAATGACAGAATTAACAAGCTCTGTTGCTCTGCCACATATGAAACACACTCTATGTGCCTGTATTCCACAGAGCGTGGAAAAATCTCAACGTTCTACAGACCCAACCAAACTGTAAGAAAACACAGCTGAGGTCTTGTTCCAAAAACCTGGCACAGAATAATTGCACTTCTACAATGACCAGTCTTGGGTGCTGGCACTCCAGGAAAGACACCAGCGCCAGCAATCATTTGATTTTTATTTCAGCTATATGTGCAATTCTAAGAAATGCCCTTTATTTCCCTTCTGTAAGTTACTCCCTGGTCTAATAGATTTAGGACTATTTTTCTGAACAATGTGCTAATGGCATATTTCAAGTTGTATCCCAAAACAATTGTCTAAACTACACCATCACCCTGGTTACTCTGATAAAAATACAGTCTCAGACAGCTCATCTGTGGGTGTCTATCTCCAGCACTGTGAAATGCATTGCTAGTTGAATGGCTTTGTTCTGAAACACGCAGTTCACCCTAGGCACCAAAAAGACATTCTGCCTCCTTCATTTATGTCTGAAATTGTAACTCTGTATTTGCTGACTCATGGCAGCATGGAATTCCTATTGGGCAATCCTAATTATATCATCATAATATCACCAATTACATAAACCGTGTGTAATGGGGACTGATATAGCAGGGTAACAGGTCAGTGAAGGCAGGGCCATTTTAAAAATCAGCTATTTATCTTGCAAAGAAAACCTTGTAGAGAAAAAGCTATGGAATATCATCAATTTTAGCCCTGCAAGAGACCATTTTTGGAGCAGTGACTTCTCTTTAAAATCAGCAATAGTAAGATCTATAAATAACCAGCATAACATTAGCATGGCTAGCCCCCAAATAATCCCCCTACCCTTTTTAATGTTAAATGACAGCCCAGTGAATATGGATTTTATGCTTGAACTGTTTGGTTAAACCTATAAAGGCATCCATTCTCATTCAAGCGAGAGGGGAAAAAAAACCCTACCCAATTACCCATTGCCCTGTGTCCTTTCATAGCAATACAGGAATTTCTCTAGATAAAGGATGAAAAGGTTATCAGAGTAGAGAGAAACGGGATTAAAATAAGATTATGCAACATGTGTGTGGAATAATGAACCTCTATCAAAAGATAACAATTGCTGCGCTCCACCACAAACTAACGAGCCTAGATTTGCAAGATCAGTGTCATCCATCCCTCAAAATGTTCAGGGGCCAAGGCAGTTATGGGTTTAAAGGCAGTCATCAGTTCTTCCTTGGGCTGGCTGGCTGCTGCAGGCTGTGGAGCAGAGCCTGGCAAGCCAGGGGAGCAGTGTACCTGCTGGGGCAGGTGCAGCACAGGCTGCCAGCCACGGCTCTGTGCTCTCCCTGCAGATAACACACATTCCTGACACACTGCTGCACGCCAGGCAAAACCCCACACTGCTGTGCATTCCCCTTCTGCCTCACTTGCAGCCACAACGACTCCTGAGTGATCTAAATCATTTGTGACTGTGCCTTCTAGCTGAGTTTTGAACAGAACAATAAAGCTTTGTTTGCAGGGTTTATATTTTTAAAGAAAAGCACTGGATATTAGCAAGGAAAGCTACTTATGAAGACAATTCGCCATCTCTAATATCCTTCAAAAGCTTTGTGCAGGAACAATTTGCAAGCAAAGGGCAGCTGGATTTTTGGTTGTTCAGTAATAGATTAACAGGCTTAGAAATATAAAACAAAGTCACTGTGCCAAAAAGTCCCATAAACAAATAAAGCAATAAACAACTGCAAAAGATGTTCTAACCCTAAAGGGCTTACTCATCACAGAGTAAAATTTTCACTCCCCACTGTGGGATGCTCCAAAGCCCAGTGACATCAGGCGAAAGCTCCTCTGGTTTCAGACAGATCTTTGGGCCAAGCACAAACACTGCAGGGTTGAACACAGCCAGGGATTCTCTGCACCCACATACCTCGGCAGGAAGCAGCGTGTAAGAGTAAAACCTCTTCATCTTGGTCACCAGGTCATCATTGGAAAAGGTGACATATTCCACAAACTTCCTGTTGAGGAGGAACCAGTCGGAGCCCCCATCGACCGTGATCCCCTCGGGGATCTTGCGGTCCCCCAGGCGCCACATGTGCGTGTCACACTCCAGGAACAGCCGGTCCAGCCCCTGCTTCCTGATAAACCTGAGGGAATACAAGAGCAGCCAGTAAATGTCAATTTGTATTTTGCTATCATTGGGAGCTTTGTAAATAAAAAGCTTCTTTCTCAAACAGAAAAGAATCAAAAGGTCACTTGTTGATATTTCTGTTCTACTCATTAAATAATATAGAGAACTTTAATAAATGTTTGATTTATTATATGTTCAGCTACAGAGGCAAAGATCAACAGATTGCTTTTAAACATCATTTATACCTTCTGCTCTCCTAAGGCTGTGCAGGTGACAGACTCTAGGGCAGGAAAGTCCACAATGTTCATTAACTCTGAACAAACCACTGTGAAAGAACTACAACATGAACAGGAACTAAACACAATCTTCTCTCTCTAAGTAAATTCAGTTTTTAAAAAACAGGATTCCCACTCCTGTTTTGAGCCTGCCTGATCCAGGTTTCTGTTTGTTATTGTGTTTGGGAATGCTTTCCCTGGAGGACATGCTGGGCAGTGAATTGGCACAGAGGGTGACTGAGCACCCTCCACCCTGTTGGATGTGAGCACTGGACACATCCCACATGTGCTGAGCAGTGACAAATGCTCACTGACCACACACTACAGCAACCCAGAGCCCCCAGAGCTCTGTGCAGGATAACAACAGCTGTGGCATCTGCAGGGACAGGGGCACAGCCTTCCCTTCCAGAGCCACACAGCTGTGCCAGGATTAGCAACTCTAAATGACATTTTCCTGGTCCTCAAACACAGGCTACTGAAAGAAAGGGGAAAGAATTAAAGTTAAGGAACAACAAACACCAGAGCTTTCTGGAGTCCTGCAGCTGGAAACATGAGCATTAACCCTGCAGGCCAAGTCCCTGGTTCAAGTTCCATTCTACACCAACCAAAGAACTGAGATGCAATTATGAAATGGTGCATATTAATTTTCAAAAGGACCGTAAATGACTTCAGGGTCTATATCCTACTGATAGCTATGTCTCTTTTCACAGCATGAGAAGAGCTCCTCTGTTAACACAACAGTGTTGGAAATGTGTAAATGAGAGTCAAGAAATTTTTCTTTCCATGAACAAGTTTCTAATTTCATGTTCCATTATGAAGGATAATAGAAAAGTCTTGCAATTTTAATGCAGTGCTCTGGAATGTAATCTTCAAATTCAATATTTATGCAGTTATCTCCAAATCAAATATTAATGTGCCTGAAAGTTTGGTCATTTATTTATTTCTCTTCAAAACTAAATGCTCATTAGAGTTAATTATTTTAAGAAAATAACAGAACTTTATCGACTATATTTAAATAGGGACATAAAGTTCTTTTCCATTAATTAATTTCTTTCAACTACCATCTCTACCAATTTATCAGCCTTTACTCTCCTTTTCAAATAGAAGGTTCTTTGACTGCAATAGAAATCCTCAAACAAAAAAACCACCTGTCTATTTCAAAAGCTGCTCTACATAGAAACTGCCTCAGCCTGTATGACATGATACAGCTCCAGCTCCCTGGTACTGCAACAGCCTCAGCCTCATTGTCTGAACTTGGCAGCAGAGGAGCATGACCCCACTCGAGATGAGAAGGTCCCAGCAAATCCTGACTCACAGCTTCATGTTTTCCAAAATAGTTCACTGGCTCCTTTTTTTTTTCTATATGTGCACAGTTCTATGGGGATTTTTGAGCTAATGGCTTGGAAAAGCAAATCTTGGGATATGGAGTGAAATAAGCCAATTCCTGAAAGTACAGCTGTTAAACCTCAGCCCCCAAATCTCCTACAACTGGGTCAGCAGAAGAAACTGAATGTACTTTCCAATCACTCACCCTCCAGCAAGGCAGCACAGCCCAACTGAAGAGCTGCAATGCCTTTAGAGGTCTCCAAAGAATGACCCTCTTGCTTGTGCTTCTTGAAACCCTCCTAGAAACATCACACCAGGTTTCAGGTACATAACAGCTGAACAGAGAGCAGGTGTTCTTCAGAAGGATCACCCTTACTGAGCCTCTTCACACACAGCACTACACCTCAGTGGAATAAGGCATTAGCAAAGCAAATAATTTCTGTGGCCTGCTAAGCAATGATTTATGCAAGGGGCTGTGCAGACACAGCTCTCCACTGGGCAATTGCTTGCTCTTCATTTATGTTCCTTGGGAGCCAAGGGGACCAAGTGTATTTCAGATCTGCTGAAGCTAAATAGGAGGAGCTGCTGGCACAGAGAGCTAAACTCCAACCAAAGTGGAAAAGGTGGATGAGACTCCCTTTTTACCCTCCAGGCTCTCTTCTAGGATGACTGATGCTCCCAGCTGCTCCAGCAACAGCAATTTTGGCACTCAGGCAGGCAAGAACTTACTCTAAGCATTTTGAATACTGCCTGAGGGAAAGGGAAAGGGGCATTTGTATGCCACATAGACCTTTTCAAGAAATGAAAAACTCTTGAACACTACGAATAGTTAATAAAGATTCTTGACTAGCCATCCAAGAATGATTGCAGCCACCTCTGAAAAGAAAGTCAGGAAGATGGAGGGCAAAAGCATGACCCTAATGATTTGTTTCTGGCCTCATGCTGTATTTCATTAGTTTCTGGTTATGCTCAAGGGAATACCAAAACAGTAAATTTTATAAAGCCAGGCCAAGCTTCAGAAAGAGCAATGAAATGCAAAAAAGGGGTGGTTTTTCCCCTTGCCTTTCTCTCTCGGGTCTCACAAAACAGCTTGAAGATAACGCCCAAATTATAGTAGGAAAAAAAAATTAAAAGGCTTAGTAATAGCATTTCCTTAATCTTCGACAATGTGGTAAAATGCAGGTGCTTCCTGTCACCCTGAACATCAGGTAAGACTGGTACACCTCTGCCAGCTGCAAATGCACTGGCCAGGACAATGGCACTCAACTGAACCAAGGTATGGCTAGCCAAACACAGCAGAGATTACCATCAGCTGAAGACAACCAGCCTTTCTCCTCATCTTAAAAAAACAACAGGAGTAAAATAACAATGATAGGAAAAGAGTCAACCAGGAGAAAATAGAACTAAAATAAGGCTAGGGTTAACAAAAACATACCATTTTGCCTTATTTCATAGAACACTTCATCTAAGACAACTTATGCTTCCCCTTAATTTTGGTTCTTCCTAAAGAGTCTCCAGTTTAAGGGCCTGGGATAACACTCAAAAGTAAGCAGGAAACAGAGGATATTAAGAAGGTGTTGGCACCTGAGCTCAGCAATCAGACACTGACACACATGAAAGGTGCCCCTGTGCCCTGTGTGTGGATGCAGCCTCACAGTTCACACGGTCCCAGAGAGTTATTTTTACACTGGGCTAAAAACCCCCACTGCCTGCAGCACGTGGTCTGTCACTGAGTATAGATGTCAGTCCAGACAGATTACGACTGCAATCCAGCTCAGGGAATTCCTTTTACTTTGTAGTTTATTTAAATTCTTATAAATGCATTTCAGACAAGATTCTAGGACTGTATAATACATAAGGCATTTGTAACTTGTGTAGCACACACTCCAACAACATGAGTATAAACACAGCTCAGTTCCTTATGATATGTTCTAAATGCTAATAAATATTGTCCCACAGTTACTTAATATTAGCAAAAATAACACAATCAAATATCCTTATTTTGGATAGTTCTCTCCAAGGGTCAGCAAACCACAGCAACTTGTAGAGACCCCTGCCCCTGAATGCTCTACTTGCACAGTATGCAAGTCAGAGAGTTTGCTATTTTCTGTTTCCTGAACTTTATGAATGAATAAAACTTCCTAAAGCATTGGAGGCTATCAGATTGCTAAATGCCATTTACCAGTAACACTATCACTGAAATGTTTTTTTCTGGAAAGAATGTATTTGTAAAGGTGAAAAGGTTTCTTCCTAAATGTTTTCTATTTCTGGCCTATTGCCTAGAAAACTTCCCGTTAACATTTCACTATTACCCAGGTGCACCTGCCCAGGACCTAATTATCATTATTCAGGATTTAAGAATAAAAGCAATTAATGGAAGTTGGTCTCAGGTTGCAATGCAGGATGTAACCAGAGGTATGTATTCTATCAGCATCTGTTAAAACCAGGTGGGGCAGTGATCCTAATCTTTTAACAACTCATCTGTCCTCCAGAAGATATCTCCTGTTAATGGCCATTGAGTCCCAGTGCATGACTGATAAGATCTTACCATCCCATTGGGAGATGCTCCAGTCAGGGGGAGGAGCCAAGCATTTCATACCTAGATAAAATCTGAGATTTGGAACATCAGAGCAGCCTTTTCCACTGGATTCCAGAGGAAAAACAGACTCTTATATATCATCACTGGACCTACAGAGGAAAACTGCACCTTCCACAGGAGCACTGCTCCAACTGAACCACATCTGTCACTGCAGGAGGATGCAGCCACCATTTAATGGGACAGCTACCAACACCCTGACTGACTGACGGGGTGTCAGGTTGGATTCTGACTCTGTCAGTGTTTTTTTGTACTACCACATTTTATTTTAATTTTCCTATTAAGTTGTAGTTTGTTTGTTTTTATATTTGCACATATTAGTAAAGAACTGTTATTTCTATTCCCATATCCTTGCCTATAAGCCCCTTAATTTCAAAATTGTAATAATTTGGAAGGAGAGGGTGTACGTCTGCTATTTCAAAGGAGGCTCCTGCCTTCCTTAGCAGACATCTGTCTTTCAAACCAAGACAAAGTTACAAAACTCTAGCAAAATGATTCCTCAAAGTCAAAAGCCAATGTCAAAGCAAGAATCTATAGAGCTAGGAGTTCCACTAGCATCATGTCCATGTTTCCCTGAGCATATCTGGACAAGCTCTCAAGTTCTGCATGCATTGACTTTATCTGCTCCTCTTAAGTGTCTTCAGATAAAAATTTGAAGAAGAAAGTCCATTTCAGTGCAAAAAGTAAATATTTTTATTGATGAGAAATGTGGGAGTCACTTGCCAGCAGTGTTTGCACAGCCACCCTGGAATCACTTACCACAGTCAATCAGTTGGGAAGCACAAAACAGTAATTTTGCATTTTAGGTGACCAACTAGAAAGCACTGTAAAACAATAATTTGACAATCTTGAGTGTAGCAGTTGCAAGAAGTAATTTGTGAGCAATCTCTAGGCTACCACATATCTCCATAAACCAGGCACTGAAAAATTCTTTATAATTAGCAGATTAATGAATCCCAAACCTGTGCAGAGCAGAATCATTCCCTGCCTGCTCAGGGTGGAAATCCTGGCCTCCACTGAGTATGCTAAGTCCAGCTGACCCAAATTTCACTCCATGAGTTACTCTATTCTGCCAAGGGTTAAACAATATTTACAGTATCTGAAATTATTAACAATTGGCTATTTAAACACAATGTTTACATTGTACCAGATATATTCCTCTGTTTTTCTAAGGAGAGGAAGTAGCAGTGTGTTTCCTGAGACCTCTTCCTGTCATGCTGAAAGCCTCCAGGGCTGACCCTCCGCTCCCAAAATGGAGTTTATGCTTGAAAAGGGGAAGAGTGTCAAACAGAAATAGCACCTACTTAGTCTGTCAAGATGAGGAAGATTTCTACCCACTATGACAGCATCGTGTGGAAAGCACAGAACAAACAATTCCTGCTGTTTCAAAAGGCCTTGAAAATAACTCTCAGTACAGACACAAATGATGGGAAAAAAGAGAAAGAATAATTGCGACTTGCTTTTCAATGCGCTTTAACTATGGCATCCTAAATGCAATTGCTATTAGGTCAAAAATGTTATGAGAGCAGAATTCTTATCTTTTGTTAATTCACTTACTCAGAAGATATTTAAACACATGAGTATCTCAACAATCCCCCAAAGCTTTAATGCCAATGCAGAAGCAAACATCAACAATATCAGAAATAATTTCTCTCTTGACTGAATTTCCTCTAGAAGATTTAGCTTATTTCCTGATCGTGATTATTTTTGGAGCAAAAAAGCCAAAGCCATAAATAAGCACACAAATTGAAATGCTCTTAGCAGTTTTGGCCACTGTGCTCAATGCTCAGGAGTTACCAAGGAACACAGGGAAATCTTACTTTATAATGTGACTAGTGTTTGTACCGCTGCATGTCCCCCAGTGGGTGTGCAGGGAGAGATGGTCACACCCTGCACGGGGAGATCACAGCATCCCTGGCAGGACAGGGATGGGCTTCAGAGCAGAAAATCCAGAATAGCCACCAAAAGTAAGAGCTGGGAGATGCAGTTTGTGATGTTTGTTCCTGGAGATTCTTCAGCAAGAGCTGAACTGCAATTCATGGGAACAAGCAGCTCAGCTGGAAGGATTTTTGACAGTCCATGTTACCACAGTTGTTTTCAAAGTATGTTAAAAATTTCTGTGTTCAATTAAATCTGGGGCAAACTACTGCTTCCACACACACTGGGCAACAGAAAGTTTAGATCATTTACAGTGCAGTAAAAATGGTACAGTAATTTGAATATCTCTTTCAGGACACAAGTTCACTTGAAATAAGTTCAGTGTGTCCCTTCTCAATCAATGGTATTTTTATGGAAGCCAAGCAGCCATGGCACTCAGGGTATTCCCAGTGAGATGCTGATGAAAGCTAATGAATACACACATTTTATCTGGTCATTATTTTGTCTCTATATGGACATGATGAGACTTTTCAAGCTTATAATAGGTACCTCATATGCTTTACAATTTGTTTCTGTTTCTTCTATATACAATCTTTCCATAATACCCATTTAGTGATTTAGTCCTGGCACATCTTTGCATTCTATTTAGAATAAATTCCTCATGATTTTTTCTTCTTCTCCACCTTTTCCTACACATTAACTTTCACTGCTTTTAAAAATCTATTCTTTCCATTTTCTCTCTTTCAAAGGAGAAGTTTATTTTCCAGAGAAGGTCTTAAAAAGCCTCAATGTTTCTCAATATTTTAATGTTGCAGGTCAGGAAACAAAATGAAAAAAACCTCTAAAATTCTTCAGTTGAAGGAAACTTGCAAAATCTATTTTTTGCAGTAATGACACCACTAGGAATTGCCTTGCTCTACTAGCAATTCTATGCATTTCCTTGTAAGCATAAAGCTTGAGAGAGACTTTCAAAGACTTTCCTGTGGGTTTCTTTCCCCCACTCTTCACTTACACAGTATCTTTTAAGCAATACTGAAATACCTTTTAGAAGGTCAAAAATGAAATGGCTTCTTCTCACCATTAGGGAGACCAGAACTCGAGTGATTCTGTTTCTTTTTATATTAAATAAGAACTGCAAAGGATAGCATGCAGAGATGCAGCATAAACTCACCACAGACACTCAGTGATATGAAACCTGACATTTTGCCATCTGTTTGTCTCCAATAAATGTCTTCTCTAGAAGGTTTCTTGTCTCCTCACTTCCTTTCTAGTGACTGAGGGCAAGTGTGAGTCCCTTCTCTAAAGGTTTTCAAGCTACCAAATCAGGCCACTGACCTGTGGTTATATCAGGCCAACAACACTGATAACACTTAAAATGATGTTTCCTGTCATAAGCATTTTATAAAATGCCTCAGGAGCTCAGATGACAGAGCTGTTTACACGGCTGCAAATGAAGTGTGCTGCTCAATGTTCTTAGATAGCAATAAGTACTGATTATTTCACAGTATGTCCATTTTCACCTCCTTCCTAGCTCTGTCCTTGTCCCATAAACTATGGCTTCTTTAAACCCTCTCACTTAAAGCACCTTCCTGAACCAGAACAAAGAACATCCTGCTTAGTCCCATGTCAATATGGCTGGTTTTGTTTCTCTTTGCATTGACAGCTTGGAGCACTGTTTTCCAAAACTGAGCAGAAATAAAAGCCCTACAAGGAGGTGAATTGTCAAGCTGAAGCCATAAAGGCTTTATGGCTCCCCTAATGCTTAGCATAAAGCACTAAGAACATTTGAAAGTTAGCTGTAATATCTAAATTTTTAAAGTGCAGTCTCTTTGCAGAGAAGATGCATGTTGCTATTTCAGTCACTACACTTCTCATGCAACTGTTGGGCTGAACTACTTCCAAGCAAAAAATAGATCTTAGTCCATGTGCTCCAGAATACCCTAGTGTTCTAAAAAATTTAGCAAAAAAGTATGAGGCTGATGGTAATTTGTGCCAAAGGAACAAATATGTTACATTAACAGCAGTGTAAGTGCTGTTAGGACATCAGCAACAGCATGGTCCAACAGCAGTGATAATTAATCAAGTTTTTTCCCCCTGGTATTTGGGTATTTACTGGACAATTCATCAGTGCGGTGTTTAATGTGTGATCCATTTTCCTAACTGGCCACCAAACCCCCATGAACCCCAACAAGCCACAGCAACAAACAGCATGTGCCACTGAGGAAAAAGGCACATCTGAAGTGTGGTGAAACAGATGTGTGCCAGCAGGGGAGAGTTTGGGAATGTGCTCCAGTCCCTCAGTAGCTAAGGTTTCTCCAGCCTCTGAGAACTGGGATGGGATTGTGATGCTCCTTGGTACAGTCACCAACAGCTCTAAAATGATCTGTAACCCAGAAACCCAGCAAGGGAACAACACAACTGCGAGCAGTAACGAGGAGAAAAAATCAGCACAAGAGAAGAATATGGACACATACCAAAATGTTAAGGGCCTTTTCTTTAGCTGTTTGTGTTTTGCCCATGAGCTCAAGATTCCTCAAAGATTTAACAGCACCCAGCCTTCTCAGCATGTTTACACTGTGTGCCAAATGACTGCTGTGGAGAGGTTTCCATACAAAACCCCTTTTCCTGCCTGTCATTGAGGATGTCACATTTGACTCTCTTTGTATTGTATAATATATCTGACAGGTGCTGCTCCTGTCAAAAAAAAAATCTGTGTATTCCAAACTGCAATAGCTCATACAACTACCAGGGTATTCACTTGCTTTTAATTGTCTAAGTCACTGAAAAGAGGAGGAAATGTGCTGCCCACTAAGCACTATGTAACAACTTCAGCCACTGTGTGCAATTTCATTTCATACATCCACCTCTGTCAGGGAATAATGCTTCTCCAGCTGAGTGAAGGAGCCATTTTCATACCCATTCTCTCTGCTGAAGCCACTAAAGGAAAATCAGAGCGATGCACTTTCATGACTTTGGCATAACTAAAAGAAAACTTAACTCTAAAAGGAAAGCTGGTTTCTCTCCTATTTTGGCAGTAGAACATGTACTGATTGTGAACGTGGCTTGAATACAAAGTACACTGTAATTGAGCTGTACAAGCATTTCAGGTTTAAGATGGCACTTCTAATCTTTCTCTCTTGTATGATCCAAAGACTGTGATGACTTAAAATTAAGAGTTTTCAGTTGTTTACAAGGCAGACTTAGATAGTTGAAAAGCTTATTGATTAGGTGCCATTATTCATCCACAAATTAAAATTAAATGTATCAGCAAGGGTTATATGCTGCTTTCAATTATGTTTAGCTGCTGTGCTCTATATTATTAGTTCACATGTTTTGAGAAAAACACCTTGGACCAGCTAAATCATAACTGTACATGGGGCAGCAGCCAGTACAGTCCAGTGTCCCCTCCCTTATTATGGCTTCAATTAGTTTTAAACAAAAATTCTGTTCCAGTGTGTTTTGAGATAGAATATCCAAAGGGAGATTTCTTCTATTACCCAATAACATGGACACTGGCCTGTGTTCCAAAAACTGTCCTTTTTTTTTTTCTCCTTATCTTTTTGCTGCCAATCCTTGAGGCTGTTGCTTCTCTTCCAGACCTTACTAAGCTCTTGGCCATACCATTCTCTTCATGGGGTATTTTCTTTTCCCCTGGGCTGTGACAAAGCAAAGAGCAAAATCTAAAAACTGGAAAAATAAATGGGAAAAATATCCCATCCCTTACTCTTACAATGAGCAAGTCACTGAGTTTAGCTGTGGAAATTCCCCAGGCAAAGGTCACAAGAGGTTGGGAGAGTATTGTAAAGCAGCAGCACTACACACCCTTCTGCTCCCTGGGGACACTGGCTGGAGGAGATGGGCTCAGGGTGACAGCCCAGGTGGGCCTTTGCTCTTGGCTCACCTGCCTGAGCTTGTAGAAGGGATTTCAGCCCAGATTGAATGGTATTTCACCATTCTGACTGCAGGGATAAACCTCACTGCCGTGAGCACAGCTTACACACCTGGGGACTCAGGTGGGAATTATGTCAGATGGGGAGAGCAGAGGCTACTAAACATGAAATACCAGGCTAGAAATCTTCACTTTTTTAGATATTTCTCTCTCAACAGGTGGCTGTAGAGCTGGAAATTCACCCACAATAAAACAGGGGATAATTACTTTTTGATCAGCTTTTGCAAGCAATGCAATGAATTTTTACCCAGCACCAGCATTACTCAGAGGCATTTGCAGCTGCTGGCTTGAGCCTGTCCACAGCTGCCTGGGCTGCAGGAGGAGGGAAGCCACTCCACCTGCTGACAGAAAACCTGGGGACATACCAAGGGGTAATGTGAAAGGATCCATTCATCCAGTGGTCAGCACTGGGAGCACTTATGGGACTCAGGGATTAGGCAGCCATGGCAGACAGGGATGGCAATTCTGCATCCATGTCCCAAATCATGTTCCCTGATGCACAGGGAATTTATGGTGGGAATCCAGGGGAAAAAAACAAAACAACAAAACATGGTGACATGTTGAAATAAGCTGAAAGTTGTTTATACACTGAAAGATTTAGTTGTTTATACAAAGAGAACCACTGAACTACTAAATGAGTTGGCTCTTCCTGTGACAGGACAAGTGTCGCATTAGCTCATTTAATTATTAAATTAATATCAGCTTAGTGTGTTTAATTGATCTAAATTGTTCAGATCCAGCTGAAGTTGGCATGTTTGAACCAGCCTGATGTTGGTGTATCATACATAATCCATTAGTTATTTTCCTTAGCCTGCTCAGGGAATTTGAGAAGACTCAGGAGCACCAGAGCAGCAAAGAGGCAAGAGACCAACTGCTTTCCCTGGCTCTTTCTCTCTTCTTTTCAACACCAACTCTGCTGTCCATCACTATTGCAACTGGAGCTGAGTCTGCCAATCACTCTGACACTCTGCATTTCCCAAACCAGGGACTCTCCTGTGAAAACTGTTGACTTGGCTTTAAATATTACTCCTCACAGGATTATTTTTTACTACCTGCTATAGAATTTGTGCACACACAAGATGAATGCTCGTGAGAACTTAATTTAAGCAGGAACATGACAGAATTGATAAATCTGGTGACAAGAGTAAGAGAGAGAGAAGAGAGAGACTTGAGAGTTATTCTCTCTGCCTGCTGTGCTGAACACACGACTCAGTGTGTCACATTCTCTGGGTACACTTGACATTTTACAGAATAAAGGGAAGACCTGGTGACCCAAGCAGAATAAAACAATATTTTTAGATGCAAAGCCACTGGGACTCAGCAGATGGAGTTGCTGGAAGTGCAGCAGGAGTGCTGTTATGGTACAAAACCAGAAAAAAAAGAGGAACAGCAAAACTATGAATAAATAGGAAAACAGGACCACTGCAGTCAGATGGGAAACTTCTTTTATCTGCAGAGGCTGTTAAAGCCTTTGGAAGATGGTGTTTGGTCACTGCAGCTCCTTCAGATCACAAGGGCAAGCGTCAGTATTCCTGATGACTGGTGGGAAACACAGCACATTCTCTTCTCCCTGAGACCTGTGCAGGGTGGAAGAAGATGGACCTCCCAGGACCTCCAAACTTTAGTAGACTGTGATAAGCTCCAGCCATCATCCTCATTCTGGCATTGCAGGCTGCTGCAGGCTCTGCTCATGCCAGGCTGTGCTGCAGAGCTCAGTAACCCAGGTCTTGCTCACCAGTGTCCCTGAGGCCACCTGGGCACTGCTGGTGTGTGGGGCAATTGCCACGGCTCACAAAACACTGATCTGTGCCAAGTCCATGGGGGGATGCAACATCAGCCTGCTCAGTGCGTCTCTCCCCAGAAAAGCATCTCTCAGTCTGGGAAGCAATCACTCTGGGCCAAGAAACAACTATCCTCAGAAAAGCGTTTCTCCTCATTCACTTCTCTTTTCTGAACTGGAAAACTATCAGCATTCAGCAATTCTCAGTGCTTTGGTTAAAATAAGGAGAGGAAAGGGGCAGCTCACCTTGCATTGTCCCTCCCGTGTGACTTCAAGAAGTTCATGTCGCGGTATCGGGACAGGAACGCCACGAGCTGATCGTTTGTCCTGTGACAGAGAGAGCAAAAGGTGCATCAATTACACTGGGAAAACCACTGCATCGAGAGCAAGTTGTGTATTTATTGTTCTCATTTGGGGACCATTCTCAGATTCTGAAGGAGGTGGTTTCAAAAAAACCAACTTCCATCCTGCTGCTAAAGTTCAACGACCCCCTGTGCTCAGGAAAGCTTACTGGGAAGGAAGCACAGCTTTATTACACCTTAACAAATTTCTTATCAACCCTTGGCAGGTATTTGAAGTACTGTAAGAAAGTATGGATGAAGTAACACTGCTCAACACTTTTAAAGTATGAAAATCCAGCTGCAAGATGACTACATTGATAGCTCTATTTTACATGCTTTGCTAAGTATTTCCTGGGGAACTTGGTTCAGTTTCTATTGGCATTTTATTTGTTTTCATTGCATAACAGAGAACAGGCCAAGGTTGGAATGCATAATATAAGAGAATTTTGATGTCAAAAAGGCAATATAATCAAACAAGAACAAAGGGATTTAGAAGGTTAATTCCAATTAGTATGACAGGCAATCTGACACCAGCATTTTCAAATTTCAGCTGATATGTCCAAGAATGTATTTACACTTGACAGCTTTTGTGGTCTGCTATTTCTTTAACAATGGAGCAAAAATATTCTCTATTTATCTAGGTCAGCATACTTAGGAAAACTGAATAAATCACATTAAAAAGATCTTAATCTCCTGAATTGCATTCAAACCCACAACCTTATGGGTACAATACCGTTTAAGCAATGGTCTGTAATGAAGTTGGTGGCAGAAAGACTCAAGATAAAAGAGCTGTCAATAGTACTGTATTTTGAAAACATTTCATTATTATAAGCCACAGAAAACCAAGTTAAACCTGAATGTGTTTAACTGTACAAAACATATTTAACTTCTGGGGTCAGGCTGCAACAACCTGGAAATATTAACAGCCAAGTAAACTAATTCCATAATCTCATTAATTTTATCTAGACCAAATGAATCTGTCAATCAACATCTGACAGTCAGGGCCCTGAGACCTCCTCCTTCACTGCCTCATGTGAGCTGCAATACCTCCCAGGGTCAGACTCTGCATCTCAATTTGGCAAACCCAGAAACTGCTTTCTGTGTAGTAAGCTGTGCAGATTTTCACATTTGCTGCTCCAGTGACTCTCCATCTTACTGGGATGAATAGGCATTTAGTGAATTTACTTAGCAATGCTTCCACATGAAATGGTTTCAATGGCTGACATCTTCGGGTGAGTTTCTAGGCAAAAGCTGGCTTGCAAAAGATGATCTTTAGAAATATAATCAAGTTTGGAAGTGCTTGAGCTTTAATTTCCTTACAGGATAAAAATCAAATCAACCAAAGTAACAATCCACACCACTCAATAAAACATCATCCCTTCTAGATTGCTCACCAACCTGAATTTTGCTGTTCAGCAATACTCTACCAAGTGTATCAGGACTTGGGGCTGCCATACAAAATTCTCATTGCTTCTGAGTTTTTAGGTAATTCTTATAAATGTCCAAATGATGCCTAGCTCTCAAAGTAATCAATAATTGATATTTTCCCTTTTCTTGAAAACACTGGTAGTATCTAGCCCTACTTTAAATATTTTTAATTTTTTCTTTTAAAGAACACATACAGAGTTTTACTCCTTCTCAATTAATATGCTTCTTTTCATGTGTTGACAACATGGAACTAAAACATCATAGTTCCATTTGGTAAAACTTTATAGTTAATTGACATTTAGATTTATGCAGTCAACCAATTCTATGCTCAGCATGGCAGCACACTGAATTTCTATTAAGCTTTCATTCAAAGTGCTCCTTCTGGCCCCAACAGCATGAGGATGCTGCACATCACCTCTGACTTATTCCACCAGAAGACATTAAGAAGAAAATCAAAGTTATTGAACACACCATAGATGTTAATGCATTTGTTAAAATCCTCCTCACCTTTCAGAAGATTTAGCCTTCAGGGGTAGATTTCCTAAATGCCTCTGGCACAGAGGCTGCCACACTTCTTCAGTGCAGCACAGCAGAGTCTCAGCCACAGCAGTGCCCCTGGCACCAGCTATTTCCAGTGCCTCTGGCACTGCTTGGGACAAAGACTGGCCACATGGGCCACTTCTTCTCTAAGGCAATCAAAAACTGAGATTTTCAGCTGAAGGTATCACTGGGAGCAACAGCAACTCCACGCTGACAAATTAAGTTCTGCTGTAGCTCCACAAATTTCAGCATAAATTTGGCACAAAATCTTTTACTAACTATCACGGTAAAACAGAAAGTAACAAGTGTAACATAGCCTTCCTAAGAAGGAAATAAAGTCACGGGGAGAGGGAGGGCAGTTCATGCTACTGATTAAAAATACACTGATATTACATATCACATTCCTATCAGTTTCCCCAGTGTGTAACACAGCATGAATACAGATTGAGGAAAAAGTTCTTCTGCACTTGGTGCCTGAGGCTGGACCTGATGGATGCAGCCACACAGCTCCCACTGCTATTTCCTCTTGCTATTAAACTCACTTGGAGAGCAAGGCACCAGGGAAAGGGATTAGTCGGCTGGTTACCTGTATCATTAGCAGGGAGGAGGGTGGTGTGAGGGTAGAGATGATGAGAGAAAACGGGCATTTTCAGGTGTGCAGCACACAGGGAGAAATGCAAACATAATCCTCCAGTGAACTGCAAGAGTGGAGAAAGCTTGTGTGTGGGGGAGGGCTGCCACGAGGAGATGACAAGTGAAGAAGAGTGATGGGAAACAAGGCATGTTTGAGTTCACTGATGCAGATTTGGTGCTCAACAAGGGCAGGTCTGCCAGCTGGCACAGGGGTGCCCATCCTCCCCAGAGCCTTGCTGGGGTCACCTCAGTCAGCTCCTACAGCTCCTCTCCTGCAGCAGAGTGGACAGGGGTGGCACTGTGCCCACCTGCTGAGATGCCACTCAGCGAAGCTCAGCCCAGCTCCCGTGGGCTGGGCTCAGGGAGGGCAGCATTGGCTGCGCAGGCACTGGGGCTCCAGGGCTGCAAAAGCGACTCAGCCCATGGCACTGCTCAGCCCCTGAGCTGGGACTCTGCTTGGGGTTAGGTCAAGATTGGAGTTACAGTGAGCACATGCTGAGCATGGCAATAACTGCAGCATATGGCCTATACACTGGGGACTGAAATGAAAGACTGGAAGAGAAACACTGGCTGTGTTTGCACTGTCTGACCACGCTGAAGGTGTGTGCAGAGCGAGTCCCTGCACACAGCCACAGGCAGACACGGCAGACAGCAACAGCAGTGCTGCTCTGGCTGGCTTTAACAAACCTCCAACCCCAGTGACAAAGCCAAGCTAAGAGCAGAGATGCCCTCAGTCTGCATCGTGAAAACAGATTAGGAAAGCCTTTGGAGAACATGAGAAAAAAAGAAAACAAGAGATAGTTACTTTTGGAAGATAGTGGTGGGTAATAAAAATATTCTGATTCAGCAACACAGGGGCAACTTAAAGGATGTAGGGATAGCAGCCACTTCAATGGGATTATCAATATGTCAAAACCTATACAAGTTCATAACAATTTGGCTAAGTTAGACCAAAAGTTCAGAAGCTTTTGGCAGCACACAGGTATGGAAACAAGATAGTTTGATTCTGTGTAGGAATCAGATGAAGGAATGAGATCTGCTCAGTGTTTATTAATTATTCATTTTGATTAACTTAGGGCTTCCATTGACAAGCCTGCTGGCTGCTTCACAAGAGGAGGTAGTGCAGGGAGGGGAGCCCTGGCCATGGTGAGCAGTGATAGCAGCAAACACAGCAGTAGTTCTGCCTGGTGTGGGGTGCTGGGGAGCAGGCAAGGATTACAAAAGCAGCTGAACAGCAAGAAACACACAGGCAGAAGTGTTTGGGAGAATAGGGCAAGGAGGCTAGTGTGGTGTGAAGCAGCAATGAAGGGCCTCTGAAGCAGGGATGATGAAGGCAAACACAGTCAAAAAGAAGTCAAAACTGTTAAAAGTTCTCCCAGTGCCCAAAGCTTTGGTATTTCCAGCTGCACTGGCCTGACTCATGGCCAGTTTCCTTTCCCAGACTCGGTGACTGTGTGCAGGCACAGCCTCCTACAGAACCCAGACCTACAGCAACTCCAGCTCTTTGCCAAGAAACTCTTTCTATAAGGTCGCTAGAGAAGGAAAAGATTGCAGAGACAAAACCTGGAATTATGGGGCAAACTCACCCCAAACTCAGAGTTATGCCTGATATTAATGGTTAATATGGCTAAACATGGTTAAACATGCAGTTGTGCACACAAGAGCCTGAAAGTAGAAGAACTGAATGCCTTAAATTCTGCTACCTTCTTTTCAATAAATTCTTATAATGATACTTAAGCTCACTGATTTCAGTAAGTTATTACAGTAATTTCACTATTATAAGCCGCACCTTTTTCATTGAAGAATCCAGCCTACCCCAGTAGTGCAGCTTATATTCAGGTGCGGCTTATCTATGGACAAATCCCAGCGAAATGCCAACCCGAAAGTGAGAGCCAGCTGGGGAGGGCGCCTGGGGCTGCCTTTAAAGGCTTCTCTGGTCTATGAAAACCGTTTGCAACTTGAGCACCTGACACCAATTTGTGTCTGTTACTAATTTGTTACTTTGTCACACATGGATCCCCGCTTTAATAAAAGAAAAAAAAATGTGCGGCTTATATTCAGGTGCGGCTTATATATGGACAAATCCCGTGGTTTACCCGGCTACGGGACGGGTGGCTTATAATCAGGTGCGGCTTATAATTGTGAAATTACTGTAATTCCTTAACCCAGTACTGTAGAGTATCAGGGTATGCCATCACTACCAAGCCCCTGTGGCAGGAGAGTTCCTTCCCTGGCCATTCCTAGCCCAGGGCTGTCCCTCTCCCTCTCGAACAGGGAGTGAATGTGCTCAGCCTGGCTCCCAGGCTCTGCAGCACCACGGGGCACAGAGGAGCTGGGGAGCAAGGAGAGCAGCCCAGGGAAGGGATTTTTGCCAATTGCTCACACGCCTGCACAGCACCCAGTGCACTCTGAATGCTTCTGCTGGGGCACAGCAGCATTCAGGCACCTTCCTTGTCCTCAAAGGGATCCTGACTGTTCTGGTCCCTCCCCCAGGGCAGCGGGCACACACATGGACACAGCATGTAACCTTACAAAAGGATGCAACAGGTGAATGATTCAACAGAAAAAAGCAAAAACCTACAAAACCTCCTCCTGGAACACTTACAGCAAGATGATCAACCACACAAATGCAGCATGAGATGAATAGGGGGAAAAGTTTGCAGGGTTCAGCTTTCAGACCCGGGATAGGCAGCCTGACCCTCTTACTGGTGCTCCCCAGTCCTCCTGCCTCTACAAAGGCAATTTGGTGCAAGAGGAGTCTCAGCAGAGCCTGACCCAGGCTAAAGTAAGGAAAAAAACCCCAACAAGTCTGCCAGCTAAAAATGCAAAGAAAGGAGAAGGCTATTAGCATGGCAGGCCTTTCTCAGCAAAGCAGATTCCTGTAACAACAGCCATTCACAAAACAACCCATAAAAATAGAAACAGCAGATATGATTTCAGAGGCCAACTGCACGAGGAAGGCTCTGGGTGACAGTTAATACCTCTGCTTTCACACCTGTGTTGTCTTAAATGGTTTGTTTTGTCTTTCAAGTCAGGTTTAAAGGAGGAACAAGATAATGGAAGAAAACTATTGCCTTAGCAGCTCAGCTCCTGGAGTACTTGGGAGATCAGAGCTGTGCTCCAGCACCAGCACTGCCATCCAGGCTGGGAATCCACACCTGTGGATTTCCAAGTGCCAGCCTTCTGCCTTTGGATGCTGCAGGGACTGAGCACTCATCACAAGGGATGCAGCTCTCCCTGCAGCCCTGCCAGTGCCACACGATCTCAAGACATTCTATCAGCAACACAGGCATCTTGGCTGTGCTTTCAATTACTGCTTCCCATGCACCCATTGTCTGTTTCCTGTGGAAAAGAAAAGAACTCACACAGTCAAAAAAGAGTGGAAGTCTTTTCTAGATGTCACACTGCTGAATAAACCTCTTCCTAGTGGGAGTACATAAATGCCTGGGTACAGAGGAGATCTGCTGAGAGAAAATAGAATATCCTGCATTGCCTGCTTCCTGAGCCACTCCACAACTTATTTTCTATAAATTCAAGGCTTCAGATGGCATTTATAAAATAAATAAATAAGCCCACTGCTGAGAAGCAGCAGCACATGCTTAAATGAAAATCCTAAAGAGACCATATAAGAGAATTCCACCAAGGATTAATGAACAAATGTGATTAAAACTATCTACAGCTCTGGACTGCTGCCAAAACGCTGCCAGCAGTGTTTGATATGTAAATGCTTAAAACATTTGCTGTGTGTACTGCCGTTGATGCAAAGCCTCTATAGAGAGTTTCTCCATCTAATTAGAGATATTGGTTTAGCAAACTTTGAAGTCTATAAAACCCTCAATGTCTCATTATTCTTTTAAAATAGAATATTCATTTGTTTGGAATGTTTTCCAGCTATATCCCATGAAACCCTGAAAGGCCCTTGGCTAATGAAAAACTCCAGCCCTATATCAGCTGATAAACCCTACAGCTTTTATGATAATAGCATTCTCACCACATGCACTCATTAAAACTTTGTAACGTCGCTTTTGACTTTCTTTAAATATTCACTGGGAAAAAAAGTAAATTACTCAGTTTCCAATTATTTTATAGCACAATTTCAACACAAGCATTTAAAATCTCCAGGACCTTATCAAATACACCATGCAATGGTGCAATCGCTGTGTCTCTGATCTCATGAAACCCTGAACAGTAACTGCTGAACTGCAGCACACTTGGAGCTCTCCCAAAATGATGCAACTTTCCCACTGCATTGTCATAAACTACTTTATGGGTCAGGGCCCACATGCCCACATGTCCAGAAGCAGAATGTGCAAGGATCACACACGAGGTCAAGAGCTGAGAGCTGTCCTTAAACTCATCTTTGATCTCTTCGGTGCACAAGTACATTTATTAAGGAGACTTTTCCAGTTATAATGACTTAGATTGTCCATCTCCACCACAGATATATCACCAACTCACCAGTGTTTTGAGATTTAACTCACTGGTGTTTATGAAACATTTTTACAAAATCCCTTCAGTCTCAGGAGTACCTTTGAATTGAACCTAGGAATTAATTTGTCTGTGACAATGACATTTTCTCAGCACCCCTGCTGCTGCAGTAAAAAGTAAATAAGGAAAACACTACCCTGTAATACCATGCCATATGCAGCTCTTTTTCTCTGATTTTAAAGCCACTATAAGTGGAAGTTACTATATTTTAGAGTAAAACTATAAAATACATTAAGGTAGTTTTCCTTTTATAAATCTAACTGTATGCAATTGCTAACTCTAGATTATTTGAATGCTTAACTACAACAAATGCGCTGAAAAATACTTGAATAACAAAAGCTTCTGAAGCACCTTCCAAATGTGCAGCTGCATAAGACCTGGTACAGATGAAAATAATCAAAGAAAATCAGCTATGTGCAGGATGACTTATTCCCTAAATAACCTGGTGTTGATGCATGCAGCTCAGAGGTATTTTGGTAGAAAGGAAGGAAATGTTTCACTCTGATTTGTCAAACAATTTTCTATTTATTTTTCTATTTAAGTTTATGAATCATCAGCATATCACCACTATTATTTATTTATTTTAATCTCACTAGCCCAGAATTTGAGTGCCTGACAGATAGCCTTTGCTAGAAAGGCCTATAAATGCCTATTTCAAATAAATATTTTTAAGTAAAGGCAGAGACGTGTGTCTAACTTAGATAAGGGCTAGAAAACTCGTTAAAGATATATTCAGTAGTAAAGCAAAATTTTTCTCCCACCACATTCACAAGAGATGTCAGTTTAGTTGAACTGCATGTATGAAAAAATGCTCATTTTTTTCAGCGCTAGCAAAAACTGTTTATCAAGCCTTGCTGGCATTCCTGTTATTCGCATTTGGAAATTAAAATAATGCAGATTAGTGCAGAAAAAATGCAATGTGGGGTTTAGACTCTTTAACTTACAGTCTGAACTAAAATGTTTGGCATTCATAGAATCACATGATTACTCAGCATTATGTCAGCTCAAAACATAAAATCATAGAAACGCTTAATTTGAGAAAGATCTTTGGGATCATCAAATCCAAGCCCATCACTAAAGCACATCCTCCACTGCCACTCTCCCAAACCAAGGGGCCAGCCTTGAGTAAGCAGATTTCCTTTTGGCATGGTGCAGTCGTGTTCCCAAGCAGAAGTTTCTGTTCAGGGCCTTGTGAAAGCTATTTCACAGGAGAGAGAACTGCCACATCTGCCTGGTCCCCTGCTCAGGGTGTCTGCCTGGAGCACAGGCACTTTGTGCTCTCATATCACAGCCTCTTTATCTCTAGCACATTCACAGTTTGTTTCCAGACTTTTTTGGGCTTTTAATCCCACCAACACAGATCTAGGAATTGGAAAAAAAAAATGGCCTAACATACCATCTTCTTTTAACTGTTGTCCCCTAGTAGGATCAATAGTTAAATACGATCAGCCCTGCTGGGGTTGACAGACGTGTAAAGGATGCAGCATCCCCCAGCATTAGAGTGATGATGTCTCACTCTGGTCCCTGCAAGGGCACAGGTGCTGCTCTGAAGGCAGGCCAGGATCCCTGGCAGCAGCAGCTCAGCTCTGCTCTCCCCTGAGCAGCACCATGACTGTCCTTGCCCACATTTCCTCTCCACCCCACATGGCAGACTGGCAGAAGACAAGCAACAGCAGTCACTGCTCTGGTTCAAGTTGAATTTTTCCCGAGTTGATGATACAATAGAGCAGAAGCAGCAGTGCAGGCAGGGCAGGTGAGGCTGCCCACCCTGGGAAGAACTGAGAAACTCATCACATGCAGGCAGATGGGCTCACACAAAGCACAGTGAGCACAATGTTCCCCTTAGTCACTCTAGCTGACCTCCCACTAATAGCTGCCATTGACACTGCACTCAGCAACTTTCCAAGGTAGCTGTGCTCAGGATAAATGGAAGGAATTGTGGTTTTGGTGGTAAAAATGCACCGATTTGGTGATGACATCAACAACTCCAAATGTGAACGTTTTAAACCTTTTCCTTTAAGAGTGTCAGGACTGAGTGAATGCAGAGTGTGGAGCTAATGAACACACACTATCTGCTGACAATTTGGCACAGAAAAGCTGTTTTAATGTCACACTGTCAGAGGTCTGTCACATAAGGAAGTTGAGTGTTGATGTAAATGATCATTTTGATGAACAGTGAGCAGGAAGCAGCCTTGCACCTGAAGAGGTTACCTACACAGTCCAAGCCATGCTGCTATTTACATTGAGACACATATCTAAAGAGGATTCATGTCCAGAATGTCTAAATTTAATGAGGTTATTTACTTAGTTTTAATCCTGTAAGGGAAAAAAAAATAATATCTTTTTTCAGCCTATTTCTATTTTAAAACTTTTATGACAATAAGGGCTTTCTCTCAGTAAAAAAACCCCTGGAGTGACAGAAACATTAGTAAATGCTCCTTCTGCCCAAAGTACGACTTTGAAGAAAACAGTACACAAATTACCCACATTTTGTTCCTCAAAATACTTTTAGTACCTTCAACCTTTTAGTACCTTCAACAGTGAAACAAATTCCGTCTGACAAGCCCTTTAATTAACGAAAAACGTACTTTTTTCTATCCTCTTTCCTACTGATAAAGCAATATGCAATGGACTTTTCTGTTTTCCTATCTGTAACACTCCAGAATTAGTGCAGTGCACTCAGTTCATGTTTAAGCCAGAGCATAAACCCTGCTCTGTGTTCCTGAAACAGGCTTTGGGAAATCATAACAAAGGTTTTGTGCTGTTTCCCAGTTTTGAGGATGTGAAAATGTGTTGTTCCATGTGTGAGAGCATGTTAATCGATGAAAATCAGCACTGCCTTCCTCTCCCTCTGAGAGGGGCTCTGTCTTTCCTTGCCTTGTCTCATGGTAGGTAATTCTCCATAGGAAAAATTCCCAAACAAACACTTCTTTCCACAAGGCCCATCCACTGTATCAGTGGCAGCAAATGTGACTGCTGCCAATTACTACATGACTTCTAAAGCTGCTGAAAAGTATTTGCCAAGATAATTTGCTTTTCATAAAGTTGCCTTTCCCTGTTATTATAAAAACAAACCATTCCATTTCTGATCACCTCAATGCAGGGATCAGTACAGAGAGCTCCCACATTTAACAGCCACAAGCTCTGCATGGCTCCTTTGGATGCCAGGATATCACTCCTGAGGATGCAGCACCACAAAGAGTTAAGACAGGCAGGATTATCCTATCTCACAAAAACATCTGAGTCCACTTAATATCTGCTGAAAAGTCTCTGAAGAAAGAGAGTGCTGAAATACTTCACTAACCAGCTGCTAATACCCAAGGATATTTAATTATTAAAACTAAACATGATATAATTTTAGCTTTATAAAAGCACTGGGATTTTATTTAGTACAAAGTGATGCTCATTGCTTTGTATTTTTCCAGTGTTTGTCTGCTGCTGCATATTCATGTAGAACCTCATCTGCCTACACGATACATCCCATTTTGATCAAAACAATAATCACTGATTAAGTAAGCAAGTGGAGTGAGCTTCAGAAATTATCAAGTTCATTACTCAAATTAGTGAGACTTTGTATAAAAAGAAAAAAAATCTGGATATTGGGCTGAATAGGAGCTTTTTGTTTGTTTATACAGTGTATATTTTACATGGCACAGTTTATATTCAGCAGCTTTTTTTGCCATATCTAAAATTAAATTATCAAGAGTTTTGTGCAAAAAGAGAAGAAATTAAAATTAAATATGTGCACAGATTTAAAGCAACCATTCACTTAATCCAATTCATACATTCCTGCATCCATCTGAAATTTTATTTGTACAAGTCAATAAGAAAAATGACTTGCTAATTGTTGAAAGATGGTTTGATAGTTGTTGAGCAATTATAATTAAAAACGCTCACTTTATTCCAAGAAAGTGGAAAGAAAGAAATCTATTTCATCCTGTTTCTCATGACAGAGCTCTGCCTGGTGGGGTCTGTCAGTCTGGGGTCAGTCCTGCTGTCCTGCCCCAGCAGAGACCCCCCAGCATCCCCAGGTGTCACCCTGGGCCAGTTCCATGCCAGGGATGGATCTGTTCAGCAACTTGGATTCAAAGTCCATCATTGTGAGCTCATTGTGTTCCTCCATCAGCTGCAGCTGATCCTCTTGCAGTTTAAGACTCAGGAGAAATCTGCTTTTCTGGATGCAGCTGTTAGGGTGCCACTTTCCCAGCTTTAGTGTTAAATTTTGGTAATTTCTCAATTTCTGAAATTCTTGCTCCCTCTGACTGTGCTGATGGTGACACACCCTGACAGCCCACCCTCACCCATCAGCCCCACCAGGAACCAGAGCCATTCCATCCTATCCTGCCCAGGATGCTCCCAAAGCCAGCACAGAGCCCAGGGACAGCTCCTGCAGGACTCAGACACCCTCCCTGCCCTGTCCCTGCTGAAGGCACTCAGCACAGCCATGCTCCCAAATGGTCCAGCATCCTCCCCAAGCTCACAGACACTCCCTGCTGCCACAGCAGCCACCCAGTGCTTCCCCTCAATAGTGAAGCAGAAAGTGCTCACCTAACCTTGGGAAGCAGCAGGGAGCTGAGACCTGCTCCTCCTGCTGGGAAAGGGAGCAGGAAATCCTCTTCTGAAAGGGCACAAAGCTCAGCACTTCTGGGTCTTGCCATCTCCCTGATTAATTTGCAGTGTAATCCTGGTCCAAAACTGGCTGGCTTTGTGTGACATTGCCCTGAGAGCAGGTGGTTCTGATGCACTGAGAAGGATGAACCTGGTTAAAGAAACATTTTCCCTCATCTCACACTTTCTAGGGAAAAGACCAGAAGGAATATGGGCTCATCCAGTGAGCAGCTTCATCTCCCAAGTGGAGTTATCCCAGGGAAGGGTGGTGGGGCTCCACTAGCACAAGGTCCCTGTGGTGCTCTCTGTGCCAGGGCTCTTCACCCACCCTGCTGCTGAGGCACTTCCACAAACTCCTTTAAAAGTAAAGTGAATTCTTATAAGCCAGGCCCTTCCTGAAGCTCCTCCTGGGCCTGCCACTCCCTTTGATTCCTGAGCTGCTGAATCAACCTGTCGGAGTGCATCAATGCAAAGGGCCAGAAGGAAACAGGGAAAATGGGGTCAGGCTAATGGAATTCAACATTAATTCTGCACCAAAGCTGAAAAGATGGAAGAACAGAGCCTGGGGGGTGAAAGGGATAATGAACTGAGAGCTGATGGAAAGAAACTTAATTGGTTTTAAAAACAAAAGGTCACATTTTGTTACCTTTATTTGGGTTGAGCAGTGATCTTACTTTGACAATTTGTGCCACCTGATGACTTGCCCTACTCATGGTCAGTGAGGAATGCAGAGCTGGGACAGGAGGCACAGACGTGGCAGAGAGGATTTTGCAATGGGAATGCACAGATGCACTAACTGGTACAACTGGGGCTGCTGAGGAAACAACTGGCAGGGTGGGAGGCTGATGTCCCTGCTCACTGCTCAGTGAGCTGCCATCAATACAGATTATTCCATCAGAAGAGAACCAGGGGTCCCTTCAACTCCAGAAAAGACTCTAGAAAAGGCATGTGAACTTGTGCTAGGCAGTCTGTCACCAGTGAACTCCTGGCAGTGCCAAGTGGACAGGCTGTGACATGGAGCCATTTCCTGGCTGCCTTGCCCCTCCTGGGCTGCAGTGGCTTACAAGTGATTCTCCAGGCCCTTTGTGATGATACCCAGCACTGGTAACTCATGACACACCACATGGACCAGTTTCTCACAAAGAAAGATCAGGGAGTTTTAGCTTCAGTTGTAGTTCTGCAGCTGCCACCTGCAGCATGACTTGAGCCCCACGGAACAGCTTCAGTGCCTACACAATTCCAGCTGTACAAAGGTTTAGCAATGACATTGACATCAACAGAGCAAGCAGAGCCACGCTCCCTGCAAGTCTTGGCCACGGAAATCATCTGGAAGGTACCTTGGCACCTGACTGGCACAGTGCATCCCATCATATGGATACAATAATTGAACCACTGCCAATACATCTGAGGCTGCCTCGGTTAAAGCCATAAGGCGACACAATTAACCAACTTGGATTTACAGACCTTTTAGTCTTCAGCTGTCCCAAGAATGCATTGTTGCAAGATTACCTGCTAGAAATGACTTTGGGGCAGCAAACTTTTAAACCAAGATAAACTCTGCATTTGGAAAAGACTTGGCCCCAAACCAGTTCCTAATACGGCAAAGAGTGCAATTATCCTGATGAAAGCTTAGGGATGCTTGTGCCTACAGCTGGTTCATCAAGTAATGCTGAATGATGGATATAATTGAACTGCATGCAGCAGAGTGAAATGTGCTACAATGAACCATTTAGGGCCTCATCCCCTCCCCTCAGCCTGGAGCTACAGATGGGCCATCACCAACAGTCAGTGGCATTCAGCACTGCTATTTATACAGAGACAGGCAGAGGTATCAGACCAATGCTCTGTGCAGGCTGAGCAGAAAAGAAATGTTCCTGTAATAAGAAAAGAAGTGTTCCACTGCAATCAGGTGCAACTGTAAAAGACAGCTAATCCCTAATTCTACCTGGGATTGCACAGCAAAATGTAGGTCTGGGATTTCTGCACTACCAGGTGAAAGCTTCCACAGTATCTCAAGATACAAAGTTTTGACCAGTTAGCACTAGTCAGGACCATAAAGAAAAATAAAATAAAAAGATTTATGGAAAGAGACACATTCTGCAGCACATCCCTGAAGATGAAAAGCACCACACACAGAGGTGCCCTGCTCTCCTGTGAAGCACCCAAGCTCTGCAGCACTGGACAGGCTCACAGATCCTGCATTTGGTCTACAGACCTGTGAGAGCTGAAAAACCTTCAACATCAAATACCATTCAACTCATATTTTTAGCCCTATTTTCAAGGGAAAAAATTTATTCATTTCTCCCTCTCCTTCCTATTTCTATATCACCACTAAAAGACTGAACAACAGAAATGAGAACAACATTTTTGCTCACCCTTTAATGGCCTTTTGGTTCACAACTACTAAAGAGTGACATGGGAAAGGTATAACAGCACATGTGTTATCTTCACTTTGAACTGCCACTAGTTATTATTTTGCAGCTGTTTTATTGTAAGTGGCATCCTGAAATCTAAACAAAAGTGTTTCTTAATGGCAATTTCAGCAGATTTTTAATTTCCTGAGAGAATTCAGCGGGACCACGAAGGGAGAACATGTTTAAAATGCAATGCCATAATAGGAAAGTTTCCCTCTTTCAAGCACTTCTAGCTTTCGGAATTTGATAATTATTTCACTGAACTTTCTGAACAAACCCAGCAAAACTCAACTGAGTTGAAGAGACATTAAAGTTT
This sequence comes from Sialia sialis, assembly GCA_009812075.1. Taxonomy (NCBI): domain Eukaryota; kingdom Metazoa; phylum Chordata; class Aves; order Passeriformes; family Turdidae; genus Sialia; species Sialia sialis. The sequence goes on from VRYO01002014.1 coordinate 8,368,043, forward strand.
CTGCTCACAAACCCCAGGTAAACGCCACAAGGACCTGTTTCTCTGCAGCTTTTGTTACCCACCTCAGACTTAATCCAAAGTAAAAGTCATTGGAGCAAAGTTGTGGGAGAGCACACAAGAGAGGAAGTCACACCTGGGATTTCCCTGCATCCCACTACAGCTCAAACTCCACTGAATTCCCTGCCCAGGAATGCAGGGAGCAACTAAATACCATGGGAAGGGCTTGCCAGTGTGGGGAAGCTAGTGGGGAATTTTTCTAACCATGGCTTCACAGTACAAAAGCCATTCAGCACGAAGGACTCTCTTCTTGGCTTGGTCACCCCATATTATTTGCCCACAAAGATAAATTGTAAGAGAAAAACAGGTTTTGTAAATATGCCTGAAGCTGTGACGGAGAAATACAGAGCTGGCCAGACCCCTCATGCTGCTCATTGCCTTCCTCTGTCCCAACACATTGGTTACCCTCCCAAGAATACTATTCCAGGCATTACTGCAGCATCCTGATGACAAAAGATGGAAGTGATGGTGCACATTATCACAACATTTGTGCATTGTTTATAGATCAGGCTGAACGATGATTGAATCAAGTGCAGACTCACATTTAACTCTTTTTAGGAGACAGACTTCTTTCTCGGTCATAAATAAGTGAGAAACAAATTACATCCAGAAAGCAAATGGCAAACAGATGAAAACCCTTTGGCTCTTAGCTTGAGGACCTCCCTGTGAGCAGCCCCAGAGCCAAGCCAGCAGAGAAGGGGCCAGCCAGGCACCCAGCAGGGCTCAGAGGCTGCAGGCTGCAGTGCCCATCAAGTCTGGCATCTTTGCTTTGTCTGTCAGGCAGAGCCCCCAGGGCTCCAGACACTGCTCAGGTGCTTCAGTCCCCATGGGAAGAGAGCAAGGGCTCCATGATCAGCACTGTAATCAACAGGGTAAGATGCTGCCAAGTACAAAAGCACTTTGAGTAAAAATCCTATTCTGAAACTGAGCATCTTTAATCTGCATGCCCAGTAAAGACAGCTGGACAACCAATTCAAGTTTGGGGTGCATTTATTTCTGTTGCTAGTCTGAGGCTATGGAGCACATCTCAGAACTACTAAATATCCAAAGGAGTTACTGTGAGCTGCAGATGGCAATTCCCCAAAGCAAAAGCTGCTTTATATCCTGGAATCCAGGAGGGGAGGGCAGAAGGAACAACCTCAGCTGCTGTGGCTGCACAGAGAAAGGGTGGGCCTCCCATCACTAACATTTGCCAGCTTGAAGAAAACATTATGTTAACATCAGAGATGAATAAAATTTTTGAGCCACAATAATTTCCACATTTTACCCCACCCATTTGTGACCATGCACAAAACCACTGCTTTGCCAACCATTGAAAACTTAACAGTAAAACACAGAAGTGCAACAGCAAATCAAAAAGATAACTTTCAAAATATATATAAATCTCAAGCAATTGTGCTGGCAAAGTGAGGAAAGAAGAGAAGTTTATTTGAGGGATTAAAGAAAGAAGCAAATCTGAAATTCTTGGAGAATGCAGATTCAAGAAAAACACTGATAAAATTCCTTTTGGACAGGAAAAAAGATTCCCTGTGAAGCATTAAGAGTGGATTGACATCTGGCTTGCCAGATAAAGATATTCTGAGCAAACAAAACCACATACAATGTCAGTGACAATCCTGAGATAAAAACCTCAGGCACTGGCATCTTAACAGATGTTGCAGTGCAAAAGCTCCCTGTGCTGCACTCCCCTCTCGATGTCGGGAGGTGATTGAGCAGTGCTTCAGCCCAGGATAACATTCCAAAGGGCACTTTAAAGAACACTGTACTATTTGCCTAGTGCCTGGTACATTGTTCTGGTGGCAAGGCCTGCTTTTCAGATCAGAACTGCAAGACTTCCTATGGGGTGTAAGGTCAAATTCAGCCCTGGAAAGTCAGTATCCTTCATCCAGGCTTTCATGTCACGCACCAATTTATATAGTGCCAGGAAGGAGATCTCTCTAGAGGACAGCTCTGAAGTCTGGATCTCAGTGAGACACTGAATTGTTAAATTAAGTGAAGGCAAATTGATGAGAAGTTAGACAGAGAGAAAGTGGAACTGCCTTTAGAGCCAATGGCTTTGCCTTATTTGCCATGACACAGCTCCCATCAGCCCTGCTGGCTTTGGGGTTTCTGAGTTCACAGCCATCAAGAGGGCACAACTGGGTCTCAGACATTTCTCCCAAGCTAGGGTGCTGTATGTGAAAGCCTAGTGCTTTGTTTCAGTTCTAAGAGGAGATTTTCCTGTATTTCCAGTATTGCATTTCAAGCCTGCACATTGCTAAAGCTGAGATATTTTGCAAGAGCAGCTGGGTAGCTACATGGTGTACCCACTCCATGCAAACTCTATTCTCTTTTTTCCTCCAAAGGTTGTGTCATTTGGTCACAGGTGACATTGGGGCAGGTCATGGTGAATTTGACGGAAAAGAAATCATCCCTGATGTAGTTTTTATAGAATGCTTGTCACCCACGCTTTGCAGGGGATGAGCCACTGGCAGAAACAAGGACATGATCTCTCAGGTAGATCAAGCACCTGAAAAATAACTTGAAAAAATGCTGAAGCATTTTTTTTCCCCCAAAGGTTGAACAGCTTTTTAGAATCTGTTGGTTATTTTCATCTACCACAAGAATGAAAACCTGAAGACCTCTTCCCTGCTTTCCCACCCTTAGCAAATATTGTCTGGCCCAGAGACCTCCATTAGAAGTCATCACTTGGGGTTTTTATCATCAATGTTACCTCAACCAACAGAGGGAAACACAATGAAGCAAGTGCAGGTCAGTCAATAGTTATTTACTTGCTCAGTTTTCTTAATTTCTGGGTGTTACTCTGTTTGGCAAAGATAATTTCCATATTGGCACCAGTCAGATCACCCCATTTACTCCCTGGAGTGTGTATTACCTCAGGTGCTATTTGTTTTATGATACACCTTCCATTCAAGTGCCAGAGCAAAGCTTCTACTGAATGTGTCTCATTTAACTGTCTTCACAACACAGGCTTTTATGGAAAGTAGGGCTACACAACTTCATCCTCAAATAATGTCAAGCAGCAAAACACAAGTAGTTTCACTGGGTTTCATTTAAGGTCCTTTTTTAGACCTGATTGCCCATAATAGAAAATGTAGTTGTATCTGAATTCCTGGCTCCATCAATAAGACACTTATTTTCCTTACTATTCTGAAGCACTCCCCAAGCTTCTGTTAATAATTTTGCTTGACCTTTATTAAAGACCAAGCATTAGCTAGCAATTAGATTTGGTGATCCCTTTGGTGATTGAGGCTCAGTGATTTACTGTAAATTACAAATAGTTCAAATGTTTCATTATGTTTATTCTTTATAAAAGCTCTGTGTCCAGGTAAGCACTGACATGACATTCACTGTTAAATGATCTCATTAAACTTCTTAATTTAAGTGGTGCAACACTTCACCTGCCACATTATCCAAGGACTCCTGCAATGCACATTAAACATTCAGCATGAATAGATGCTCTACCATAGTTCACCTTGTTGGGAGTGAAATTTCAGTCCCTGAACATAAGGTTGACTACTTTACAGTGTTTGTCAGAGACAATAAATAATGCAAGTAGATACCCATATTAAGTAAGAGGTGGAAGACACCAATAGCTTCTTCATAAGGTTTTGAAAGGGGCTCTAAAAAGAAAACACTTTAAATTATGAAAAAATACTATTAAAATTAAAAAAGATAATGACAAGGAAGGAAGGTGTTTTCTATCATTTCTTTATGAATGCAATGACTGAGAGGGATGATTTCTTGACAACCCTGCAGGCATGTGTTCCTTTTTTATTCACAAGCCCAGAGCAAAAGGAGGGACAGTCACACAACCTGAGTTGCTAGTGGAGGGAGGGTTGTCTTTAGACATTTCATCCCTCCTTTTCCTGCTGAGCATGTTTAACAGAGCTGAATGAAGTCAAGGTTGGATAATGCATCTCATCTTTTCACTTAGGCCAATAAATAACATACTGCCTCATGATTAAAGGGAAACACTTTTGTTAGAGGCACCTTTATGTCCAGACTGTTTGCCACTGTTATGTACTGCAGTAAGAAGGAGAAGCACAAGGATTAGGATCTCCTCTGTGCTACTGCCGGACCTACAGACTCCACAAACAGAGCATTCAGGCATGACAAGGAATAATAAGGGTATCTGGATTTTTCTGGCTTGCATATGTTTTATCTTACACGTTTGTAATTGTTTTCCTCGCAAAATGAATAGTTCTAATATTTCTCTCCCATGCCTTTATATTTTATGATGCCTAGCATCTGCTTCTGGACATCTCTTCTGAAGGATGAAAAGCTCCTGGCAATTCTGCTGTAGTCTGTGAACATACCAGACTGCTCCCTGGACAGATTTAGGCTTCATCATATTGTATTAACCCCACATACTGAGTATGGTTTTTCTGACTTAGAAAGCTGGATTAGCTTTTATTATCAGAAGAGAAGTAGTAAAGGTTTCAGTATTACAGATGGAATGGCAGATGGAAAGCGAAAGCTTAATATGAAGCAGCTCTGGATAAAAACTATTAATCCAAAAAATTCATATGTTCTTATGCAGGGAAACCTAGCAAAACCCACTGCAATATGACTAACCAGAGAGAAGTGTAAAGTGCCCCGAGCCCATTATCTGACAAACCAAGGCATGGGGTCTGAAAGAAAGAAAAGAATCCCTCAAATACCCTATTTACACTTCCTGGAAAAACAACCAGCTCTCTCTGGATTATGTAGGGAGGTAATGCTTTTCTAAAGATTATAAATAATAAAAATGTATAGCATCTCCACCATGAAAATGAAATGGACTCATATATACATATTTGATGAAACAAGACTTTTCACAGTTTATAGCTGTAATATTCCATATTAAAAGAAACACTTAATGTGACTGGTAAGTCATTGTCATTGAAGCTGGAGCACTGAGAAAGGTTTATTATTTTTTGTTGAAGTGCATCATGGTATGAGGAGGAAGCATGTTCCCTTCAGCTCCGGTAACAGAGGCTTTGGCAGGAAGGGAAGTGAGCACTCCAGACCCTGCCCGGTGCTGAGAGGCACCAAGAGCCACCAAAGAGCTCTGAGAGCAGCTGCAAGGGGAACCAGGACCTTCAAGAATCACCCTCTGAAGAAACAAGTGCCTGGAATTTCTCAGCAATCACTCTCCTGCAATTTATCTTGTGTGAGGCACAGTGCCATCACCTACCCTCTCCTCTATGGTCCTGCATTAGTCTGCTTTTTAGCATCCATGCAGCATTCCTCACCAGGAAATTGAAGAATCAGGAAGAACAAGCTAGCTTTTCCCAAAACTCAGGAGATATACAGAAAACTACATGCTCTTCCTTATAAGCAAAGTTGATATATTAACATTGTTAGTTCTCTTCCTGTTGCACATCAAAAATGTTTAAATACTGTGATTTCTTAATTCAAATCCCCATGTTCTAATATCAAGGCAGTCTCAGTAATTCTTGTGCTCTAATATTTCTCCCCAAAACATGCTGCATTTCACTGTGAGTGCTTAGAAATGGACACCAGCAAGAAAGCCTTTTGTCAGTCCTCACAAAATCTTTCCAGTGGCAATTTCTGTCCAAGAAGCACCTTCAGGAAGGGATTCAAACTTTGAGAGAGATCTTGGAGAAACCTAACCAGCAGAAGCATTTTCTCTTCCAGGAGTATTAAAACCATGTTGTATCATCACCCATCAGGAAATCACCCAAGAAAGTCACTTCCCCTTTCATTGACTAATTTTAGCATAGAGGGAAACAGAAGCCACAAGAAGAATTTCATGTTTCCTTCTCCTTAATAAAACTCTTACAACCTAAACCTAAAAACAGTTTCAGGACACTTGGGGATTTTTTGGGGTGGCTTTTTTGTTGTTGTTGTTGGGCTTTTGTAGTTGTTTTCTTTTTGTTTGGGTTGGGGTTTTTTACAGACTATTTGCTTTTCCACAATGTAGCAAACTTACTAAATGCAGCTCTGAGGCCTGGGTGATGTAAACTCAGAAAGAATATAATTTCACTTAAAATCACAGCCTTATCACGTGATGGTGAAATACTTAGCCTGATGCCATCTGAATAAATATATTCAGGCAAGGTTGGTGCTGAAGATGTAATTGACTCCTAGCAACTTATTTGTTGCTTCTACAACCATTATTCTCCACAGTACTAAAAAAAGGGAGAGGAGTACCTGAATCCATACCTTCAACACTTGCTAAGACATCAAATCACACTGTTAATCAGAGCCCTGGGAGGGAGGAATCTCTCCATGCCTGGGTTTCGTTTGCTGAGCTCCAGCACTTGCGGCTACTTTCCTGCTCCTCCCTTGCAGGTACCCCTTCTGCTGGAAACAGTGACTAACTGGAGCAGCCTCCCAGTAAAAGCTCTCCCCAGGCAACTGGAAGACACACAGGGCACAGGAAAGTGATTGAATCCTTGGCTAAAGTGGGGCTGTCAGACACCAGCTCACCAACAGGAGTTTTCTGCTGTAAAACAGAAGAAACTGCTCCTCTGCTTCCTGCCGCACAGCACAGACACATCACTGCTCATCTCCACACATCCTCTAGGAACAAAACATGTTCATTCTCAGAACACTCACTGTACCTGATTGGGTAGTCGGCAGCACTGAGGTTAATGAAGAAATCCCAGGGCCAGTCACTCATCTCCATTAAGTCCTTCATGGTCTGCAGGTAGGTGGTCAGAAGGCTTGCTCCTCCCCAGATAGTGGCCATTCTCCAGGAGGTGACTCTCACATTTGGGTACTGGCTGGCAAACTGCAGCACTTGCCGGTGCAAGTAATTGGATCGCTTTACAGGAGAAAAGAGTAACACATTCAAGTTATTCTGTCCAAAACTGTCTCTCCCTGTAGTCACTAAAGCCCTACCCTACTTTTTGACTCACTGAATGCTGCCATCGCTTTGCCCTCACTTACTATGGCACTCAACCTTCTTTTGCTAAATGTACAGAGAACCCTGGTTAATATTTTTGATTACAACTACAGTTACTAACCAGTTGATTAGTTTTATTCACTGTTTGTCACCATACATCCCAAAGGGCTTTTGTGAAGGAGGTGACTGCTACCACCTCCCTTTCACAATGTGTCACTTGCCCAAGGCACCTCAGGTCAGCTCTCCATCCATTGGGCCACCACCTCACTCTGCATCAGCTTGTCAATTACTGCTAACTAAATGTGCAACAGACAGACAAGGGGAGATACTCATCGACACAGAAGGAGAAATGAAGGCTGTTACATAAAGAAGATAACAAGAAAGAAAATTTATGAAAAAAAAAAGAGGCTCCAAACATGTAACAGATGGAGAGACAAAAAGTGACATGCACTTTATGCAGCAGAGGTAAAGGGAAGATGAAGAAGATGACAAGGATGGGTAGACTGACAGATGGTGAGACAGGCAATTTATAACCAGTGATATATTACCTTGTCAACATGAATGTAATAAAAATGGTCTTTATGGTAAATAGCCTTAAACATGCGCTGGAGCTGCCGGGAAGCTCTGCCATGAACAACCAAGACAAATGCGATCCTGACTGGGTTGGCTGGCATGTACTCTACGGAGTCCTCATCCCACTGAACATTGTTGTTGGCTTTTCCTGTTCAAAAACAAAACACAGCACATCTGAGTGTATCCACAGGCAGGGTGCAGACAGCAGTACACATTCCACCTCGGCTCTTTCCGCAAAGGCCCTTTGCAGGCAGGATGAGAGCTCACCAGGGCTGCCAGCCTGTCCCATCCAGGCTGTGCCCCCTTCTCTGTGCCCACACAGGGCCAGCACCCCTGGGGCAGCAGCCTGTGCCCTTGGGCCTCATCCCAACAAGGCTGGATAAATACCCAAATGTTTATGAGTTCTGTCAAGCTCCACCTGAGTACAGACATCTGAACCTTCAAAGGAATCACCTCTGAGTTTGTAACTAGTGTCCAGACTACTCAAACAATGACAATGCTGATGCTCCCCCAGAAGGAAACCCCTGTTTAGCCAAAGCTGCTCACTCCCATGATCAGCACAGCTCTCCTGGTAGACCTCTGCTACTTAACGGCTGCTAAGCATTATTGACTGACAGCATTTATTTGTAACAGCAGAATGTGCCCTGGAATGTGTAAATGCAACTTGCATATCTTCACTTCCACATGCAGGAGTGGGGCTCTTCCAATGCTATTCAAAATTCCTGTTCATTTTTATTTTAACAGAGTAATTTCTGGTCTTCCTTTTCTAAAGCAAACACCACAGTGTGAGGTTCAGACAGGATGCACTGATAAACTGAAGAGCTGGAGGGACATTTCTAATAAGAAATTTAAAGTGCTTTGGTTTTGGTTTGTGTTTCCACTCTGCAATTCAAAAACCAGAACACAATGTAAGAAAAACATCATTTTATCCAAAACCTAACCATTCATTCATTCAACTATTCATTCTTCAATGAAACAACACCATTGTCTTCAGTCCTCTGACTTTGTAAAGACCTTTCTCAACAAAAATTATTTAGAAAGAGCCTGAAATTTTGAATATTAGCAAAGAAGCCAAAAAACTTCCTCCTACCCAAAATTTCCTCTTGCAAAGTGCAACTTTATTCTTTTTAAAATGAAAGGAACAGTGTTGTCTTAAAAGCTACTTGATGTGTGTTCCCCCTGCCAGAGGTACAAATTTCAAATTCCAAAGATCTCAGCTCTGCAGTTTCTGCACTTAGTGCTTTTGTGATGCCCCTTTCTCCTCCCACCTCCCCATCCCCAGCACCTCCTGCAGACACTGGAGACACTTGCTTTAGGTTGTAGGACAAATTGGAGGCTGATCCTGGGCTCAGTTATCAGACAGCCTGAGTGCAGCTACAAAGCCCACTGCACTTTCCAAAACATCTCCTACAGTTATTAAAAAAACATGCTCATGTCTGTTTGATTTGATACAAGGAGCATGAAAGAAGACATTTGCCAAGTGTGAAGTGAGAGTAAGAGAGAGGGAAAGACACTTTTCCCCAGGTTTTTGAAACTGGAAACATATGTTGTTAAAAGTAAACAATACTTGAAAGCTTTCATTTTTTTTCCAAATGTAGTAATTACAAAATAAAGGCTGGACATAGAACAAAGACCTTTGCCTAATCCCTTTTGGGCATCTCCTCCTTATTCAAGGCAGTAGTATAAACTTGGATAAAACAGACCAGAGCACTGTTTAGGTGATCAAACAATTTGATCTCCTTAATTGTACTGAAATGCCCTTGAGTAATTGAAACACTCCTTTTGGACAGTAACAAGAGAGAGATCCTGCTGCAATGGAAGCAGCACATCCCGGAAGGGAATGCTCCTCTCCCACAACTCTCTCTTCAAGGTTCTCCTCAGCAGTGCTTCCCCAGCACACCTCTCTAAGTCAGAATCTGTTTTTTCCCACCTAGGAGCTCCAGGAAAGCTGTCAGAGGTGTCCCTTGTGCCCAGGATGTGGCTGGACTGTGGAAAGGGCTAAAAGGCAGCTGTGTCCCTGTCCTGGAACACCTAGATCCACAACACGAACTCCCAGAGGCTCCCTGCCCCATGGAGCATACCCTTCCTCAAGGCACATCTCTTTGCAGTAGTTCTGCTCCTAAATTAATGCAACTTTATTGCTCCCTGTTGTATTCAGACCAGACATTAGGAAATTTCTATCCCTGTAAGTCACTCCTAACTTTACACAGGACACAAACAACTTAAATGGTATTTCTTTTAAATACTGTTCACCACTGGTTCAGCAAGCCTCGGATGAATGCTAAAATATCAGATAGCAAGCTTGAATTTAATTTCTTGTATAATCTTCAGTTTGTTTATATGGCCATTAGCCTATGCCCAGTTCTGCTGTTTCTCCTGTGCAGCTGATGAGCTTCACCATGCACATGCTTAGGGCTTCTGCAGAGTGACATGGACAAAAAGGGACTGAGAGAAAGAAGATGTGCTTGCAAAGAGAGCTGACAGGGGAATGAAGGGCAATTGCAATTGCAAAAACAAGCCATTTTTCTTTTAAACTGCTTTCATTTCAAGCTGATGATGTCCCATCAATGGACTCAAATATTTTTAGTGGTTTTCATTACATTTTTTGATACCTCTCTTCTGAAATCACTGTCTTTCTGCAATGATATGCAGAAGGTGAGGAGAATTTAAAATAGTCATATTGTGGGTCTTTTATTTTAATCCAACTTGCTTTCAATACCTGCACTATCATTTATCTAGTAATTACTAAGAACAAAATCCTCTCCAGTTTTCACCTGAAATGCCACCTCACTGCATCAGTTTCCTCTAATAAATTCCCGCAGTGACATATTTTGCTCTATGCTGTTTTCCTTCTCTAACCTTTCTTTCTTCATGTGCTTGTTCCTCCCTTCTCTTTTAGGTTTAGGGTTTTATACTTGCATTTACCACCTGCATACTATTATGGCTTTTTTAATATAATCCTATTCTTGGCTGCCTGCAGTTTCACAAAGGAAGAATGTTACACGTTTTCCATCTGTCAGAGTATCTATACTCTATATATCGCTCTATACTGTAACTTCTCTGGGTTTAGCACATGGCTGCTTAGCACCCTCTATTTTGCAGACTGCTTCACTGATAAAGAACCAGCCTGGTTTGCAAAGAAGTTGAAATTGGCAGGCAACATTTAGTTGAGGATCTGCTTAGTGAAAATTGCAGTAGGACTTCAGATCTGTATGAGCAATGTCACGATCTGAATAGCTCCAGCCACTTAATTTCTATAAAACTCGTGCAGACCAAAGCCCAGCACATCATGTCAGTGCCTGCATATTAATGAGCTGCCTCAGGTAGAGAACATGCTATTCAGGCTGCTGGGACAGGATACCCAGAAAATGCATCAGGTGATTTCACTCAACATCCTACCATTCACCAGTGATAAATATCTGAAAGTTTTTCAAGGAGGCACCTGGATTTGACAGCTACTGCAGTACATCACTGCACTGCATTCTGCCTGTGCACTAAGCTCCATCCAGATGCTGGTCCCAGCTCCACCCCCAGTCACTTCAGTCCTGCTCCAAGCAGCTGCCAAGATCACCTTCCTCTCACCCAGCAGGAACAGGGGATTCATGGGCAGCTCCTTGCCTCTGCAGCACTCCCTATTCCCAGCCTTCTCTGCACTTGTCACCTCTCAACATTCACTGTCTGCCTTTCCATGAAAAATGAGTGCAGCCCACACAGGAGAATCCCCATCTCCTTTTGCACAGGTCACTTGTGGCAGTCTCAGCAGGACTGGAGCGGCTCTCCATCTCACCCAGAAAGCTTCTCTGACAGTGGGTATTGCCTGTTGAATAAAGTTTCCTACATGCTTAGGGAATTCCCTTTTTCTGGGATAATTACACAAATCTGCACTTTACTTAATAAAAATCCCACAGTGGTAATACAAATTAAAACAAAAACCATCAGTCCTTTATAAACCATAAGCAAAACCCCACAATGTTAATACACAGTAAAGTTGTGAAAGTAAAGTAAAAGCTTAATTTCCAAAGGTAAAACAAAACCCATGAAGATTGTTACAGTTCCATCTTGGGAGCACAGCTCTACCCTCAAAATTGCTTTGCACATAGGAGCCAGTGGAGAGAGTGGATGGAACATCCTCTTTAGGGCCATCTGGCCTTGAAGCAGGTCTTGTCTTAAGCTTCCTCAAGGTTGCACAATGGGAACTGAGGATAGAAGAGCAACTTCTCACATTGCCTTGATCCAAAGAAACTGGAACCTCAGCAGAAGTGCACACCCAGCTCATAAACAAACATCTTCCAGCCCTTCTACCAAAGAGCATTTATTGTGCTACCCTCCACTGAAAACGAGGCTGCTCTCTGGCCAAGTATCTTTCAAAAAACTTACTGAGAAAAGTAAGAGCTTCCCTTTTGCTTCCTGCTCAAAACCTGACAGGCTGACATCAATGTGTCAGCAGGAAAACCTGTACCTGTTTCTGAAGGTAGCAAGAGAATCTCAGCTCTAGTGCAATTTTAGCTTGTATTTTCTATGCCCAGAGAAATCAATACTCATAATTAAGAGCTTAATCTTCAACTGTTGCAGTATTACTAAATTCTAGAATAATGAAGATAGTGCAATCATTTTCACATTTGTTGTGATGCCACATTATGTTCAATCATCCCCCAATGTAAGTCAGAGCCAGCCTGCTGATCTCCTACCTCTACTGTTAATTAATGGGATCACACTACCCCAGCAGCACAAAGCAATCTTTCAATCTATTTTGTGAACCATCTGATGTTTTGTAAATCAATCCATCACCTTCTGTTTTCAGACTGGTATTGTCCTGGCTGTCCAGCAGATTTCCTCTGCACAGATACCTGGATGCTGCTGCCTTCATCTGAGCCCAGCTGTGTGTGTACACTGTGCCTTGATCCATGAATCAATGGATAGACATTAGCAGAGTTATTGCTGTGTAGTTCAGCAGAGTCTTTACTGCTATTACATCCATAAATGCAATCAGAAGCCCTGTCATTACAGCAGGAGTATGAGCCATAATCACTCCAAAGAGGCAGAGCTCTGCAGTCCGTACTTAAACTCCTAGGAACAGTCCCATTCCCTTCGGTGGGACCATTTCTGCAACAGTCAGATGAGTGGTAGTTGCTGAACTCAGATTTCCACTATAAACTCCTCTTCAATTGCTCACAACTCAGCAACACAGCAGGTTGAAAATTTCCAGGCTTGGCTTTCATCTGAAAATGTTTTCCATTTTGATTAGAGCAGAAACAGGTTTGCCTTGCATAAATGGTGGCAAGAGCAAAAATAAATAAATACATAAACACAATGTTTTCATTTAGGACACAAATATTTTATATCAGTCCTAATAATAAAAGTAGTTGGAGGGTTATACAAAAACCACAAAAAATGTCACTGAGCAATTTACCAGTGAGTCATCAGGACCTGATGAGAAGTCTTTGTCTGAGGGTTTGATAACAGCACCAGTGCCCTGGGCTGAGCCAGACCCCTGGCTGGAGCTCAGCCCCATGGTCCAGCACAGCAAGTGCATCTCTTGCCATCAGGCTCGAGAGTCTGTCCTGCTGCAGAACCCTCCTCTGAGGACACCCTGCACAGGAGAGGTAAATTCTGAAACACCATGTGTGTCAATCACACTTAGATGAAAAGACAATTTTTCCTATGCCAGAACCTAGAAAGCTCTCTTTAGCAACATTAGTCCCAAGTTTGGGATGTCAATTTTCATTTCCAGTCTAAGAAATTATTCATTCGTTTCCATGGCGGTCCTTGTGGAGATCTTCAGTGAAAAAAAAATATTTCAGGTGAGCACTGATTACACACACACACACACACACACACACATATATATATATATAATTACTTTTAATTATTACAATTATGCATATGTAAAATGCCCACTGATCTCCGGTCTGTTTACAAGACCCCTCTGGTAAATAAGATATTGACCACAAAGTGGAATCAGCACTTTGTCTGCACATTGAGCCCAGCACACCCACTGCCAGGTCAGTGAGGGGCTCTAGCAAAGCAAACTAAGCTCCTGAAGAACAGAATTACCATGACTGGCCATAGGTGGGGCTTTTTCCTAGTGGGTTTTAACTTGCTTAGCAAAGTAGGAGAGGTGAAATTAGTTGAGATGATCTTCTGCACAACTGTCCCCAGGTGTGGGGATTAGAGAGGTATGGATATGATTTAAAGAATTAAGAAATAATTAAATTAATTAAAGAATTAAGGATTCTAGCTATTTTCTGTAGATTTCCTTAAAACTGCTGTTACCTGTACTTTTTATCTCTGAGTTACCACTGAGCACTTTGAAAAAAATTCAGAAATCATGCTGCTATCAAAGAGCGGATATTCAATTTTTTTGCAGGAATGTTTTATCTCAACAACTCTGTTCTACAACTTTTCAGTCTCAGACTCTATCAAAAATTACAGGAACTGTAATTTATGATCCTCTGTAACTTCATATGACCAAGTAACCCATAAGCAAAAAATCAATGCAAGGCAGGAGGGAAGCAGTGAGACATAATTTAGAAGCACTCAGTGGCTACTGCATTTAACTTTTAAGAGACAGATTTCGTAATGTTCTTTCCATGCTGAGAAGAAGCCCTGGCTTGGAACAAAGGAGCTGCTGATGTGGGAATTTTGAGCCTTCTTTAATCATTTCAGAGGGTGACAGCATAAACTTAGGGCAGTCAGAGGAGAAGAATCTCTGCCTTAAACATGGCAATTCCCTTCATGTGATCACTGGAAGTTTCTCTACAGTGAGTTTGTGAGCTGATCGGCAGCTCTGCATCCCTGCAGATACAAAAAGGGAAACTCACTGTAATTACACATGTAGGTTCAGCTCTGCTGTTCATGAAGAGAAAAGTAACGGCCATGAAAGAATAAAGGTAAAAGACAGAGGACACAAATAAAAGTGCTTCATATTTAAAGCTGGATCATAAGAAGATGATTTTTTTTCTATTTTATCCCAAGGGAAAAATACCCAAAAAACTATTTCTCTGTTTTGGAATTTAAAAGAAAACATTTCCATCCCAGCTTTGTCATCCTCCTGTTACAGCTGTGTAACATTTGTGCTGCGTGCAGCACTTCCAGGACTCACTCAAGAACCCATTGGGGCAGACATCATCCATTACACAAATGCAGAAAGACACCATGTACAAGAAAATTCGGTGAATAAGTATTTTTCACATTATTTGCAGAATTCATTATAAATGAAGAAATATAAACAAGGACAGCAATTTTTTTTTTGTATCACAAAACATGCAAAAGCAGTTGGGATAACACAGAACTGTTCAAAATCAACCTCCAGGGCCTATGTACATGTGTGTGTGCAGCAGCCGCCCACTCCTATTCACTAAATTTCTAGCAAAAGCAGACAGCATTTGGTTTGAAGCAGCCTACCATATTTCAAACAAAAAAACTGTTCTATCTTGCAGTCAGTATCGAGTCATTACTGAAACCATTTTTGTGATTTGCAAATGACCGACTAATTATCAGATTCCACTATACTGCACTTGCAATACACACTAAACTTAATTTACTACAATACCTAACTAGGCAGGCCAATCATCTCTCTAACAAGCTGACTATTCCTGGGAAACAAATTTCAATTATTTGTAGTTTTGCAGGAGTGTGTTAGTCAAGCATTTTCTCCCTATTCCAACCAACTGCTATGAATAAATAACACTCAACAGCAACAGTAAATTAATTAATGATGAATTAGAATGAATCTCATAATAATAGTATTCATCATATCAATTAACAGCCAATTAGCACATCGTGATTAGTGTTATTAGGGTGAATACAAAATGCCTTTTAAGTGAGCATCAGGCTATTTTTACTATATTCAGTGACATGACTGGACTTCAGAGATGTAATGTAAAGCAGATCCAAGAACAGACACAAATATTCCTTGCAAAGACCACTGAAGGGGCATACCAGGAGAGGGACCCTTTGGCCGGAGCTGTAGTGACAGGACAAGGAGTAATGGCTGCAAACTGAAAGAAGGGAAATTTGGATTAGATATCATGAAGAAATTCTTTACTGTGTGGGTGGTGAGATACTGGAACAAGTCTACCCAGGGAGGTTGTGGATGTCCCAATCCTGGAAGTGTTCAAGACCTGGCTGGATAAGGCCTGGTCTAGTGGAAGGTGTCCCTGCACATGGCAGGATGATCAAGGTTCCTTCCAACCCAAACCATTCTTTGACTCTAGGACTTGACATTTGAGAGGTAACACCCTTGGAAACCACAAAAAAGAGGAAAACCACTGTTTACAGGTGCCTGTGTCACACAGCCCTAAGAAGAAACTCAAATAAAGAGATTTTCCAGCTTAGCTCTCAGGACAAACCCACATCCCCAGCTCAGAGTCAAAACCTTTGGAGCCCAACCAGCTCATGACTGCAACCAGGAGCAGCTCCTGAGTGCACCAGTTCCATGACAATACACCCAAAATATAAGGAAAAACAGCAGTCCTGTCTTTTATGGCTAACACCTAAGATGTGAGAGTTTTCTCACTGTGTGGAGCCACCCTCCTGTCACAGAAAGCTCACTGACTTTTGCTCCTTAGGTAGGGAGAGGTCACAGAAGGCAAGAAAGGAAAGGATTGAAATGAAGCAAGTGTTTAGTTATCTTATCCAGCACTGGCTGTTGCTAAGGGTGCTCCTATCAACAGCCCCAAACTGATGAGAACAGGAATTTGTCATACAAGAGAAGTCATCCCACCACTCCCAAGAAAACAGATGACACAAACCCAGACTGAAGCATTTATAAAACCTCATTCACAATTTGCATTTTCTGAACAATCACTCCTGATTTAGGTGGCAAAGGCTGCCAGTCTCCTGGCTGTGGATGGATTACATCCCAGCTGGGACACCAGTGACAGCCTCACCACCATCCACACCCAAACCAGCCAGGGGCTCTGGAGTCAGCTCTTCTCTGAACAGCCTCACTCCCTTCCCTCCTGACAAGCCTTTAGATTTCTTGTGCGGGACAATAAGAAAACATAGAAAATGCCCTTATTTCAGTTTAGACCTTCTCCTCTGCCTCAAATCATGAGGAAGTTTAAACCTTCAAGGAACAGAAACTTGAAAGCCAATCAGTTACTATGGAGCAACCAAGGCAGACATCAAACAAAGCAACAATATCAACATAACAAATACTGAGCAAAATAGCAACAGAAGTATATCAAGGTTTATACTTCAAATTAGCATTTGAAACAGCCTTTAGTGATTGGAGTGTCTGTTCAGTGTGTTTGGAGACTGGCACACCGTAACCTTTACACCATCTCTTCCTCTCATGCTCACAGCAAGAATAATCAATAAGGAGTGAAAACACAAGCAATTACACACACGTCTACTTCACATAACCTCCCAGGAGATATTATGTACTGCTGAGACTACCAAGAAATGAACAGGTAGATAAAAGCATGTTTGTTACCTGCCTGATCAATGTTTTCCCTTTCTGTTTTTCTGTGCTCTCATCTTTCAAGTCCTATGTAAAGTATCTATTCCCTCAAATATGTTTAAGAAATTAATAGTTAATTATTACAATCAAATGGTGTAAGGCCAGAACCAAGTTAATTTATACCATATGAGTATCTGGTCTGTTAACTCAAAGTTAATCCTCCCTTTGAGATTCTATTACATCTGTCTCCTATTTTTTGAATGTGGAAATGGAAGGACAGAGTCTGCCTTTATTCTCTGTTCAAGATAATTATGAACATGGTGTTGGAGACAGACCAAAAAAGTAAAGACTTTCACATGTATTTTACACAGCTAGCTTGAAAAGGTCAAGCTTAGGTACTGACAATAAAGGCTGCCCAAGCAAAAGCAAAAATCAACCCTCATAGCTGTTCCCTGTGTCAATGTGCTGCAAAATGGGAAAGTTTAGCCTCATGTTTTAGCTGGCACTTGTACTGAGAGTGAAATTAATAGAAATTTCCCAATACAGTCAAAAGAGAGAGAAAAGATAAATAGCACAGGTCTATGCAGGACCTGTCAGGAACTGCTTCCTCTGCATCACCTTGAGTTAAACTTTACTGATTTCAAAGGCTGCGGGGCTTGGACTAAGTGCTGCTAAGAATCTCACACTGTGGCAATAAAAGATGTGTCAGACATCAGATCCACATCTGTAGGTATGTGCAGGTACAATAAATACCTATATGCCTCAAGTTTGTATACACTGGTAGATTTACTAGGAAACAGTGAGAAAGGAAGCATTTAAAGTAAAACAGCACACCTAAAAAACAAGCTTACCCCAGAAACAAATGTAGTTTCTGCACTCAGAGTACACATTTTTCATCATAACTGATTTTTTGATACATAACTATTGTCAAATATCCTTTATGTCAAATGACCCAAAGTACTTCTCATTTGCCCATGATCAGCTTTTTGTACTCCTTGCTGCCATGTGTACTACATATAGGATCACTGTGGAACGTCAATAATTTTATTTAACAGAGAAGGAAAAAAGGACCAATCTTCTCTGAGTACATTGCTTGTCAGACAGAGGAACACAACATAATTATATTGTGACATTTCCACCAGCAAACAGATTCTACTGAAAGCAATTAGCACTGGTTTCTTCAGCAGACTTAAAAAATGTAATTGGATGGTTTGCTCAGTTACAATAACATGTGAATAATAAATGACACTGCACAACTTGAGCTAGATTTTAGCATACATAGGTTAAAACACAGGAGAAATAGGTGGATGTTTTATGCAGATAAAGATGTTAATTCTTGCACAGGCCACCCTTATACCCCAAATTGTTCATTAATATAGAAAATGTCAAGGGCATAAATATTCACAATTTCAGAAAAGAAAACAAGCACCAGTGACAATGAGTACTCTGGATCTAAGTAAAATGGAGAATTTTGCTCTGTGCAGAGCTGTAACAGCCTATGTCTTTCCTCCTGGAGATGGGTGAGGTAGGGCTGGGCTCTCCTTCCTGGCTGGAATGCTTTCCAGAAGCTGCTTCTGATCAAGAGGGATTAGTAAAGATGGTTTAAGAAGGGAAAAAAAAAATCATTGGGCATTAATCCTCTGAACACTTCATAGCCAACATATCTTTAATACAATCCCTCTAATCCAATTAGGGTGCCTTGAAAATCATATCTTGAATTCCATGCTTCATTGTGATGGGTTCTGCGAGTGAAAGATCCACTTAGCAGAGAGCTGCTGAGCACCTGCCCTGCCCCACAGCCCCCTCCCCACCCTGTGCACTTAACCCAGCCCTGCCTGGGGCAGCCCAGCTGCACCAGCACCAAACCTGAGCCCTGACACATCTGCCAGGGCCAGCACTTCCAACACTCCCCTTTGAAACAACAGGGAAAACAACTCTTAATACAAAGGTTTTGCCAGCAAGGAACAAATTGCTACGAATTAACTGAGCTTGATTTTTTAAATGTTCTCATGAAAATTGTTTGGACTGGTATTCACGAGGATATATATTCACACTTAAAGTGATGGGCAAAGGATAGAACTCAACAGCATGGTCTTGTTGCTAAAATAAAGGACCTGCACTCCATTACTCCATCACAGAATAAAAGGACCCTGTTAACATAGCACTAGAGGAAAATAAAGGGAAAATCAAACTGCCAGCATCAGAAAATGTTCAACAAAAGCAACATAAAGTGATTCTTCTGTATTTCAACAGACATTACAGTTTTGTTAAAACAATCCAATGCACAGAAAACATCACTTTATTGACTACATAAGTTACTGGCTGCTGTTAAAAGCATCTGGGGAGAATTTGCATGCAAAATGCATTCTCGCAATAATACCATAATTTATAAATGAGTTATAAATTTCTCTCAGATTTTAACAAGTCTATGATGCCCTTGGATGCCAAGGAGTGCTTAAACAGTAACTTGTTTAGATTATTGCTAAAATTATCTTAACTCTGCCCCTCAGAGTCTGTCTTCCCATTCTGCAACTCTTCATTTCACGTCAGCAGTCAGAGGTACTAAATTTGGCCCCAGGCAGTTCTCATTTCCTGCAGCTGGGACTGATCCTGCCTCCCAGCCTTGCTCCTGTGTGCCTGCAGGCTCAGAGCAGGACCTTGGCACAGGGAGCTCTGCCTGTGCACAGCTCATCCCACCCCTCTGAATTTGGGGAGCCTGGCAGAAGTGAGCTGCGCATCAGTGTGGATCTCCAGGAAAAACTCCATGGTGCAGCACACCATGAGACAGGGCACACATCCAAGTTGTTATGCATTTTAATGAGGTAACGCAAGTGCTAAAAATTGCTTTGAAGGTCTAGATGTAACCCAGCAGTATTGGTTTCCCATATCTGGGTCTTCCTCCCGCCATCTCTCATTCATACAAAGCTATTTGATCATCCCTAGCACAAGGAGAGGCTTAAAAGAGAAAAATAAAAACAACCCTAAGCTCAAACAAATTGTGTTAAGATGTAATTCAGTTCCTTCTCCTCTAAAATGACAGAGCCCCAAACAAATTCATTCACAACTTGGCTTTTATGGTACAGTAGGGCATGAAAATCATCAACTGGCTGAAAAACTGCTAAGTAAACCTAATTTAGGAGATGAAAACGTGTGAAACACAAGAAGCATCTCACAGATTGTAAAATGACATGTTTATTTAAAAAAGAGACCAGGAAAAACAAGAAATGTTGGCAGAGGATTGCATTAAGAGCCCAAAGGCTCCCTGGCTGCTGGGTGCTCAGAGCTGCCAGGACCTGCACACCCCCAGGGCAGGGCAGACACCAAGCACCTCACACAGGGAGGCAGGACAAACACAGCAGGTTTGGTACAGAAATGGTTCTATGCTCCACTATCCACAGGGGTAGGGCAAGGAGGGACCCCAATGGAGCAGCTCAGCACACAGAGGTACAAACCCCAACCCCACAGAGGTACAAACCCCAACCCCACTGAGGTCTCCAGCAAGGTCTCCTCTCACTGCTCTGCAAACTCCTGAGAGCATCTGTCCAGCAGGAACTCAACCTTCTCACAGCTTAGAAACCAAAGCCCCACAAGATTACAGTAATTTCATGACTATAAGGCGCACTCCTTTGACTAAAATTTTGATCGAAACCTGGAAGTGCGCCTTATAATCCGGTGCACCTTATATACGGACAAAGTTCGGAAATTTGCCAACCTGGAAGTGCAAGCCGCGAGAGCTGTGCCAGCCGGCCCCAGGGGCGGGCGGGAGTGCCGGGGCCGGCAGCACGGGGAGGGTGCCTGGGGCTGTGTGTAAAGGCTACACTGATCTGTGAAAAATGTTTGCAAATTGAGCACCTGCCAGTAAACCCCACGATCGCATGATTCCATTACTCATTCATTACTTTGTTGCTCGCGGATCCTCGCTGCAAAAAAAAAAGTGTGCCTTATAGTCCAGTGTGCCTTATATATGGACAAAGATCTGAAATTTGCCAGCAGCCCGGAAGTGTGCCTTATAATCCGGTGCGCCTTATAGTTGAGAAATTACTGTAGTTGTAATGGAGCCAAGAAGAAGCATTACATGTTAAGGCAAGGAGGTAGTTAATGAGTAGTAGCAACATAATTTCATTCAGTTCATCTGCTGAATTAATTTCAGTCCCTCTCCTACTCTGCAGCCCCTCTGAAATCAATGGAGAATGGACAGTGTAAAATCAGTATCAAAACAGAATTACCATGTCTGAGCCAAATTCTGCTCATGTTCCAGTTCTCAGCAATCCCTGATCTATAAAATGCAGATTAACTTTGAGCTCCTTAACAAGCCCCCATGATAGCTAAAAGAATTAGAAAAACCTGAGCTGCAATTTCTTTCAGTTATAATTTAATTTCCCCTATCTTTATTTTGCTATTAAAAGAATTATGAAAAATCTCTTCATATTATTTCTCAAGACATGATTGCTAGAAGGTGAACTGTTTATCCACACACACTCTCACCCTTTCTTCTATGGCACTGGACCACCCTGACCTTATTGCCACAGTAAGCAGTATCTTTATGAAAGAACACTTAATTTCTGGAATGACTTTTTATGTAAACTAATCCAATGTCTTCCAACATCAAATGCTTACTGTTCAACAGCACAACTTTCTTAAAGACAACATCTAAAGCAGAATGCCTGTGCTAGCAGCCTTTTTATTAGAACAAAATCACTTTATAAATCCAAAAGTGAACCAGTATGGAAAAGTTTAATATTATTGTAAATGAAGAAGTATTTAAAAGTAAAAATTATACTTGACACTGTAATTACATTGCCCTGGAGTATAATCCCAAAAGAACAGAGAGACCTTTTGCCAAAGGTGATTTGAGTGTTAATATGAAACTCAACGTGGGCTCATTTTAATTACATATGTGCCTGCTGAGAACATATGATAGAGTCCAAAAAGCTAATTCATTGTCAGCATGACAGCAGGACCTAATATTAAATCTTGCACACCAAGTAAATTTTCCAGATTACCAATTGCCACACAGAAATAGGAACACATTGCAAAAGTGGTAATCAGCATGAAAGCAGTGGATATAGGAAAACTCCCAGCAGTTCATCCTTTTTTTTCAAAAGCAGCAACATTCTGCTGCTTCATTCAGGCATTCAGACACCCCACTGACACCAGGTTTGTGCTGACTTTCACAGCACTGACCCTCACTGGCACTGTAATAAAGTGGCACTGTTGTCTATAAATCTCTTTAGCAATATATAACAGCACTTCAAGGTGTATTTAGTGTGCTTTTTTCTTTTTCTTTTTTTATACTTAGCTCTGAATTTTCTTCATTTAAGAGAAATTGCTGAGTGATTTTGTGTTCTCTTCTCACAGGTCCCTGACAGGTTTCTGGCACTGAAAAAAAGTTAGGAGTCAATTTATACCTCTTAATGCTAACAGGCATTTTGTTTTCCTTTTAATTGTGGATAAATTCATGCATCAGTCAGTATTTTCTACAGAAAGTGCCTGGAGTGTGAATAGGAGAGCCCAGAGGCACAAGGATGAGCTATCACCAGGGAAATGAGACATAACCACAGTTCTGAAGGCAGCAGACACCTAGCCAATACTTCTAACTGCATCTTTACCTGCCCTTTTGTTGCTTTACTGATGTATTATCAATTAATAACTACTGAGTGTTCCCAACAGAGCATTTTAAATAACAGCTGAATTTCTTTATGGATGATTATGAATCATAAAAGTAAGTCTGAAATGTTCAAAGCAATAAACAAGCCCAGGTAGGGAGCCTGAACTGCTACAAAAACTGCCCTTTGAAGCTTGAGGTTGTAGGGATGCTAAATGTCTCCTGTGTAGTATTACACAATTTCCAGTCTGGCTTAATCCAGTTAGTCTGAAGAAATGTAGGATTTCCTCTGTTTTGCCTCAGCATAGGCAGATGCTGTTCAAAAGGGAGATGGTGGCATTTTAGAAAAGCTGCAGGGTTGGTTTGGTTCACTGCTTTCTCCAAATGAAGCTACACCAGTTTAGGCCAGCTAACAATTACAGTTCTTAGCTCTCAACTCAGATAAGGAAAATTGTCAAATCACAATTATTTCTACACAAGATTTATGCAAATGATGAAAAATATTCCAGCAGCTCTGAAATTTTTTACTCAGGGATGATGCAAAGTCTTCACATTCTACTTGAATTCTGGACAAACTTACAAAGTACTGAAGGTGCATGTAGGGCACCTCTGCGGTATTGCAGCTGGACAGTTTTAGATGTAGTTGAAATTAATTTGCAATTATATAGGATGAAAGCTCATTTGGAGACTCTATTTATCTATAGGATAATTATTTCTATTTCCACCTCAAAAAATGAAAAGCCTCCTACTATTTAAATAAAATTCCAGCATTAGTTTTCAACTATATTGCTGCCTTTAAGGCAGAAAGGAACTCATATTCCTATTCACTCTTCACTAAATTTAGTTACTAACTGAATAAAGATTTTTTTTTTTTTTGTGCCTATAGACTATGCTTATTAACTGGTACATGCACAAGAAAACGGCAGCTTCAGCTGTGCTTGCTGATCCTTTTATCTGCCTTCTGACAAACAATCCAGGCCCTTGCCATGTAACACCTGGAGATGGGGTAGAAAACAAGCTGCCTACACCATGAACAATGGAATACAGAATTATTAATCTGTATTTAGCCAAAGTGCAGACAGGAGGACACAAGTCAGAGGCCGTGCAGGCAGAGCAGGCAGGCTCCCAGCACAGAGCAGAGCCTGTTCTGATGTTTTGATGCACAGGGTCAGTGCCACCCCCAGCTCCCAGGGACAAATCCCAGTGCCACGCTGTGCTTTTGTCCCCAGCCCTCCCCAAGGCACGTGCTGCTGTCCTGCTGCTGTGCCCTGCCCTGGCACACCCTGGCACAGAGCAGGGAAGGCTCAGTCACTGCAGCAGGTGCTGGATGTGCCCTGGCAGTCACAAGAGCTGGGGCCAGTCTCTCCAATCTCTGCTCCCTGCCCAGGAATGAGCTCCTGCAGGACAGCCAGCAGGGCAAGGGCAGCTCTGCTCATCCTGGAGACAATTCCTACTCATCTTTCAAAGCAGGATTTGCTCTCCATTCTCCAAACTACTACTATGCTTTTTCTTTCTTCTATTTCTTTCTGTCTTCTAATCTTAATTCTTCCTGTTTAGGGCTCAGTCCTTCTACAGGGATTCATAGAAAATAGAAAGAATAACACCTTTCTTGCTTTCAGATATTAAGATGGGTCATTATTCCTCTTGATGTGTTAGAAGATATTTATCAGTTTGAGTTATGAGGCCTTTCTGACTGTGAAGACTTAAACATCGATTTAATGCCAACTTAAAGACTACTAAAAGTGTAAGAGATTGCATTAGATAAATAATTTAACAATAAAAGGTACATCAAGGCAGACATTATTGCAACCTTCCACCAATCAATCACCATTTTCCATGTTTATCCAATTTTCAACTCAGGGCTCTGTATATCAAATTGCCCAGACATACACTTCACAACTGAAATAACTTTGCCATTGAATAAAATTGCACAGCCATTAAAATTCTCTAATATCAAGACAGCTGACATTATGTTAAATATTGGCTTCAGTTCCATAGGGCAATAAATTTTGACCTAAATCCAATCTTTCATGGATAGCTGATTCATAATGAAAAATTACTGGTTTGTCACTTTGCCCTGGGAAATTTATTGTGGAAACTAATATTGCACCAGGCAGGCTTTGAAATATATGATAAGTAAAACCATAGTTTCCTTCCTAAGCACCCTGAAACAAAGGGAACAGATTTTGTCTGGTACAAAAAGATCAGACATACTGACAGCTACCAGAAAAAGAGAGAGAAAAAAGAAAGAAATTTTTCTCCTAAAAGATACTTTTGTTCAGCAAACTCCTTTAGGGAACTCAGGGAAAAAAACCTGTTATTTTTTAAAAATATTTCAGTCTCTTGACAAACAGGATTTAAATTCCACATAAATACCAAACTAATCAGCACCCCCATTTTTCCTCTGCATGTATCTGCAATGGAGTTAAACACCCGGTCAGTACATTACATGGCTGGCTGAGACATCCCAGTGAGCCTGGGACACATCAAAGAATGAAACCCAAGTTTCCCCACTATTAGTCTAGGACTTAACTTCCATTAGTGAGTACATGGTTGTCCCATGATATTGTGTCATAGAGCAAATTCCTGCTGTCCCTCCTTAGCTGAGAGCTCTTTAATAGCTTCTAGAGCAATCACATTGCATCTTTCCTTCTTCTTCTTCAAGTGATCCTTCTGCTGGGATGGATTTCGGTAGAATTTTCTGAGTGATTTCAAGTTTGCACATTAGGGGCCCCCTAACATCAATGATTTACTTCTAAAATTCTGCAGGCTGCAGCAGTAAAAAACAAATATCATGACAACACAAATGTTTGCATGTTTGGCAAATTATGTCTACAAATGGCCAGAAATGATTGAGAGAAATGAAAATGAGTGAACTTGTGTTTTAACTGCAGCCTTTTCAATTGTAAATGATGGAGCTGAATCTAGTGGGATTTCTCATTAAGATTTCCTTCTTGATGACCAGGCTAAGAATGCCAGAGGTGTCTGAAGCTTCCTTGTAATATTCCTCATGAGCCTGTCAGAAGTGATTTCTCATTTTTTGGTCAGGGATCTGCAAGGTAGAACATTTTCAGAATCAAAACTGCCATACAACTGTTCTTATTCCCAAATGCTGGATGGATGGGCTTTGCTTTGGACCATAAACTTCCACAGATTGGGAAAACAAGAATCTCTACCTCTTTATCTTTGCTTACTCTTATACGAACAAAATTGTCATGTTTATTTCTCAGTGAACTTAAAATTTTGGTGATAGAAGTGCACAGACATTTTATGGTTCACTGAAAAAGGTTATAGAATAAATTTACTGAAGGAGGACATCACAGGGGTCAGCAAAGCTACTTTATTGTATCAGTTAAACCTCTAGCTCACTTTGCTTTCCACACTTCACAGGAAACTTGGGTTTGTGATCACCTCCTGGCAGAAAATTATAGATTTGTTTACAAAACCACATCAGCTCCATGTAGCCTCCCTCTGCTCTGGCTTGGCAAATGCAGTGTGTGTTACACAGGAGCCTTTTCCACAATGGCTCTTGGTAGCTCTCCTCACAACTAATCTCAATCACACCCTCCTTAGCCATTTGTTTCTCTGGCAAATGAGCCAGGCTGGGTTCTCCTGTCCAGCTTTCCCTTCTCTAAGGGGGTCTATCCACATGCTTTTGAATAAATGACCCAAGAAAGTGACTGTCTCACACAGAATTTTGGGGACAGATCTCAAACCTGCTCAGAATGCCAAAGGGAAATTCTTCCAGAGCACCTACACCTCAGTCCCATGCAAAAGAGAAATTACAAATGGATAAAACATATATTGCAGTAAATTTCTCTTTTGAACTTTCCTTTTCCTCTCTATTATTCAGTAAATTGCCCAGAATGAATCACAGCCCAGAAATAGATGAAGAACATGAAAATGTATGGTTCTGTTTAGTCATACCAGTGTCGAGCTCCACACTATTACGCAGCACAGTAACACACACAGAGCTTTCAGCCTGAGAGTGGCAGGGTTTGCAATGCTCCACTGCACAGCAATATCCACTGGCTGGCTGGAATCCTTCATTTGCAATTAAAACCACAGGTGAGTAAGCAGCCGGACTGCTGAAGCTGCTGTTTACAGCCAGTCACCAACAAAGGTGCATTCTCACCAGCAAAGTGTTTCTCTGACGACTTCTAATGAGTTACAGCAATTAATCAAGACTTCAACAAAACACTTCCATTAGTACAGGCAAGGAAGTCTCCTCAAAAGAGACACAATCACCTGGCAGCAGAGAATGACACAAGCCATTATATTCCACTTACACCAAGGGCTGCCCTGAGCTTCAGCTCAGTGGTGAGGTTTCCAAAGATTTGTAGAAAAAAGATCCTTTTGACTGACAGCTCTTTTTTGTGGTGCTCTCTGACAGGACCTACAACTGCTGCAGACTATTGAGGGAGGTTTAGGTTGGATATTAGGAAAAGGTTCTTCACCCAGAGAGTGGCTGGGCACTGGACCAGGCTCCCCAGGGAGGTGGTCAGGGCTCCAAGGCTGACATAGCTCAGGGATTGTTTGGATAATGCTCTCAGGCACAGGGTTCTGTTTTAAAAGGCAACAAGCAATACAGACCTTCGGAAGAAATCCTATTAATTTCACAATCAGAAAGCACATACAATTGCTATTCAAATTATTTTCCAGAAACCACAGAGTTCAAGTTATTAGACAGTGACTTTTCTGCAGTGTAATTTTGCTTTTTGGCTTAAATCTTCCACCATTTTTACAGCAACATCTGTAGACGAGGACAAATGGTGAGCACTGATCACAAGAAATGCTAGAGATCATTCAGCTTGCAGCAAGCCCTGGAAAAAAAAAGGACTGAAAAATTCTTTGGCCTCCCTGGGGGCTTGTGAGAAAGCTGGAGAGGAAAAATGATGGATTTATGCCATGGGCCTTTCAATAAGGCCAAGACTTTAAACCAGTATCTTGTTTTACAGCAGAACTGTAAAACTTCAGAATTTACTGTGCATTCAGCTGAGCCTGCTGGTGACAGCAGTAGGGACTGGGAGATGGGAGTGCTCTGCTCCTCCTTACAAAGGTGCCAATCAGGAGTAACTTCTTTGACACAACTGAGTGATAAATCAGTGAGGTACTGTGGGTATTAAAATAGTGTGAGCAGTAAATCAGGGCTATTCACTTCTCACACATTCTCAAACTATCAAAGACAAGCATTTACTTGGAAGACTAAATACACAATGAGCAATTTCAAAATCTTTTTCAAGGTTGCTCAGCTACAGATTCTTGTCTTTCAGTTTTTCTATGGAAGTCATGATTGCCCATGGAGAAAAAAGATGGATGTTTTAAAACTACCTTCTGCATAAGAAATATTTGCAACAGAAACAAATTATGGTTTGGAATCTTAAAATGGCAATAATGTCCTGTAAGATTGGCTTCCTGCCTAGATTGCTGGCATTTTAATTCAGAGTTACATCTCTTAAACAACTCTTCCTCATTTCCAGGGGAAGCCATTACGAACCAGTGATCTCATAAAATTCAGTGACTCCCAAAGTACTTTAAAGAAATGCAGCCATTCAAAAACCTTCCTGAAACAGGGTGCATTCCCTTTAATTATATTTTTAATACTGTAAAAAGTTCTGTATATATTTAAAGCATTGTTTCAAGAAGCCACAAAAGAGGAAAATTCTTCATCTCAGCTCAGGAGGAAGAAACTAAATGTCAATACTTGCCCCCCCAATTATTTTAAAAGCAATACACACAGTGCCACTGGCTTCAAACTAAACTGTAGCAGCCTTGAGCTGCAGCTAGCATGGCATTTCTGGAACACAACACTTCCCCATTCTCAAAATAATAGTTCATAAGCTGTAGGTTCCTGTGCAAACGGAGTATTTGCTAAGTAATGGTACTTGGAGAAGTGCAGTAATTGGAAAGACATAGCTGAAACTGTGCTCCTTTGTCCTTGGTGGCATGTTAGCCTTAAAACAAAAAGCAGTCTGCTTACAACTCATATGTTACACTGACACCCTAACACACTTTCGATATGGTTGGAATGTTGAATTAGGAAAAAATAACATTGAAGCTTAACTCAAGCTCAGTCCAGTACTAATGTACACAGCTGCTTGCTCAGCACTGAATAAAATTAAGATAATTAGACACCATGTTTCCTCTTCAGGGTCTGTCTACTAAAATCATCATGATGGGCCCACTCCAGAAATCCAGCAACCATTTTGTATGAAAAACATTACATATGAAAAAGAGTAGGGCTTCCTTGTACAGGGGGAGGTTGGGTTTGGTGCTTTTGTTTTGGGTTGGGTTTCTTGGTCCTTCTGATTCTTCTCCCAGCTCATACCTTCGTACCAACAATTTTCTTTAGCCATAGTTGTATTCGATTCCCCACCAATGCTCTGTCCACACATTTCAGGATCACTGGGAAGCATTAACAATCACTTAAGTACTTTTCTTTCATCTCTGTACATACACAGTAATCTTTATCAAAATATTCACTGAGCTTCTGCTACCCCTCACGCTCCCTTTCCCAGGAGGTTTGCAGCAAGGACACACTTAGCCATGATCCTCTCCCACGCCTGCCCATGCTCTCCCTTTACTGCTCCATAAAATGGTAACATTTTCCAAAACAGAGGCTTGGTGAGAACTAGGACTGCTGACCATAAATTTTCCACCCCTTCTGCCCCCCACTTGTGTCGTGTATTGCTCCCAGCATTTTCTTGAGATGTCATGTGCCCAGATGATTTCTGCAAGTCTGCTCTCGGGGACCAATTCTGCAGCCCCCAGACCCACAGGTGATCCGACAGGCCTGATGTGGAGAAACGTGACCAGACAGAAACGTCAAGAAAAAAACAAGAGGAACAGCAGGCTGATTTCATTCTCCCACTTCTAAACTTGCAGATGATCTAGACAGGAGCTATCTGTATTTAAATGAAAGGATCAATTTGCAGAGACACCCAGAATTTTTCCCTCACCAATTTCTTCTAAAACCAAAGGTGTCTGTGCAAGACAGTGCTGACAGAGCCAGGCTGTGCTCATCACAGCCTTATTTTTGGAGGAAGAATCCCTCAGCTCTGCAATGCCACAATTTCACACATCCTTGAGAAACAGCAGTCCCCTGTTTTCTACAGGGCAGCTGTCCCCAGAGTTACAAGGAGATGCCAAAACAGTGTCATCCTAGTCTGGGATGCCACAAGGACATTTCTAGCAATTCCAGTTCCCTTATAAGATGCACACACATCTTCCTTCTGTAAAGAAACTTGTGCAGTTTCTGACCCACTGGCCAGATAAGTTTCTAGGGACAATTAATTCATTTGGCCCTCTAGCCAGGGATCAGATCAGCTGTGAGCAGGGGGAAGTGTTTTGTCATCTCCTGCACCAGGGTTGCCCCACCAGTCCCTTCAAGTGACCAGGAGCAAGGCAGGGGCTGTCTGCCCGCCCAGGCTGTGACAGGGGCTCGTGTCCCCTTTGGGTCCGTGCACTGACATGATTTCCATCCCTTCAATGAAAGACCGCATTCCTCATCCATGCAGTGAGGTAGGGCCATCTTTAGCCAGAACAGCAAAGCATCCTTTCCTTCCTTACATCCCAGTTTTAACTGTCCAAACTTGCACATGTGTCCATAATAAAAGTTACTCTGAGAATCACTGGCATCATGCACCCTTCTTGAGATCTCATTTTTCTCCTCATTTTCTCCTGACAGTGCCACAGGTTCATTGAGTTTATTAGAGTTGGTTCTGCCTCACACACGTAAGGGGAGAGACACATCACTTATTTCATAAATTCATTTCGCCTGAAATGCAAGTAGTGAATCTTGAAAGGACCCTTTATAATGAAAGCAGTGCTGGAAACATGGTTTCCAGAGCAGAACACAATCTCTGTGCACGGCTTAATTACATCTTAGCGTTCTGCAGAATACCAGTGCATGGCTTAAATGCTATTAATTGTAAGCAGTTTTGTTCCACAGGATGTTGTTTGCTGATAACTACTCAATTAGGGTTATTTTGTAATTAGTCTACTCACAGTAAATTTACTGCAACCAGAGTCATCTGTGGTGCAGCAAATTAAAATGCTGTCTGGGCTGCATGTGCAGTGGCTCTTACATGCTCCTTAAACTGTGTATAGCTCAGCACAGTGACTCTGTCGCACTAACAGATTAGCACAGGAAAGCAGCAGCAGCCAATGTCATTGGGAATCCTGAAACCAGCTGAAAAAGACTAATCTGGGGTTCAATGATCTGTAGATCAAACCCCAGTGAGTCCAAAAATACACTGCCAAAACCTTAAAAGCTAAACAAACCACACATTTATATGTCACTGTGTGCATACACATGCATATTGAGCAGATGAAATCCTCTATTGGCTTCATTACAGCTCCCATTCTTTTAAAATTCTGCAGAGGATGCTCTCCTTTCCATGCCTTGAAGAACAGCTCTGCTCCCCCCCACAAGTATTTAGCATCTTGTGGTTTCTCCTCTCCCTTGCTGCAAATCACATCCCTTTCTGCTGAGTGCTTTGAAGTCATCACATAAAAACATTATGGACATTCAGATTGCTATTACCTGTGTGTTGTTCAGTAAGCAGAGCTCCAGAGCCCTTTTCTCTCTTGGTGTGAAAACCAAAAGATTGTGTTTTCTAAAATAAAATGGAAAAATTTCTTCCCAGCAGCCTCTGAGAAGCTGAAAGCACTTGCTTCAGTGTACCAGAGCAGCATTATCAATAAGCAGCCAGGGAGAAGGCAGTCTAATCTGCAAAAAAAACTCTTCCAGTGCTGATAAATTATTTGGAATGAGGGAAGCTGGATTATTTTCCTACTTTATTGTAAACTGGGTTTACCCCACAGGGATGAAGGTAGCAGAAAACCTGTTTGATTTAAAAACTAAGTAAAGACAACAGAAACACCCATGGGAAATAAATCAGGATCACTTGAGGCTCTCAGATTTCCTAGGAACTTTTCATTTGCTAGAACTACATCTTAGAAAACACTTCTCAACAAACTCTGCTATGTACTTTGGTCTACCTAAGGCCACAGATCTGGGTCAAGAATAAAGCCAGTTGGGTAATTAATGACAAGGATCAGGCCAGAGTGTCCCCTGGGGATGTGGCAGCTGAGAGAAGCTGGCCCAGAGGAGGCCTGGTGCAGATAGCACCTGGGACTGTGATGACCCCTGAGCAAGCAGGAACTGTGCAGTGCTCAATCCAGCAACCCTGCGAGGCAAGGAGTGCAGAGCTGCAAACTACCACATGGAAGTGAAAACCAGGGAACTCGGGGACTGAATCTAGCCACTGGGTCAGCAGCTAGGCTTTTTCCATCTCAGGAGGAGGACAGGAAGCAGAAATCACAAGTTTAATATCATGTTGAAATGTGAAGTTGTGTAACTGCAATTGCAGTGCTGCCCAGGGCTGTTGGGCAGGGTCAGGGTCACAGTGGCCATTCCAGGACTGTGCTCCTGCCACAGTAACAGTGGATTCTGTGGGAGTGACGTGGCACAGATCGTGTCACTTCTGCTTTGTTCAAGGGGATTTTATCTAGTGATGGGTATTTTAGAGGCAACAATTCACATTTAAACTTCTGCTGCTTCTCAGTACCTCTGCACAAGAGGAGGACCATGCATGATGATGGACAAAGAAGGGAGGCAGCTGGTCCATGTCCACCAACACTTTGATGAACAGAAGAGAGTCTGGCACAGCAGGAGAATCAGTGTCTGCAGTCAGGACTAGACCAGAGGTGGCCCCAGCAAGGAAACATCTGCCACACTGTCCACAGGCTGCTTATGTCTGTACCATGTCTCCTTGAGAAGAAAGGAACTCCCCAAAGGATATCTCCCTGTATCTCGTCCTCAACCTCACAGGAATGGATTTGCTGAACCTACACTTCCCCCTCTTACATTTGCTGAATGCATTTTTCCCAAAACACACTTCTATGAAGGCCAAACATTCCCTTCTGAGTGAAGGGAGTCTTGCAAGCTACCCCTTGCCCTGCTCTCAGCCATGACTGGGTAAGGCTGCACCTACTGACACCAATCTCCTGTGCCAGAGCATCTGTGTTTCTAGGAGCAGCTTGCAGGGAAATGCCAGCTCACCTGCTCTGCAGGTCAGGTGATGGGTGAAGGTGCCATGTCAGCAGCAATGCCCTTAGAGGGACTGCAGCCCTCATGGAAATAACACCTGCATGTCACATAGGGGACATCATGCTCTTGATTTTAACAATCCTTTCTTTTATCACTGAGGATCTTTATAATCGACTTCCTTTGCCTGTTGCCTTTGGAAACAATAAAACACTTCAAATAGAAACAGCTTGTGTGATCCTGTTCTGTTGATAACC
This sequence comes from Sialia sialis, assembly GCA_009812075.1. NCBI lineage: Eukaryota > Metazoa > Chordata > Aves > Passeriformes > Turdidae > Sialia > Sialia sialis. Next base: position 8,400,848 of record VRYO01002014.1, read on the forward strand.
ACTGAAGTGAATGTATCACTTAACATTTATGGCAATCCAGCTGGATGGAGTCCTGGTCATGATTGATAGCCACACTTAGCAGCGTCATGGTTTTGATCAGCTGAGACAACATCCAAGGGGATTAAATGCTGGATGACATCTCAATGGAAACCACAGCACAGGGAACGCGTTTATATGTTGGGATAATGGATGAATGTGCTGCTCCAATGCATAAATATTTATACTTCACAGTTTTGCTGAAAACAGACAGGAAACCTTTGTTCAAACCAAACTGACGGAACACTCACATGCTGAACACACAGACTCAGGCCCCAGATGTCTGACTGCTGCTGAAAAACACCAGATTGCTCTTTTAATACATGAAGTGCCAAGGCCTCTCCCACATCTCCCCTACCAGCAATCCTACCAATGGGGTGTCTTACATACCCAAAAGCTGATGTCCAGTACTTCACAAACATCTCCTATAACCAAGCCCAACTCCTCTCAAGGACCAACAGAGTTGATGAAGTCACCTTTCATGAGGGATGGAGTCACTCTGTGAGTGAAGAACAGCAGTGTTGATGTGTTCTACAGGGGGAGGAGAGATGTGGGATCACAAGGCACTGAAACTCAGACAATGTATCCTTAGCAGGGTTATAAAATTCAAGGGATCTACCAAATTATTTACATAAAAGGCCTTCCAGCAAGCACTGGGTGCTTTCAGTTTTGGGGCTCCACTAAGTCTGTCTTGACAGTTCTGTATTCAAACATTTGGAAATGACTTCAAGGTCTGGATCTCCTCTGTAGGTTTGGTGACCCAATCTTCTTGTGCACTGCTGCTTCCTGCATCAGTAACTTGTGTCCCATTCCATATGCTGCTGCATTACCACTTCCCCACAGCACAGCTCCCAAATCTGCTCTAGAGCAACCTCGTATGCAACACAGGATGTCCAGACTTTCTGCCAAGGAAATCTGGCAGCTGAAGTGGCTAACTTCAGCTGTCAGCATGGGCAGGAGGAAATAACCTTGAGGCAAAGAAAAGTCAACATTCTCCACATGTATCCATCTGGCTAGGCTAACATGTTTCTCAATTATTCTTTTTAAGCAAGTGTCACCCCTTAAAATACAAAAGTAAATGAAACTTTAGCTTAGAAAACCTAAAAATTTTAGACACACTCTTTTTGTACCTGATTTTTTAATGTTGTATATATCCATACCACATAAGTTTTTCATAAATTAATTACATTGGATATTTTCACCATTTTCCTGGTCATATCTGTAGCTCCCAGTTTTCCTGAGAATTTTACTCTGACATTACAATGGAAGCATTTATACCAATGTGCTATGTACATATATGCTGAAAGGCTTCAAGTATAAAATATGACACTACTCTTGGTTCCAAAACCACACTATTATCCTAACTGCAGGGCATAAGAGATAAATCCTGTATTTAGAAAAGAAGCAGTAAATATTTCTTGAGAAACCTGTTTTTAAGGATGGTAGTTGTTTAAAACTTGTGGAAAGTCACCCTGCATCCCTGGGAGACAGATTACCAAGCAGGGCATGGAACCACAGGTTCCAAAATTGCACAGGTGCAGAGTCTGCCCACAATAATGACCACACACCTTCCAGCTCTGGCCAGGATATCACTTGCATATTTGTACATGGGATACATTTACCTACACAAGATTTATAGCACTGATCCCATTACTAAGACATCTGCTTGATGCCAAAAAGTGTAGGACAGTGTCTGCAAGGTGCTGACCTCCCTCAGCTTTCTCACAGACCACACCTGACTGCCCTGCCCTTGGGGAAGAACGGAGAAGAAGGGAGAAGGAATAGCAAGCACATGTTTATCCCAGTGGGTCCCACCTCAGTGGTGCCCAGGGGTACTCTCTGATGCTCCCTGTTACTGATGTCTGCTTTTGCTCAGTTCTTAACTCTCTACTGTTCTTTTGTGTTCCCTTCAACTTGTGCTGCCTTTACTGGCCCTCTTCTTTTCTTGCCACTGAACACCTTGTCTTCTACCTACTCCATTAATTCTTTGTCTCCAGTGTCTGCCCACCCAGAGTAACAATTACCGTGATAAGAAAGAGAGAAAATACACCAAAAGAGTAAAAAGCCAAACCAAAACAGTCAGAGATGCACGGGGGTGGGGAATGGGGCTGCTCAGCCATTCATCCTGGTAAGATGCACCATCTACATTAAAAGCCTAAGAATCTTGTTACAGAGAGATGTGCTTTTTGGGATACATTCTCTGGGGCAGCTCCTCTTTTTCACTGTCAGTACAGGGAATTTAACCTCCTAATTTCTGTCATAGCAATGATATCCTTCTCTCTACCACACTGAAGCCACCCTGCAGCAACCACTGCTTTGTGAAGGTGCAATAAACAAGCCATTAGAGCACATTCCCAATGAAAGGAGCTAAAGATCCCCTCGTTCCCATGGATCCCCATGTTTATTCTACAGTCTCAAAGCAAGAGCTCTTCTCTAGTTTATAAATCCCCTCTGCACTTTCAGCTTGGATAAAGACATGGCAAATCCTTCTGTGCATGGGCTGGAAGTGCCAGTTACAGGGTGGGGACTCTGGACTGTTGTATAAACAAATGCTGCTGTGAATAACTCCTGAGCAATACTGACTTTGATCAACTGATCAATGCTATTTTTTTTTAAAGGCACTTTATGGAGAGCTTATAGCTGGATGAAAAGGGGCACATGAAGCACTTCTTGAAAAGTAGAAAAAGGTCAGCTTGGACATGCAAACTGACAGCAAGCTGAGAGGTAACTCACGATCTGAGGGCATGGAGAAACCAAAGCAATGAATCAAAGCTTGGCTTAGGCCAGCAGAGGTAACTGACTCTCCAGCAGTGATTTTGAAAATAACTTCTGCTGATTCAAGAACATTAAAAATAGAAGTCAGTCACAAAATTGGATTTTCCTTGTGCTTTTGGAATTTTTTAATGCACTTCTGATGATTACCTGGGGTTATCAAAATGCTTAGGACTCCACTGTGACAAAAAAATAGCGATTTGGCCATAAGAGCAATGCCATTCATGTATTGGTTGGCATAAAGCTCCAAAATTCATAGTGGCTGTTCTCTGATTACCAAAAAGCACACAACTCCTGCACAGCATAGCAAGATTTTGACTATGCTTCTTTGTGTCTGTAAATTAAGAACTGAAAGAAACAGGAGTAGCAGATGAATATCTAGATCACATTGTACAATAAAAATCTGGTGGAAGTGAATTCTACAGGAATCCACCAGGCATCTTATGACATCCATGTAATTCCCTATTAAATTAAAATCATCCTCAAAGCCTCCCTTGTTTTCATCAAGTGCACTGCACATTCCTGCAATAAAGCCACTTTTTCCATTCCAATTACACAGAATGCTTCCCCCAGGACAGTGTGCTCCTTCTCCATGTCCCAACTTACCCTCCAGGGCACAGAAGCGTGTCACCTGCTCCGGCATCAGCTTTCCTTGCTTGTGCTGGCAGTACACGTCGGCGATCTCCTGGCGGCACGGCGCGCTCTTGGCGCGGGACATGGCTGAGATTGCCTCCTTGCCCGTCACCTCACACTTGGCTGGCTGCTCGTACTTCACTTCAGGGGAGCCGAGCTCCATCTTTTGTAAGAGTTGCTGTGTGGGAAACCTGTCAATCTCTTTCAGATTGTTGCTGTTGCTGCTGTTTTTTCCCAGGGGATCAGTGAACTGCACCACCTCGTTGGAGTTCTTCCCCAGCACCAAGTTCTCCTTCATCCTTTCCTCTTCCAGCTTCTTTCTCAAGTGCTCCTTTTGTTTGCTAAGGGGTTTTTTCACCAGCTCAGACTGGTGTTTTTGCCTCTGAGTTCTGGGAGCAAAGTTACTGTTATCAATAGTTTCAAAGTCCTTGGGGACTGAATTTTCATTATTGCTGTCCGTTCGCATTTTCTCTTTCGGTCGGTGGGAAAAATAGCCATCCTATAAATGGGGAGAAAAATTACACTCATCTTACTAAAACAGTCACATCCCATGCATTACAGGCATTTCTTACATGAAGACATAGATCAATTGCAACCCAACATACTGCACAACATCCCTGTGCTGGGCTTTGCAGCAGACAGAACCTGAGAGTCTCTGGGGTGCCCAAATCACCTGCACTGGCATCTCTTCTTCACTGGGCCAGAGTCCAAGCCCTACCTCAGATGGAGCAGGGAGGTTTTACACAGGTTTGTGAGCGGTGATTAACGAGACACTTCACTCTGACACCATTAAATATCCATGAGAAAACAGACACAGGTTTCAAGGGAGCGAAAGCAGGTCCTTCAATGCTCTCCTTTACTCCTCACGATTAACAATCACACTGTGGTACCCCAGAACTGTTCTGCAGAAAGCACCACCTCACTACATCCTGAGCCTTCTTTCAGTGAAGTAACTTTGCTACAAAACAAATCCCTTCCAGTTCTGGTTTTTGGGGTTTTTTTTAAGTTACTACACGTTTGAAGCCTCCCTGGGAAGGTCAGAGTCAGGCTCAGGTAGTGTCAGCTCTGAACCATCATGTTCCTCCTCTAGATGCTCTTAGATAAAAAACAGCCCAAAACTTTGCAATATTCAAAGTCTATCATATAAAGGAAAAGGAATAGACCATGTAAAATATTTGTCTGCATCAGGAATGGGTGAGGTTGAGCTGCCTTTGCTCCAGCTATGGAAACCTGTGGGGGACACAATTTTTAGACCCATGGAAATGTCTCTGTTTGCAAAAGTGAACAGTAGCAGAAAAAATCAATTATGAATGGTTATTAAAACATCTGAAGACAGGAGTAAAAATACTGATAGACTTTTTGAATCTGTCCTGTTTCCCCTCCACTTGTGGAACACCTAAAAAAAATCAGAGACTGGGAAAAGACAGCATCACTAAAGACAACTGATGGGAGCATCTTTTAGCACCTACCAACCACATTTTGTATTCAAAACATTTTATCAGCATGAGCTAATTGTTCCTCACACCTCTTCTGGGAGGAACTACTAAACAGTCAGGGTTTGCAGAGAAAGGAGAGGGAGATAGTGACTTATCCCAGGCCATGCAGAGAGTCACTATCAGTTTGACCTCTGAAGCTCAGCAATGGGAAATGTTTGAATAGTTTTTTCATTAGAAGTTTTTTAGTGAGTGAATAAAGCGATTCTCTCTCCATGAAAATGTCTAGTTTGCAACTAGCTCGAGTTGTCAGACACAGATGAATGCAAAGGAGTTTTAAAAAAAAACCCTAACACCAGACAACAACTCACAAACCAAAATACAAACATTTTTCAAACAAACAAAATACTTCCAGTTTGGGAAGATTTATATATTTTAAATAAAATTCTAATGTTTAAGGGAAAGTATGAAATCAATTTCTTTTCTCAGACTTGCTTTAAGGAAAAGAATAGCATTTTTACAGAAACACAGGGTCACTTAAATAGAAAAAGACTTTCAGGATCAGGAAGCCCAACCATTAATCCAGCACAGCCAAGTCCACCACTAAACCATGTCTTCTAGTGCCACATCTCCACAGTTTTTAAATCCCTCCAGGGATGGTGACCCCATCCCTTCCCTGGGCAGCGTGTCCCAGTGCTTGAACACGCTTTCCATGAATAAATTTCTCCTAATATCCAATATAAAGCTTCGCTGGCACAACTTGAGGTCACTGCATCTTGTCCTGTGGCATGTTACCTGGGAGACAAGCCCAAGGCAGACCTGGCTGCAGCCTCCATTCAGGGACTTGTGCAGACCCATAAGGCCTCCCCTGAGCATCCTTTGAAAACTACAGAGAAACAAAATAAACAAAACATAGTTTCAAGGCAGCCTTCATTCCCAGGAATGACCAAACTACAATTTAAAAACAATACTTTCAGAGCCCAGCTCCATCACTTGTCCTGTATCTTCAATGGATCTTCAAAGAAAAAGACCAACTCTGTCTTCTTCAATAAACCTTTTCTAAGGTCTCTAAGGCAGTGCCACAACAGGATATTTCTACACATCTTGGCAACATTCTCTCACAATCTGACTCTTGCAAAATTATTTTTGTCTTCAAATAAAAAAAAAATAAATCCTAATCTGTAAAGTAAATGCATGTTGATAAAAGGGAAAGGGAGGGAGAGGAGATGTTTGCTATTGGTTCTTCACAGCAATTCTTATTACCCACAAAGGAAACACCAGAGTAACAGGCACACACCTGCCATGTCCTGGGGAGTGCAGAGCCCTGCCCACACTCTGCACTCCTGCTCCTTCTAAACCTCTCTGGAGCAGGACAAAGGGCCAGAAGATGAGGTGTGGGCACGTTCTTGTTTCAGACATCATCTGACATCACTTATGTGGTGTGTCAATGGGAATCCTTGCTCTCCATTGTGCCACCCCTGCCCCAGGAGTGCAGGACAAGCTGTGCAGCTGCAGCACTGCAGCAGTGATCCCAGCACAGAGCTGTGGGGAAACCTCAGGAAGAAAAGGCAAACCAAACTGCAGATTTATTGGTGCATGGTTCACCTCTTTACGCTATTTTCCTCCTTCAAGTGCTTTGCCCAGACTGGGAAATGCTTGTCCAAGTCTATGTGCTGGAATCTGAAAAAAACAAATGAATTCTAAATGCTTCCAAAGCAGACACAAAACAAGCTGGGGCACAACTCTGCCCTGCCTGCAGGGACAGTGAACACCACAAGAATTGCCACCACAGAGGACACCCAGTGTCTGCAGGGACATCTCTTTGGGAGGAGCAAGGACTAAAAATAAAGCAGTGTCTGTAAAACAAGTGTAAAAGCAAGAGCTATAGATACACATGGAAGCATAATGACACATAACAAATCCCCCAGCTGGAAAGTCAGATCCAGCCTCATGCAATCTCACACCTGTTGGTGCAAGTGTTAAATGCCACAAAACCCAAAATCTCCACCCACCTTTGATCTGCATTTCCCTCTTGACTGCTTTCATCAAAGCCGAGCGTGATTTTTACAGTGCAGTGGTTTCAAGATAGGCTCCACACGTGAGAGCAGAATGTTCATATTTTCAGTGCAGAGGAAATGAAACAGCAGCAGCTGCTGACAGCAAGGTGTGTTCATTTGTGAAGCTCAGGGGTACAAGCAAAAAGCAGCACATCACGTTTTCAGCTGGCTACAGGAAGATGGGTTTTACTTGCTCTGCAATACTTTATTTTTACAGTGCTGGATTAATTGCAGATTTTGTCATGGATGTCTGAAGACATTCAAGACGAGGCAGAGTCATCTCACAGAAAGATCATCTTGAAACCAGGCAATCCCAGTTCTGATAGTACCATGGGACATACATCAGCAGGTTCACTGTCTGAATCATCTTTTCTTTTCAACTTTTATCACGCTATTTGTTAGCAGCATCTCCTTGTCTCTGTGCTTGCAAATCGCTGAAAAAATGTAAAGCCATACCAGGGCCAAATGGGAAGCGTAAGCCCATTAATACAGCCTGTATGTGTCCACAGCCAAAGATGAAAATATATTTTCAAACCAACAGATAACATTGCTATTGAAAGCACCATTTTTGTCTTTGCAAGAGAGCAATTCTCTCTGGGCATAGACCAGAAGAGGCTCTATCCAAATCAGCCCATTTGAGGCTACCTGAAATTACTCAGATCGCAGGTGTCACACACAACACGTGCCACCCAAGACCACATATTTCACTTGTACCTTTCCTACGGTCCTAACCTCTGTCAGTTTAAAGCCATCCCCTCTCATCCATGCCCTTGCAAGTCCCTCTCTTCAGGTACTGAGGATGCTATAAAGGAACCTCTGGAGACTGCAGCACTGTATTTCCAAGATGAAGCGTGACACTGTGGATGTCTACCAGAACACAGGCCCAAGAGAAGGACTGCCCAAGCAGAAATGTTCTGTCCTAACTTTATCTGGTTCTCAGAAGAAACAAGCAGAGGTTAACTGCTGAGTACTCAATGGCAAGAGCCCTGGCAGGAAGAATTTTAATGACTGTGGGGCCTCTTCTAACTGTATGCACGCTGCAGTTCAGGAATAACAAGCAAATACTCCAGAACTGGGAAAGAACAGTCTGTACCCAAGAGTCTGCATGAGATCACTGCCAATGATTGCCATTGATGCTAAATATAGTATTATAATATTAATGCAAAAATAACATTTTAAGCTTCGAGCCATTTTATGTAATGTGAGAATTTGAATTCTGCTCCAAATTCTGCTCCCTGTTGGACACACAGATTTTATTCTCCAAACACACCTCTGATGTGTTTTATTAAAGTTTGTCACACAATGTATGCTCCTTGGTGTATTAGCCACTTTATCTGCAGTGATTGAGGGTCTGGGGCTTAGGTACTCTGAGTTTGATTGAATTCAAAGTCCCATCTATCTCAGGAGGGAAACCTGGCTTTCTGCAGAGACTTTGCAATCTGCTGAGTAAACCATGGAATAAATTGCTGCTGTTGCCTACTACAGACCCAACAACAGCTGCTGCTGCTCGCTGCACCTAGCACAAATACAGAGAATTTGGAAGAACTTCACAGCTGCCTGTAATGACAAATGGATTTTAATGACAGTCTGTTAACACTCTCAGAGGCTTTTGCAAGTACAACCCACAGCAGTTCAGCCAGACCCCAGGTAATTTTACACACCTGCAGACTGCCTCTCTTCACGTTTTGCTTGCCTATATTTGCAAGACACATCTGTCACCTATATTTGCATCCAAACTAAGCATGTTCAAGCATAAACACGCATTTGGGATTACCCAGGTCACAAATTCTCCTGTACTCTCAGGTACAGTTCTGTATCCTGTGTGCTAAAGGCAGGAGGGTAAAGATAAAGACGGGGGCTCCAACACTGGGCATGGGAAACCTCCAACAAGCCAGCCCTTTCCCAGGGCTCATCTCACTGATCAGAATACACTGCAAAGCCATTGGGTACGACTGGCAGTGTCCCACTGTCCCTGGAAGGAGTTCCTCTGCCAACAGCCTAGATTAGCTAACAGGACTGGCCATTTTTGCAATACACAAAAAGCCAGCACTGCTTTCAGAGAGAGAGAACCTAATGTGTATTTAAATCAGCAAACAGCTCTGCAGACACAAGGGCAGACTGTGGCTCAGGCACCAAAGGCAAGGGAAGAGCCCACACAATGCAGGCAGGGACTGCTCCAGCATCACCTGGCACACATCTGTGGGGCACAGTGCTGGGAAAGCTCCTTCTGCAAAGCCTTTGTAGGGAACGGAAAAGAAAACCTTAATCAGTTCACAAAGGCACACAATAGGAGCTTGCATTTATCTGCCAGAGGTGTTCATTGCACAGTGCAGAGCACTTCTGACAAAAAGAAAATGCTCCTTTCTTAGGAAAAGTTATTCACTGTACAATTTCTTTATCCATGAAGTCCTATAAATACTATACAGATGGATGGACCATGTGCAACCAAGCCCTGAACGGCAAATGTTCACAGTTACAGTTTATCTGACAACTCATTTTCTTCCCAGCATGGAGGGATTTGCTGTCTTTCTGTACTGAGAACATATTCTCATATTCTTCCTCTGGCAAAGCTTGGTACCTCAAAGGCACAGCAAAACAAACCAGAAATATGCACAGAGCAACAACAAAACACACAGATCTTCCTCTAAATACAAAGGATTGGACATGCTGGCCTTGAGAACCAGCTATAAATCAAACACCTGTACTGTAAAAATCCACATATTTGTCCTCCTTTCACAGAGCAAAGCACCTAATTATTGACCTCTTGTGAAAATATGCGATGCCTGGGCAGTCATGCAGGATCACACACAGCTGAGGCCTCCAGAGCTGGGGCAGGCACTTGCTGCTTTGCTGGGCTGAGCTGTTCAGGATCCAAACCAGCTCACAGCTCCCAGAGGAATAGCTTCAAAATCTGCATCGCAGTCAAAGCCTCAGAGACCTGGTCAGCTTACACAGGACCATCCATTTTACCTGTCCTGTGACTGAGAAGAATTTAAACAGAATTATGAAAAGATAATTAAAACAAGTTTCTGTTTGATATTAATCACAGCTGTGACATATTATTTTGTAGTGCTTGGTAATTATTTAATTATTTCAATAAAGACACCTTCCAATTGCCAGAGGAGTCAGAGGATGGCATCTCTACAATTATATCTTTTTTTTCTGCTCTTATCTTTGTGCATTTGTGGGCTGCTTCTTAGTCAAAATCAAAACCCTTTGCATACAGAACTACAAACTTTGTCTCCTGTCCTACCACACTCACATCTTTCAAACCAAAACCACACGTCTCTGCTTGAAGCTCTCATGCTGCCACATGGATGCAGAGCAGACATCCCACTGTGCCATCAAAACAAACAAGAAATTGGGAACTTTAATTGAAGATGTACTTGATGTGCCATGAGACCCTTGGAAAATGAGTGCTCTTGGCAGGTATGAACAAAAGCGAGGCCAAAGACAGCAGATGGAGGAAAGGCAGCAGATGTTAATGTAGTTATATTTTTCCATATGTTTTCCTGTTTTGCTGTAATAAGTACATTGTCCTTTAATTGCCAGTGGCTGAAGACTTGGGAGAAACATTTTCTGAGAAATATATTACATTACCTTATGCCTTTCATTAGAGAGGGAGATGCAAAAGGTGAAAATAGGTTTATTGACTTGCAAGCTGGCAAAGATGAAAGAAGTAATTGCTTCAAACTCAGTACTTGCTGTTATGTAAAAGGAAAATGAGACAAAGCAATCACTTGGGTTAAAAGGGGGATTCTGATACTCGAAAAAACATGAGTAACAGCCAGCCCAAAACTATTTCAAAATGCAGAGAAAGAGCTGGACCACCATTCAGTGCACAAGAACCCCTCAGTGGAACATCTGCATTGGTAAGTGATTGTTTGGAGGATTACTTTTCCCTTCCTTTCCAAAACTGTTGCCATCCACTTTTATTTTTCCTTAACACCAATTTCAGCAGTGTGATCCAAGCCACCAGAAACAACATTGTAAAAACATTAATACAAGTTTCTTTTATCCCTTTTTACATACATACACTAAGGGAAGATGTTCTGGTTTGAAATCGAACGAAAACAGCTTCAAAACTTTGGCTGCTTTCTTCAAAACAGTTTTTCTGGTTTTGGTAACATGTGACTAACTTTCAGAGTGATTTAGATTAGGAAGGGAAAATAATATTGCATCCCTCAAGAGACCAAACAGATTTGTTCCAGCTTAGCACAGTAACTGTACAAAAAGCCATACTGTATCACCAGTAATTTCAGATGCTCATCTGGTTATTAAAAACTTTGGAATACTGCTAGAGGGAGCTGTGAAAGCACACATCCATAGTGCTTCCAAAATTGACCACTTTGTTTTCTGCTAGTTTAAACTTCTCAGGAAAGTTGGCACTTTGATAGCACAGACCAGTCAGATGTATTCAGCCTGTAACAGAACTTGGTTTATAACCAGTAACTGCCCCACTTCACACATTTTATTCTGTTTCAAATGACAGTGAACCTCATTAAGATTCCATATTCAGGCACAAGCCCTGCTTTTGGGAAAGGTCCCTCCCATTCTGATTCACCCAGGAGCAGCAGCTCTCACTGGCTTGGGGCAGTGACAGCACTGAGCTGGGGCAGTTTTTTTATCTTTGGATACGCGTTCTCATTTTAACAGTTCCCACCTCTGCTTTGCAGCAGCTTTAGCTCTGCCTGGGTGTGGGCAGTGGAACCCAGCCCTGCATGATCCAGCACACTGCTCAGTTCCCAGCAAACAAGCTCTCAAAAGACCATTCATTTGAGCATCTGTCCTGCAACATTAGCCAGTGTTACTGAGCCTCCTGGATCCACTTCAGCATAACCGCATCTTTAAACAGAATTCACCACAAAACCAGGAAAGAGATGGAGGAGGACTGGCCTGACAGTGCAAAATGCAGCTCCTGAGGAAGCTCAGGAAAACCCTGGAGGTTTATTTTCCTACAGCTGCTCCCCTAGAGAAGGTGGATCTTAAAACAGAGTTCAGACATGAAGGAGCTCACAAGGAAGTCAGCCTTCTTTCAAGGGACAGTATTTGAGTTTTTTATAATAATGTCTGTGCTTTGTGAGCCTTGAACAGAAGCCTCAGTAGAAAAGACATGGTGGAGCAGCAGCAGACACTAATTAATGCCACACAACTGAACAGGAGCTCAGCAGGTGGGGTCAAGAACTGATAAATCGACATGGTTGTTTGTCCTGATGGATATTCTGATACTGACAGGAAAATATGAGATATTCTGTGTTTTTATTTCTCACCAAATTATACTGCTTCATTATTTGACAAAGGTGCCCCAAAGAGATAGTATGTAAATAAATAACACACAGTAAGAACAAGGGTAAAGCTCAATCATTTCCATGTTAAAACTGTGGACACAATAAGCACATCGAATACCCATTACCAGCCAAACTTTCATTTTTTTTTTTTTACCTTCCCCTCCCAGTGACCTAACCCATAAAAAAAAATAACATGGTTCATCTGAACCGAATTCCTCAGCTTTCATCTCTATTGCTTTCATCCAGAATTCAGCCAGTATAGATTTTATATCTTCCAGAGCAGTAGTAAACATGTGAAATTGCTTCCTGGTGACTTGTTATTAACTAGATTCCAACTAAATTCACCAGGAGGCCTATTCCAACTCCAATCTAAACAATCTTGAGCAGCCCAGGGTGAATTCCTGAGACACACAATACATCTCTGGCAGCTATAGAAATTAAACATAATCAGAATATGGATGGAAGAAACCAAAGACGTCCTCACACACGAATGAAAACAACCTTGTAAAATACAGTCACTTTAGAACAAACAGCCTTAATTAGGTAGAAAATCTATTTAGATAAATACAATACAAAGAATAATAATGAACTTCAGGATTACATTTTGTTACTTGGAGGAAAAAAACAACACAAATAAATGGGAAGTAATTGGACCTTATTTAATAGTCTCAGACTATCAGCCCAAACAACTATAATCATTAGAGGCCCTGCAGTGATCTTCTACTGATAAATGTTGTTAAATCAGAATTACAATACAACGAGCATGAAGAGCAAAGCCTATTAATATGAGCAAAACTAAAAGAAATAGATTAATTCAAATCTTTTTTTACCAGCACCACAAGGAGTCTTTGAACCAAGCACACAGAAATGAAAGGCCTCCATGTTTCCTCTTGTTTTGGGTGAGACTGAAATATTAACACTTCCCCACAGATGATGACTACAGGGGCACTGCAGATGAGCAGCAGTCACCCACTGTGCTGGATTTGTGGATGTAAGATACTGGTTTGTATCTTCACAGAAAGTTCTTCAGCAAGAACAGCAGTTACATTCATAAAGTAAAAACTGCAAAAGCCAGAGGATTATTATGGGTTCTGCCACCTACCTCCTTAGCTACCCTGTCAACAGTTCAGCTTTCCTGAAAATTCAGCCTGGGACAAGCCTCAGCAAGGCTGGTCTGTGTGGTACTGCCTTCTCAGTTCCTGCAAATTCACTCCGAGCTATACAAATGAGCAGTTTTACCAACAAGATGAAAAATGACAGAGTTCTGGGCTTAAAAGATAGAGCAAAATAAAAAAATCTGACATCAAAAACTATGTATCTGAAGTTCAAAAACCAGTCATTTTATTGGCTCCAGCAAAGATCATGAAGAATATATGCAGTAGGGAAAGACATCAAAAAGTTTTCTAGGAAACTGCCCTCCTCCCTTACCTGAACAGATACTCACTTTGGAGACCAAAGCCCTTTCTGTACTGTACCAAACACACTGACTGCATTTGAGCCAAACACCAAATTGTATAGTGCCAACTTCCTTAGCCACAGAGCAGCTTTCCTCTCATGCTGTAAGCACAGTGCTGTCAAAACAGTTATTTGTAATTACACTGCATTTAATAATGGTCATATTTCCAGAACTCAACGCTTACAATTCTGTCAGAAACAAGGGCTCCCTGCACACACAGTCAGTGATCAGATCCCAGCATATCCACATCCTCAGCTGGCAGAACCAGCTGGACAGAGCAGCATAATGTTAACTTAGTCACTGCTCATAGACTATGCCATGCAGAAAAATCAAATCACAATAAACTCCATTGTTTTAATGAACATCATTATGTTAGAGCATCAAAATAATGGAAGGCAGAGAAACATTGATGAGAAATGGGTCCTGTCTATCTAGAAATTCTTGCTTGTGTCTTCCTAATACCTTACAATTCTAAACCAGAAAAATAATGTAAAGTGAGCTGGAAACTTTAAATTTGCATCTACAAGTAGATACTGTGTTAATTTTGTCAGATTTATCACAGATTTTGGTAAGTTGTCGTCTGTAACATCAGCTCTAGTCCAAAACATGCTGTGAGGGGATGCAATATTGGCAATACCCAACAGTGGCATTATTTTCACACAATTGGAATTAAATGGACAGTGGAAGGATGATTGCAGGATGAGATTACTACCTTTGGCTTTCTAAACAGTTGCTCTTGGGATTTTTTTCTTGATTTTGCAGCACTCATCAACTCTCACCAAACACTGTGATAGGGTGAAAGGCAAAGACATGTTTCAGTTCCAGGGACAAGGTGTCAGTGATGTCACACACTCAGGGATGCTTTCTGTCATAGAACCAATGGGAACATTCAATCTGTTTTTATATCTCAAACCTGGTGTGTAGGACAGGATTTAATCTTTTATACACTAGAGAGTTCTCTTTCAGAAGCATATTTAATAATCTGCAGCAAGCTCGGTGCACATACTACTAATGCAGTGCACTGTAATTTAGAAAGAAACTGTTTTGAGAATTTTCTGATTGCTGGAACACAGTTTCATTTGCAGAGACAGCAGAATGATAGCTCACACATCATGCTATGTATATCTTTCAAAACATGTATTTCTCATTAGTAATTTTACTATGCCAACCATTCCAAATATCAAAGTGACACCTGACAATTATAACGCTACATGTTCACCAACATAATAATAATGCTTCAGCAGAGTGATATTTGCAAGGGTTTGAAAGGAAGAAAATCTCTACCTAAAATCTCATGTAGGATGCATAAACTGTGGAGATGAGGGCCCTGTCAGGAATCAGCCTAAGGGAACTGTTGGTATTACAGATTTGAAGCTAACAGCTCCTAATGCAGGGTTTGTAAGGATGGCTATACCCACATGAAGCAATGCCAAGGAGAGACATGCACACACTGAGTACCTTTAGTGTAGTGATGGGGCAGAAGCAGCACTGTCATTTTGCACCTTTGGCCCTTTGGTTGGTGTTTTCCATACACTCAAAGGACTTTGAGTGTGCCATTTGGTGTGATGAGCTGCTGTCTCTCCGTGACACATGCTGCAATGAAAGGCGCCAATTCAGCAAGAGTCACACTCCTGGTCCTTGTGCAAACCCACGGACGCCTCCAGGCTTTCTGGGACAGCCCCTTGGGGTGCAGGTCACACAGAATTCCCATTCTGAAGGCCAGGATGTGTCGGGAGCAGCAGCACAGCAGAGATGCTGTGCACAGCCTTCAGCCAGCTCCCAGCCACGGCACTGCAATGTTTGCTCCAGCCCGAGATGGCCAGAATACCAATGCAGCCCAGCAAAGCACTGAACGGCGCACAGGAAGAGGGAAAAGCCCCAGTGCCACAAAGAAACAAAGGGCCGGAGATGAGCTGTGCCAGCAGGGCCTGCATTGGCACTCACAGAGCTGGCAGGGCCAGGCACCACAAGCACTGACCCAGAGCACCCCAAAGTGCTGCCCTTCCCCCTTTTGTTAGTGTGACATGCTGTCAGCACAGCAGGTCTGAAGGAAGCTAATGCAGGCCAAAGCCTGCTGCAAATCTGCATGCGCAAGGATGCATTTCACAGAATCACTGGGCTGGAAGAGACCTTCAGGACCATGCCCCAGCACCTCAACTAAACCATGGCACCAAGTGCCACATCCAGTTTTTTCCTAAACACATCCAGGGACGGTGACTCCACCACCTCCCCAGGCAGACTATTCCAGTACTTTATCACTCTTTCCATGAAAAACTTTTTCCTTATATCCAGCCTGTACCTCCCCTGGCACAGCTTGAAACTGTGTCCTCAGGTTCTGCCAGTGCTGCCTGGACAAAGAGACCAACCCCCCCAGAGCACAGCCACCTTTCAGGGAGTTGTAGAGAGTGATAAGGTCACCCCTTTGTCTCTTTTCTCCAGGCCAAGAATGCTGAGAAGGAGCTGCTGTCTTCACTTAGTATAATTCCTGCGCGTCCTTCAGAGCAGCCAAAGCCCTCAGCAAGAATAAACAACAAGCATCTCTGTCCATGGGCCAGACTCTCTGTTTATGCCCAAATAAATGTTATATTCTTCTGAAAGTACACCCTTTGAATGACTGTTAAGATAGGCTATTATTGGCTTCTCGAATTGCTCAAGGAACTTTAAAAAGAGACTTGGGAATTTATTAGGCAACATTTTCTCTTTGCGTTGAAATCTCCAAGATAATGAATGTCTTGGAAAGAGCAGTAAGATTGTTATCATCCTTAACTCTCTGACCAAAGGCATGAGCTGGGCTGCTTCCAGTAAACAAGCGGTTTGTGTTAATTTTATGAACGTGATTGAAACAAGTATAATAAGTATAATTCACTTGAATTATTTTTTTCTTTTGCAGTTAGTGAATAAATGTGGGCTAGCTGGCCAAAAGCCCCCATTGACACAGAATATTGCAGCAAGACAGTAGTGGTTGAAAAACCCCTGTTCATCTTATCTGCCATCAATTGTCCACAGAGAGAGGGAACAACAATTGCAATGCTACACATCTATAAATATAAATTCCTCTGCTCTCTACAGCCAACAAGACAGTTCCCACACATAAGGGTATTACTTCAGTGCTGGTTGTACAAAAAAGGTGAAATCCTGGTAGGGCCCACCCAGAAGCCAACGGACAGGAGAAAGGCTTCTGTTCCTGGAGAGCCACATGAGCCCCACAGGGATCCAGAAAATCCTGATCACAAAAGACACCACAGTGCATGAACTCAGAACAAACCTACACGATGAGCTACAATTGCTTGCAATGCTAATTATTCACTGCAGTGCCCATATCCTAATGCAATCTTCTATAAAGAACCAATACTTTTTTACAACACAATTCCATTTATGTTGTGAACTGGCTGGCAATGAATGACATTTCTGAAGCTCTAACACATCTATGTTAAAAACTGTCTCCAAATATGTTCAATGCAATAGGTTGCTGAGCAAGGAACAAAAAACAGGATGATATTGCATGGGGCAAATTTACTTTCACTGCTCTTCCAGGCATTTGGAGGGGCAGAGCAGGGGAGAACAGTGAAATAAAAAATATCCAACACCAGAAAAAAGACACATGAACTCTGATAAAAATAGGGTGAGCAAGGAAATTGCCTCCTCATTGCACTTAGGAGTAGAACTGCAGATACACAGCTCAGTGCACAGGAAAAGGGCAGAGCCCTGAGTGCAAACTGAAAGGCAACTATCTGACATGAAAAATATAATTGACAAGTATTTGTAGGAAATGGTTTAACACCAGCCCTCCTGACTGTCAGACTGACATTCATTAAGTGCAAAGACAAAGTCTTTAAAAAGCAGCATTTAATTACTCACTGAATATTTTAATTGCTATTACAAAGCAGTTGTTTTTAATTACAGATCACATTCATACAAATACGATCTGATCCTTATCATTAGGATTAACTGCAGTGATCTTGTTCAAAAACAATAGTATCTTTGTATTTAAAGTAAAATGTCATTAAAAAGCCATGGGAAGTTCATCATTAATGTGCAAACATTGTAATCTTAATTTCCTCCTGCAGATACTGAACTGAGACCAATCATGCAAGATTTTCCAGTATGTAAAATAAGTGTCACTTTTCATTACAAAGAATATGAAGCAAAAGGAACACTGAAATAATGAGGCTGAAACAATTTTCCAGATTTAGAAAAAACCCATGCCACACTTTTTCTAAGAACTAAAGAGATTTTTTCAAGGGCTAAATTTTCCCAGGAATCCTGAAAATATGATGTACTGTTCCTGTGTTCAGGGCTCAGTTCTGGGTTGGGAAGTAAGCCTGCAGTTGGCTGATTATTCAACCCACCTCTCATGGAGATGATGGTACAACCTCAAGTGTACAGCAGATATTATTTATTTAAGAAAAACTCACTGAAGATCAGTGGAATTGCCAGCAGTTAAAGGTTTTAGTTCTTGATAGTACAAAACTGATCAAGCAGACTTAATGACAAAATGTTCAAAGGCAAGACTAAGGCCTTTGAAAGAACAAGGCCTCAGAAAGAGGAATTACAGGGGAAGAAATCCAGTCTTCAATAGTAACTTATGTCAAGCAAGTGCAGACTTTGACATCAGCACTCACGGATGTGAAGGAAGACAGCTTTCAGGAATGTGGAGCAAAGGGCTCAGACCTCCAAAACCCAGAGCAATTTACAAAAATTGGGCAAGAAGTAAAGAAAACAAAGCAGCTTTCTAAAATACAAGTGTAAATGTATAGGTAGCAAAAGTTTTACATATTACTCAGGACATACATGGTATAAACAATGAAAAATAATTAGTTTGATGAATATTTAGGTTATTCTCCAGAAATTATGGACAGTTTGAAGACATGGACACTGGATTAAGTGTATTTGACACTTATTTAGCCTCAATCTCCTTCTGACCCCATCTTGAACCTTGCTGCTGGGCACCCATCCTGTCAAATGCCATCCATGGCAAATACAATGTGTTTTATGTTTGTCTTTTAACCTTATCTTTCAGCTTTGGTGCTCAATAGTTCACCTTTGGTCTGACTGCTGCCCTTGCTTGGGTTCCAGCCTTTGCAGAGCCGCAAACCTGTCAGACAAGGAACAAAAAACACGTTTCTAATTAGATAAGGGAACATACAAACAGCCACGGGTCAGGTTCTGCCTGAAGTAAGGACAGCAGGTTTTGTGAAGTGCTGCCAAGATGACTCAGGCTTCCTCCTCTACTGCCTTGCTGGTGAAAGCACGAGAAATATCCCAAAACTGTTCAGCCTTAGAGCTCTAATACAGCTTCAGACAAGGACCAAGGGCTGCACTGTTTGTCCACCCCATCCATCCTCACCCTCCATCCACCTTGGCGAGGCTGCCTCTTGCTCTGCTGGCACAGCTGTATCAACAGGGAGACCTCAATTTGGCCTGGCTCAGCAGCCCAGACTGGGGTCAAAAAAGCCACCAGTATTTTCCAGTTTTTGTCAGCAATGAAAATCATTGAACAAAACTTTGAAGCCTCTCCCTAAGAACCACTGAGGTCAACATTTTACCACTTCTTCCTCAGAGTGACACAATAGTTTCCTACCTTCTTCTCTTACTATTCTTTCTCAAGTTCCAGATAAAATGACATTTTCACAGTGGGTTTAGTAGTTTAGAGCTAAAGGCTTATAATTCAAACCAGAAAAGATCTGAGTATAACTGAAAACACGGGTTTGACGTTTTTAGCAGTTAAGTCCCCTGGACATTGATGCATTTCCATTGTTGTCAAAGTGCTGGAACAAGCTTCAAGATTGCACCATGCAATGCTGAAACAAGGATGGGCTGAGGGCTCCTACAGTTTTCCAAACACATGAGCCTCATGTAGCAGTGTGCCCCAGAGACACCCATGGGAACAGCAGAGCTTCTTCCCCCAGCTACAGCCACAGATGAATCTGCACGTGATGGTCCACAGGGCACACGCTGCCCCTGCTGCCACAAGAGCACATTTAAGGGTTCTGCAGCCACAGCCATTGTGGCCATGACATTGTTGGTGAAGGCAAATCAAGTGGAAGTCGCTGGAAAGGCTACAGTGTCCTAAAGCAAAGGCAATGGGGAAGTCTTGTCTGTTGTGGCACTGCTGAGCCAGCACACCACAGCTACAAGGATTTGACAAGGTCTGTCATGAATTTATTACCCCCACAGCATAGGGCAGGGCAGTTCATAATGCTCAAAGGAACATGGATTCTTTCCTATTCCAAATAAAATGGTTGGAGGTTACGCTCCCTGCATGGTAACACCGCTGCAGTGTTTACACTGAACATCTTTCACACGGTTTTATTACCCAGACTCCCCCCTAAATACATGATGGTGGTCTTGGAAAGACAAGAAAGAGGTATTCAAAAATGCATGCAGACTGCACATATTGTTTAACAGGAATATTTTCATGTGTGTAAAATGAATAGTTAACCAAGCAATTCACAGTCAGCATAAAGCTACTCCAACACAAAAACTTTCTGTCCGTCTAAAATCTGGCTTATGTTATCACAGAAAACAAATAAAAATGGATCCCTTGTTCCTTTTCCAGACATTTCAATCAATTTTTTGGCTCCCTGCAACTCTCTGCCTGTCCTGCTGATAATGACCTTCACCCAGGAGACAGGGCATGGAAGAGCACTGAGTGTTTTCACAACTTTCTGCCTTCCTTTAATTTGCCATCTCTGACATCAACAGTCCCAAGTCTCTCTTGAATTATCGCTCCTCAAACAGGCTCATATTGACACTGGAGATCTGCCTCCTACTTTTCAAGTACCATTAAAGTCCTTATGAAGATGCACACAAAATGGAAATATTTATAAAACTGTGAAACTGAAATATGCTACATATGCTGAAGACTAAAGTAAAAACAGCAGATGTCATTATTATGCATACTTATTATGTATTTACATTTTATATATAATTTGCATATTACACACTGATTTTTTCTTTCAAACATCAACACACATATCAAATAGCTTTTTTAACAAAAGCCTGGAAAAACCCTATTTGTCTTCTCTGCATCCTCATAAATTTGCAACATCTCTAATGAAGATGTGTTTTGCAACAAAGTAAGCAAGGAGTGGGTGGAAGGAAAAAGCCTTTTTTGACAGGCATCCTCTTTGCTGATCCAGTTAAAGGAAGCTGGATATTCATACAAGCAGTTAAAATGTTTAAAAAATTCCATGTTTTGCAATGGCAACAGATAAAGCTGCTGATGTGGCACCTTCCCAGTGCTAAGAATTGCAAGGTTTGTGATTGGAAGCTTTTCCTGCCCAGTGAAATTTTAGGTGCTAAGGCACTGAGCAGCAACTCCTGCTGTTTGCTCAGAAAAGGTTAAGGGAACAAAGGAAAAATCAGCACGTTTGCTTCATCTGACACTCACTCAATCCAGGGTGACTCATGGCTGCTGACAAAGCCTGGGCTCCAGAGGAAGCCTAAGGCTTTTTGGTCTCATTTTTTTAATTTCTAAGTGAGAATAGCCGCAATTATCATGTAGTTGACACATCCTACTAAAACTAGTATGTGCATAAAGCAGCTAATAAAACAAATAAATCAGAGCTGGATGAGAGCTGGTTATGGGACCGGTTCTGTGCAGCCTGCACAGCCCAGCAGCAGCTCTGGGAGGCTCCCAGTGCTTTTCCAAAGCTCAGCTCCAGCAGAAGGCGTTTCCTTACCCAGGGAACTGCTCTGGACACAGACACAGGTCATTCTGAGCCCTGAGGTGTACCATGTGGGAGCACAGCACTGTGGAAGTAGAACAATCATGAAGAAGTACAAATATAACTAAGCAGGGCTGACCCACAGCACTGTGAGAATTCAAAAATCAATGATAATTGTCAGGTG
This sequence comes from Sialia sialis, assembly GCA_009812075.1. NCBI lineage: Eukaryota > Metazoa > Chordata > Aves > Passeriformes > Turdidae > Sialia > Sialia sialis. The sequence goes on from VRYO01002014.1 coordinate 8,422,377, forward strand.
AGAGAGCTGTCCAGACCTGTAAGTGAAACAGAGGCATTTTCCATGGGAAAACTACAGCTCACCTAAAGCAAAACAGGAGGCAGCAAATTCAATTCACAGGTTCAGCAAATTCAGAGGGAGAAAACAAGGATGATTTATTTCTCTGTTCTTGCTGCAATCTGTGGCCAGCTTTCACTAAAATGCAACGTGTCTAATGCTTACACAGCATCTTCCATCCAAATACCCCACGACACACAGCTCCACTGAAATACTGGACATTTTAGTATCAGCACAAGCAATAAGTAATTTCCACAGAAAAATTAAACTATCTTCCTGAAGTGCTTCAGAAAGCTGTGGACAAATATCCTACCTAAGCATCAAAACAGAACTCCTTTAACCAACACTTCCTTTCTAAAAAATCTAAACAAAATCTCACCTGGGCTGATAGTTCATTTTACATAAGGGAGGCTTCAGAACCAACTCACAGTCTATATATGAGAATGTGTGCCAATATTAAATTTAGATAAGTCATGAAGTCTTTCTGACAGAGTTCTGGCAGCTGCCAGTTTGTGTTTCACTGATTTTATAGGTCCAATAATAGACATTCTGATGTCAGACATTTGAGTACATGATCATTAAGCAATACTTTAGCAAATCCAAAAGAGCTTAGAAGCTACCCATATGGTCCACAGCTGATTTTAGCCACCAGTAAAGCAACTGTATGTTGCTATAATAAGAGATGCAACTGCTGCACTCAGATGACACCATTAATTTAGAAACAACTGAGCAGCAAGCAGGCCCTGCTACGCTGATTGTTCATCTGCAGCAAAGAGTGACTTGTCAAGTGAGCCACACTGGTTACTCAATGGCATACAAACTGGGACATGACATACAAACCATGCAGCTTTTCCACACTGTGTGGCCATCACTGAATTGTTGTGGTCTGTACTGTTGCTCAGTGCCACGTTGATGCCATGACCATTTTTTGCCTTTTCTCTTACAGACCTTTTATATATTCTCAGTGCCCTTAGCATGCATACTTATAATTCCTTAAGTGTGATAACTTAACATAGTCTTGGTATTCTGTTAGATCAAACATCCCAAAGGCCTCGAAGCTGCATCTAAAGAAGAACACTTTGAAATAGAACAATATCACGCTATTCATGCAAGCCTCTCATTGAGACGTCTTTGTTAGACATGCTAATTTGCAAGGTCTATTAAATTGTATACATGATCTACCAGGTGTGTGCATTTCTATGTACTCCATCTTGGCAAAGTGCTGTACATAAAGATCCTTATTAAATACTGAAATAAAGACCCTTCACCCTTAAGTAGGTCTAACTCAATTTTAGAATCAAGGAAAAGGCATCAGCTTGAAGAAACAGAAAACCAACCACACATGCACATGAAGTAACAGATGGCAGAAACAGAAGAGACAAGAACACAGGGAGATGGTGCTTGTCTAGGGCCTCAAGAAGACAATTTCAGAGGAGTCTGAAGTCTCTACAGTTACCATCCCATAAAGGGTGACTGTCCCACTGTACTGCAGCTCTGTCCCTCGCTGCCAGCACTGCCCCAAAGAGCAGGGAGCTCAGACAGCTGCACTGCCCCAGCAACACAGGGCACTTCTGTGGGCAGCAGGGGACACAGCCCCAGGCTGGCTGGGCATCACAGCACACGTACAGGTCACTGCAACCACCAGGCACCACACAGCTCACGAGCCCCACTTGGGAGCTGCTCTCCAGCCACTGCGCAGGGCTCCTCCCTTCAGCTCCACACACCTGCACGCAGCTGTGCCCACTGCCTTTGCCTCTGACCACCCAGCACACCATGAGCACAGCAGCCCCCCTGCCTCAGCACACACCTGCAGGGAAATGCTGGCACACTGCAGGAGCTGCACCTCTCCCCAGTACCAACAGAAACCATGGGATGCCACACCTCCCACAGGTAAAGCACAGGGATTCCCTGTATTTCCCCTCCATGGTTAGGACAGGTTAAACAGAAAATAGTAATAAAATTTAGTATATTCCAGGAATTATCTATATGCCTCATTAACATTATTATCTTCACCTGATAACCTCCTAGCAGCTATTACAAAAAGCAGATGGACAGAAGCATATTAACTTCTCAATTCCTATCTCCTGCCATAACCCTGTCCAATTGTCTTTCTTTGTTCAGATTTTCTTTAGAAAAATCATTTAAGATGTGCAATCTGCTATGCAAGAAGAATGACACAAATTGGGAGATAACTGAGACAAGCCACACAATTGTATTTACACATGGCTCTGAACTTCTGTTACCATTTGAAGGAGCACAAGGACTCATTTAGAGCTAACAAATGACAATATTTTCTTTTGCATCTCCTGGGTTTTTAACAAATCAGCTGTTGCAATAATGCTTTTTAACTCCACACAGGGAATTGTTTCATATGAAGAAGTTTCTTAAAACAGAAGAAGAATTAACCAAATCAAGGACCCAAGTAGGTCCTAAAACACACTCTCTACCTTACTTACATAAATATATACACAAAGGATGATGGTCAAGGCTACGAAATTACCTACAAATCCATGGAGGAGATATATGTAGCACATAACTGCTAATTATCCCTTAAGTAGGAGGGATGTGGGGAAACCTGGAGGAGAGAAGATTGCTTACATTATTTCTCCTGGTTAATATCTTTGACTAAATAAAATTGCATGCTATTGTGACTCTTAACAGTATTGCTCTTAACAGAGCAATAGCCACAAAAGCACCTTTCTGTGGTGCCAGGAGGAGCCTGACACAACCTGTGGGCTCAGCACCTGCACACTTCCACAGGCTCTGCCTTTTCCAGATCCCCAGCAAACCTACAGCTTACACACAAGCTATAAAGACTCTTACAAGATTTCCCTGAAACTAATTTAATGGCTTTTTCAAACAATAAGATAAATGAGAAACAGACTATTTTTTTTTTAATCCCACTATGATTAGCAGGAAGACATCAATAAAATTACAATTTAAAAAATATTTTCTTCCAGCCATACTTTATGTGAAATAAAGACCACCAGGAAAATGAAGATCACTTTTTTTTTTTTTTATTCTAAAGCTGAGATTTATTGTATTTACCTTTCACCCTTACTAGAAGGCCAGAAAAGACATCATGAAGTGATACATCCAATGGATAATATGCCAAGTAATGACAGGTTTATAACTCTAGCTAAAGAACTTAACTTTCATACTGAGGCCATGCAGGCTATAAAATATGAATTAATTGCTGTATCCTCCAGTTAACCATTCTGCCAATTTTACCTCACCCTTTCTTTCTCACTTGTTTCAAAATACTTTGTAGTTGATATTTTGAGAAGAGAAAGACCTGAAACTGTGACCCAAGACAGAGCCAAAACTGCAACCACCACCACGTGATAGCAAAGGAGGCAAGAGGGCAATCTGGATTTTGAGATTTTAAGACCTGGGATGTCAGTGTGGCTGAAGTACAAACACAGAGCAGATCAATGCAAACATGTTCAGAACTAAAAGAAACATCTTTTGGTGTTAAGGACAAACCAAAGACCGAAAAGATTTCCTGTGGTACAGTATACTTTTTTGACTCAACTGAAAAACTACGCTCACTGCTAGTTTTTAAATTTATTTTCAGTACAGAAGAGGAATTCTTTCAGAGATGTAGCTTGGAGATTCTGTTCAGGATGCTGTTTTTCCTGCAGGAACAAGGTGACTGTCACACAGCTGCTGAAAGAGCGCCCTGTGCGCAGCTGCAGCCGCGGTGCCATCGTCACCCTGCCCACGTTCCCTGCAGCCCTGGCTGCACAAAAAGGGCCTGTGCAGAGCACAGAGGTGCTTTCAGTGCCCAGCAGGGCTCCTGCAGGCACTGTGGCCCCGGCAGTGCTCAGCTCAGCCACCTTGGCACTGATGGAGCCTTGTTGGGAGGGGAACGAGCCCCAAACTCAGCCCAGCTCCAAGAATCACCAGTTCTCTTCCTGTCCCTGGAGCTGCAAGAAAACTATCTCACCATGAGCCCTTCCAGGGGAATTCTCAGTGTAATTCTCTAAAAAGTAGCTTGTTTCCACAGAAAACCTCAACATCCCTTGATTGCTCTTGCAATAATTCAGGAATTCAAATAACAATTCAGTAGTTATGTCTAGAAAAATCAAATAACCTATAGAAAAAAAAACACACACAAACAAACAGAAGTCAAAAAAGCCCACCCAAATGAGGCCCTCTCTGTCAGGGCAGACGTTCAGTCCGTAAATCAAAGAATTTCTACTGCGCAGTAAAGAACTGAATTAAAACCAGAAAAATGCTTGGATGCAGTCAATTGATTTAATTTTCTTCTATCTTTTATGGGCAGCAGTGGTGGGAGAAAGCAAAGAAGTTTGAATCCCACAGATGTAAGGCCAAATGATATTTATTAGGCAACACTCTTGTGCATTCTGTAGCTGCAGGAGCTCTCTGTACTGGTAAGGGTGGGGTGTGTCTGGGCTGAGACAGGAGCTGGCTCTGGGGCTGATGAAATCATCTCTTCCACACCCTCAGCTCAAGGCAGCCCACAACTAAAAAACAAGAAAAGTGATGACTGTTTAAGTGAAAAACAGAATATTACCTTTTTAACCAGCTCCAAAGGAGCTCCACACCAAGAGACGCATAGTGAGATTCAAAATAAATCTACTCCAATTCTAATGCAGTTTTATCTCTAAAGAGAAGTTCTGCTGGTTGACAGAGCTGGTACAGCCTGAACTTCAGAGTCTAAAGGAAGCAGCTCTGTGGAGTCCTCAAGGACTAGTGGAGACAAATTATAATGAGCACATCAGTGGCATAATTGCACAGGAACCTGAGAAGCAAAGAACAAAAAGTTTCATGGTCTTTATTGCTAACTAAAAATCTTAAATAAGAACAGTTGTAAAACATTTGGCAGCCACTTTCTGCACTTGGCTTGTTTCTAGATGCAAGATTAGACAATGAGAATTTCCAGGAGCAGCTGCAAGGATGGTACAGCCTGCCCTTGGCCCAAAAATGGATTGGCCATGGCTGACGGCTGCAGGAGAACCTCTACAACAGCACTGATACAAATCAGTGCATGGCACTTATTAATTTAAATTCAGTTTCAGAAACACGAGACAGGATTATACAAGTGCAATGACACTGCAGGTGATTTTTCCTACTTCTCCAGCCCTAAAGCAGGTTTTACAGTCCTGCTGTTTATATGCACTGCTGGTGAGACAGAGATTGGAATTAATTATTCTCATGTGCATATTTAAAGTCTACAGGTAATATCAGTCCACCACTCCAAGATAATTTCCAAGTTGTCTCAGGGGGACAGACAAGTGCTGGAGAGCATTTACTGTCACAGAGAGATACGTGGCAGGATTTGCCTCCTGCCTCCCCAAAGACGGGCAGTTCCTCAAACCCACTTGAGCGCAGGCCAGCGCTGCCAGCAGCAAAGCTGCCAGCAGCAAAGCTGCCAGCTGGCCTCTTCCCTTCCCTTTCCTTTGGGCAACTTTGGCTTCAGTTTCTGGAAGCACGCTGCAGAATTTGAATGTACAGAATCAATGTACATTGGTAACAATGAGATCATTTATGCTACCACAGCATGTATCTGTGTCTGATAGGTTAGGTATTTGTAAAGCTAACGATCCCTTTTCTGCACAATGCTACTCTGGTGCTCTCTCTGTTCATTCCCATCAGACATTTCAGGGATTGGATAAATGTAAAGCTCTGATGCTGCTGTGTCCTCTGTAGCTACCTTCAAGTTCTCTATCCATCCTCACCTCATCCAGTGATATTTGAGCTCACTAACTCTCCCAACTTTGTTTTGCTGTTTTCATGACATTTCCTGAAATATGAAGTTAAGGAAATGCTGCAACCATTTTTACTTGTAGAGAAACCAGAGACTGACAGCGGAGGAAGGCAACTTAATAATTAACACAGCTCCACAAGGTTTTTGTGCAGAAAACTTCATTTATTTGTCATTCTCTTATGGGAATTTAGAACAGAATGAACACACTCTCAGAGCCAGTAAAATAAAAAAGTTGGTTTCATTTATTGTGATTCTAGGGCTGGTGGGAAGACATCCTGGCTCAGTTGCTGGTTCCAGCACACTGCCAGAAACTGCACACAGCAACCCAAGGGGTGCAGCAGGTCACACAGCCACTGCAATCGCAAAATTCCTCTATTCTGAAATCCTCTGCTTTTGTGTGTGGAAGCACTAACACTAGCCCAGCTTACTTATGCTGATTTAAAGAAATCTTTATGGGATTCCACCTCGGCATCAATATAAATAGTCACCCAATTAATGGCTAGTTCAGCTTCCTCCTGTGACTGATGGAATGCAGCTACTGCTTCTTGCAGAGAAAACAGATTTAATTCTCCAGCCTTTTCCATCTTATATTGATTCAATTCTTCTGATTTCAATACTTTAACCAGCTTAGATTGTTTAGTACCTCTTACAGTGTAAGGAAGTGTCCCACTGCTGCCTACACTGTACAAGACCTAGCTGTGTTCTGGCTCATTACCAGGTTCAATTCTCTACATTAAATTAAACATCAGCAGAATTCTGCTGGTAGATTGTGCTGGTAGTGAAGTTCAACTGGACAGATGGGCTGTCTGGGGGAGAAATGATCCTCTGCACAACAGCAATGGTCACACATAGTGGAGTTTATCATATTCACACTGAAAAACAGCCAGCACCATGAAAGACAATCACACATTTTTCCTAAATAGCCTGAGGTTTTGCACCACCCTGAAAATACAAGAATCCATGAAAAATATGGGAAAATTGTGTCACCACTCTGTAGTATTTAGGTTTCAGGCCTTCCCAGGTACAGACCTACTTCAGTGGATCAATTTTTATGCTGTTACTGCAAAGCAAAGAGTGAAATTATCACTAAATTGAATCTATCAAGCACTGCTCTTAACTGTGGTTATGAGTCTTTGAGGTCACCGGGATCACCTATGGTTATTCTTTCTACTTTCAATCAGGTCCACTGAAAACTGGAAAATTATAAATAAACTGATCAGGAAAAAATAGCATCTTTCTTTCTCCTTCCATATGTATATTACAGGCAGAAAGACTAGGAGAGTTGTTCAAAGCCAAGCCTGTTTAATCAGCATTTTGCTGTGGGCAGTTTCACATTTCAGTAATATCCAGCTTCACAACACTGAGCACTGGCACAGTGGCTTCCCCAAAAAGACTCAGTTAAGTGCATTGGTAGTTTTTGTTGTTCAAACAATGTATCTCCAAATGAATAATCTAATAAATAAACTTAGATTTTAGTTGAGTTATTTTCTCATTGGACAAATACCTGATGTTTCAGTGGTTTAACAGAACTGGATTTCTGCTGTACACCAGGATGAACTCCTTTGCAGTGCTATTCAAACAAAGCATCAGAAGAATTAATCAGACTCTCAAACAATTATGGGGAACACCTCAGATAACCTCTGAACCTGAAACCACTGAATGAAAGAATTGCCTTTTTTTTCAGTTTAATTGACAAGAAAATGGTAAGTTTTTTACACTTGCAAACTAGAGTAATTTTGATACACACTAAGTAATCTGATGCAGACATAAACTCACTTCTGTTCTTTCATCACCTCACTCATAATTTACACTTGTTTTTCTGCAAGTTTAGTTGGACTGATTTTAATTGGTTTTTGTCCCAAGCACTGGGTTTAGACTCAGGAAATATGAGTTTAGGTGCAATAAAACCTTATTTCTCTATTCTCCTAATAAGGATAACATCACCTTACTTCATGGGACTTAAGCAAGAGCAAACTCTCCAAGCCCTGGAGCACTGCTGGGTGTATGCCCAGGGGAAGCCTCTCTCAGCTCTGTGCCACACCTGCACTCTGACACCCAAAACCTGAGCCCATGCTGCCAGTTCTGCTGCTGACACTGGAGCACAGTGGGTCTGAAATGTCAGCAGAAGACATAAAAGGTTGTATCAATTACTTTACAAAAACATAGCACCAGCCAAAATATTCACATTTCCACAGTCTGTGACTACAACCATTACTACAGCAATTACATTCCTCTAGAAGTGCTCATTTTACACTCACAAATGCTCACTTTAGACTGCATGACCTAATTTAAATCTGCATTTTCCAAGAGCATTATTCCTACTTTTCCCACATGCATTGATACTTAAAGCCAAATTTACAAAGGTATTTAGGGACTTAGAAGTAATAACTGGTACTTTAGCAGGTAGTTCAACACCATCAAAGCAGGCATGGGAATTGTACTTTATGTCATGAAGTACTTTTCCTGTATTTTTACCTGTCTATGCATCATCATCCATTCTGAAACAGATCTAACACATATGCTTGTGCAGAAATGTTCTTTGCAAAGTAAAATTCTCCTCTACAGATGCACCACTGCAGAGGAGCTTTGAACCTTAGAATAAAAATCATTGCTAAACTTAAGATTTTAAAAATTTCTTATTGGGGAATATTCTGCAATTTTCCATATCTAACAATGTAACTGTTTAGCAGGGGGGGGAAAAATTACCCTCTCTCCTTAAAACTGGATGGGCACTGAACTTAATAGCACCAAAGATTATTGCCAAGCTTGTATCAGAGCTTCACACAGGACAGAGCCTCTGCAGTATCTCCAAAGGCTTCTCTGCAACTGAAATGGTTTTTCTAGTGTTTTCCCCAAAACTGGGCAGTAAAGCCATCCCAGAAGAATGGTTATGAACCAACTTTACAAAGCAATCTGCACTTCATGGTAACTGCTCTTTATCATTTTCCAATCAACACTAGTTGCCTTCTAATTGATTTTATATTATGTCCCTTACCAGAAGTAAGAATATTGTGTTTACTAGGCCAGCACAAAGAGGCAGGCCTATTCTTACTGCTGTATTTAATGCTGCTGCTAATCATGGAGATAAGACTGAAACAATTACAACAGCTAATTAAAGAACAATGTGGTTTTTGGCATCTTTTCTCAGACAGCACTACTGGGAATTCCTAACTCAGGCAAAGCAGGGATAATTAAAAATCGAGCTCTGGTTTCCCCTGCACTGGCAGCTGGATCACGCTGATTAAACTGCAAATAAAACACATGAAACCAACACTTTGTAGTGTATCCAATTTCACTTAAAAGGGTCTTTAAAACTGAATCATAAACAGAGAAACAGTGCACAACAAATTATCTAGCTGAAGCTGGACATAGTCTTCACTGCAGTTGCTCCACAGTTCACTGTCTCTGGCACAGAGCATGGGACACTGCTTATTGCAGGGCCTGGTGAGACACTTGAATCATCCATGGCCCTTCCAATGGCAGCATTGTTCAAAACATCACACTGGAAGCCAGTGAGCTCAGACAAACAGCAGCATACAAATTTGGAAGACCGCTGTGGAAAATGCAGAGTTGCACCCAGTGACACCTCAGGTCATTGCTGGAGAGTAAGACAGGGCTAAAACCTCTTCCAGTGATCTGGAGGGTGGATGAGCTGCTGAAGAGCAGCTGCTTTATGACAGTGTTTTAGTTTGGAGCAGCTACAAGTTCAGGATAAACTTCCAGAAATGTACAGTAATTTCACAATTATAAGCCGCACCTGACTATAAGCCGCACTTCCCGGTAGCCCACGGGATTTGTCCATATATAAGCCGCACCTGAATATAAGACACACTTTTTTTTTTTTTTTTTTAAAGCAAGGATCCATGCATAACAAAGTAACAAATTAGTAACAGAATCACACCAGCGTGGGGTTTGGTGTCAGGTGCTCAAGTTGCAAACAGTTTTCATAGACCAGTGAAGCCTTCAAAGGCAGCCCCAGGCGCCCTCCCTGGCCAGCTCTCACTTCTGGGTTGGCATTTCACTGGGATTCGTCCATAGATAAGCCACACTACTGGGGTAGGCTGGATTCTTCAATGAAAAAGGTGCAGCTTATAATCGTAAAATTACTGTTAGTAGAATTAAGCTTTATCCAAGATTATCTGGTGCTCTGCTGTGGTGTCTGAGAGACACCACCTACAGCAGAGCAGTCTGAGCATCCCTTTGTCCTGCTCAGGCCTCAGCATCACCTGGGCTCAACATGCAGGTATCCAGAGACTTACATAGCTTAACTCTGTAATGATGCTAATAAAAATAATAATGTTTATTCTTGGCTAGCATTTGCCTTTTGAGTCACAAGCAGTAAGAACACAAACAAAACCTAGGAATAAGACATGAAAGGTAATGCAAAAATACCAAATTACTTGCCTGAAGCTTGTTTGGGTGTTTAAAAATCTGCCTGAAGGTTGTTACTGTACTCTCTGGACAAGTATTTAATGCTTTGTTAAATAACAAGGGGATCTTGCTAAAAATTTTTAACTAATGCCAAGAAATTTTGTATCCATGCAGCTCTGTAGCAAAACATTGTTATTAACTTATTTTCAGTGATCCCACTAACTGGGCACAGCTTACATTAATTTGATAGTGGTACAGCTCAGCTACACCGAGTCTGTAAACCAGCAAGAGCTCCACATTCCTTCAGAAGCAGAACTATTTTTGGCTTTATATGTTAGGTAAATATATTAACAGCAACAAATAATAATAAAAAACAGGGAGGCTGCACTTGGCACTGCAATACTTGCACTGAAGCAAAGGGCTTAAGGGACAGGGCGCTGATGCCAGCAGATGCAGAGGAAGGCTTATAACTAAGGGAAAGTTTTCTAAGACAAGGCCCTTTCAAGTTTTTGGTAAGCATTTGAGAGTTTGGACTCCCAGGACAGAAAATCTGCTACTGAAAAGAATTAGAGACCAAAAGGAGAAATACATATTTTCTACCTACCTACATATGGTGTACAGATTACACAGCACTCCTGCTTTAGCCACATGTCATGGGAACACTTTGGAAAGCTGGCTCAGAGTTAATTAAGAATAAAATTATGCTGAAAGTCCTTGTGGAAAAAGCCCAGTTAGCACAGCAGTACTTCAGAGGAAACGCTCAGGTGCTCAAGGAACAGCCAGCCTGGGCACAGAGGTGTCACAGACACTGGGCTGGCTTTTGTTAGGAAAACACCAGTGCAGTGCCAGTGGAGCATCTCCTGCCACCCTCCCGTGTCTCTGACCCTGGGGACACTCCTGGCCACACAGCTGGGCATGGTCAGTGCAGCTCGCTGCTACCCCAGTGCCAGCTCTGTGCAGAGGCACACAGGGACACCTGAACAATCACAGCCCTGCCTGGGCTTAGCGTACAAATTTGGTGACATTTTCAAAGCTCACAGAGGATTTTCCAAACCTAAACTCTGGAGACCTCAGATTCCACTGAGGCTTCACAACTATTTCACCCAGAATCAGCCTGAACTGCCACCTTTTATTCTTTTCATTACCTCAGACAGAGTAATTTTTGTATTTCCCTCCATTTCATTAAATTTATTTACCTAAGACAAACCTGAAAAATAATTTTAGCAGCCTGGACTGCCTAGAAATCAATGGCAGCAAGCAGTAAAAGACAACATCACCCTGACAAGGGCTGCTGAACACCAGCAACAGGAGAGAAGAACCACAAACCCCAGTAAAGAAACTTAGCAGCCTGACTGGTGACTTGCATGAGGTCCTGAAGGTTTCTCTTCCACCTGATCAAAGAGTCATTGATAACAACTCTACTAATCCCTTTTTGCTCAGTTTCTTGCTCAGATGCACATATGCTTTATTACAGGGACACAAGATACTGTTTTTTAAAAACTATTTGTTATTTTCTATTACTTTTGTTAATTTCTGGTAGCACATAACAGAAGTTTATACTGGAGAAGCAGCTTTCATATTTTTCTCTGAAATTGTAAGTTTATTCTCAATCCCTGAGATGATATCTCATAGTTAAATGAAATTTTGGCACAAAAAAGCAAAGCACTTCACAGCTACCCTTCTCCATCTAGGACCATTATATCTTTATATACCTGTGTAAAAGCAAGCTATGCAAATTTTCCTGAAAATAATGATGTGTAGTGTTCTTTCCAGGCTATGTTCCAAAACCAATTTTAAACTTGAAAAAAACATGAAAGTGGGATAGCTGGGAAAAAAAATTCTTCATTTTTTACTTAATAATAAATGTCTGAAGGGTTCACAGCACTTTATAAGGTCATATGTAACACCAGTGGTGACACCACAGTAATGCATTATTAAGTGCCAGCAAAGAACATAAATCCTTGTAATGTACATGGTAAAACGTGGTTTAATTCTTATTATCCTTTGGCTTTGACTCAAAGTTCCTGCTGAGCGTTAAAATGTTTAGAGGATGCAAATTCCCTGAGATGCTTTAATTAAACCTGCAGTGTAAGACTTTGCCTCTGGCTACTGGTCACAGCACCTGGCACTTCCATTTCCAGAGGTACCACTCAGCAGGCTCAGCTTGAGCTCAGACCCCAGCACCATTTCTGGTACTGCTCAGGCTGGGGCAAAATGCTGCTTTGGGCACACATTCCATCTTTGCCACTGCATGGCTGAGGTTCAGCAGAAAAATATGACAGCTAGGGGACTTAGAAAATAAAATTCCTGCTCTAACATCTCCTTTTTTTAATAAGGAATTTCTGTGAGGGGACTACAGTGATTTCACAACTATAAGGCGCACCAGACTATAAGGCACACTTGTTTTTTGCAGTGAGGATCCGCACTCAACAAAGTCACGAATTAGTAACGGATTGTGGGGTTTACTGGCAGGTGCTCAATTTGCAAACATTTTTCACGGATCGGTGCAGCCTTTAAATACAGCCCTAGGTGCCCTCCCCTTGCCCTGGGCCCCGGCACTCCCTCCTGCCCCCGGCACCGGCTGGCGCAACTCTCACGGCTCGCACTTCTGGGTTGGCAAATTTCCGAACTTTGTCCATGTATAAGGCGCACCGGATTATAAGGCGCACTTCCAGGTTTCAATCAGAATTTTAGTCAAAAGTATTCGCCTTATAGTCGTGAAATTACTGCACATGGATGTTTAAGACCAGGAGTTTGCAGCACACGTGCTACTTCTCAACAGCACACATTTCCATTATGCTCCAAAGCCTGGTAAAGAAAAGACTTCTGGAATTTGACTGCCACAATTCTTTCCCGCTCAGAGGGCAGCACAGAGATCCCCAGAACCTCCAGGACTTCTCTGGTATGATCATGCGTAAGACAGCATTGGGCTTAAAGAGAATCTTCTACTCACCTTTCATGAAAATATCAAAAGACATGGTTTTGTTTTGAAGTGGAAAACCACCTCATATCTCTAAACCCTACAATGGCCAAAAAAAGCTTTTCCTTCTTAGCTCTATGGGACTCTCATTCACAGGCAAGGACAGCTGGATGCCTTCAAGCAGTCTGGCACACCCCCTTGAGCACTTTCAGGAATTTCACTGTGTCTTTGCACAGCATTTGCACGCCTGTGATTGTGACCAGCCTAATGGATCCTCCTTTCCCACTGAATGCTGAAACAGGCATTTTAAATGCAGTTGCTCCCATGTGTTGACTCAAAATGCACACACCCTGGAAATTCACTGCCTTTCAGCATTACTGACAATAAATAATTTAAAAGCCTATTAAGATAGCAAAAGCCAATTCACTGAAATTATAAGCAAATATTTTTGCATCAGGGCGCAGACTTGGGGAAACACTTACAGAGAACCTTCAATCTAAAGCAACTGAGCATTCACATTGATGCAACTGCCTGACTTGCAAGTCTTGTGTTTTATTGAGTAAGGGCTATTACTCAGCTTTGCAAATTACTTTCTCTTGTGGAAACATGCAGTTATTCAAGATTTCAAAATATTTAGCAAAACCAACATTTCATAAGTAGAAAAACAAGTCTGATTTCAGCCTAAGTCCTATAATTTAGAATCTGTATAGAAATAGCAAATAGTACTGACAGAATTCAGCCTCCACTGTATTTTTTCAGACATATCAAAATATTTAAGTAATTCAGATACATACAATATCACAAAGGCAGAAATAATGGAAATAAGGGCATCAAGAAAGTGTTCTACTTCAGGCATCATATTTACAAATATTACTGGAACAAAATTAACTGCCACAGAGGTAACATAGACATTAGGCACAAGGCATCCCAGTTTGAAAAACATTCAGAAAATGGGACACATCAAACTAAAAGTTAAATTCTAATTAAGACCATGAAACCTGGGAGGAAAAGCACATGCTTACATCACGAGGTGACAAGGGAGAGAAGGAAAATCTGAAGAAGAACAGGGACACTTAGATGAACAGTAAAGCACTTAGAGAAACAATAAACCTTCTTTTGGGAACTGAGCATCTCTGCAGACAGCACAGGTGTCTGGCAGCACACCTTACCAGACAGGCAAGCCCTGCTGACCCTCTGAATTTCCCAGGATGATCTTCCCCAGCTTTTTAATTCTGCATTTTCATGACCAGCTGAGATGGTGGGAGCGAGGGGCAGGAGAGGGTTTGACAACCACATTGAAAATGAAAATTATCAGCTGGGACACCACTGGCGCTTGACTGACTGCAATGCTACTCATCCACTCAATAAATGGATGAATGGCTTTTTTTGAATTATGCCAATATTTGGATTGGTGCTGGATGAAGCCCACAGGCTCAGACAGCTGTTTCAGGAGCTTCTTCAAGGAAATCATGCTTTTGAAAATACACAGCCTAATCCTGGAGGTGGATGGATTAGCTCAAGATGTCGGACTGTCTCCTGTGGAAAGTCATTTAAGCTAAAACAGAGCAAGAATTCACCTTGGACCAACAATTCTTGATTAACTTCCTTTGCTGGCAAGCTTAGTGTAAACTAGGCACTATGCCAAAGCCTCCCAATCCACTCTGGAGCAAATACAGTCTGAAATGATGCTCCCATTTTAACAGCATGGACTTCAGGGTGAATTTCCAGGTAATGGTCAGAAGTGGCACAGACCTATAGTTCAGTCATGATACTGACACTTTGTATAACAATAAATCAAAACAGGTCTTTAATAACTTCGTTCAGCACAATAAAGGAACAGCTCCCAAAGCAGTGTGTGCCTCATGGTGTATGGTCTGCAAGGAGAAACTGTCACATGAATGGCCAAGTCTCACGTGTGCTGAATCTCCCACATAAACACCAATTCACTGACAGGAGCAGTGCTGGCACACCATCAGCACTTTCTGTGCCAGGCCACCCAGCTGCCACAGGACCAGCCAGAAAGGGACTCTGGCACAGGCTGACACAAGAAATCTGGAGCAGGAACCTGAGCATGTTTAAACTTAGGGTCCACATCAGAATTTAAAGACAAGATTAAAAATCAACAGTTTTATGTGTGTCAGTTTTTAAAGGCTGGGCTATAAAAACAAAGCTATTCAAAAAGAGAAAAAAAAATAAAGGTGAAGAATGTCAGTTTGATGCCTAAAATAAAAAGGTAATGACCCTCATTTACACGACATTTCTCTGTTTTCATAGGCAAAGGAACAGCCTGTACACCTTGAGTTATTTGAACTATATTTTGCTTTTTTGCCCTTAAAAAAAAAAAAAAAAAAAAAAGAAGAAGTCAACAAACCAGCTATTAGTCAGGATTAATTTTTATGACCTTTTTAAGATCCTATGTTCAGCTAGCAAATACTGTGATAACTGTGCCAAGAAAAGTTCAAAGCTGAGCTACCAGAAAGGTGCTCCGTAAGCAGAGATCAAACATTGCTTGTTTCCTGCTTACCAAGAAACCAAACACTGTTGAAGACCACAACCAAATTAGCATCTAGATAATTTGTAAATAATTAACTTAGTGTCATTTTATAGGCCCTAAGTGCTTGCTCTTCTAATATCATTATTTAATTATCAGCATTTATTCAAAATATTTTTTTTTTGCCGTACGTAAACGCAAACTTTAGAAGACAGTCAAGAGAAATTAGAAATGTTGGTAACATTACTATATAGGATAGAGCACATTAAATGCTAAAAGACACAGGAACAAAGAAATAATCATTCTTTCTGGTTCCTGTAAAGTCATGGAATAACATGTATAATAAACTGCATTATGCATAAATAGCAAGATGAAAACCATTTCAGGTTTACAACTGTTTTACACCTGACTCTCTAAGCAGAGCAAGGAGCTCATCAAACCTGCTCGTAGCAAAACCTTTCTTGGAAGCTCCACTTCAAGCTTGGCCTTACAAATTATTAACCCGTTACCAATGGCAGCCCCTGGCACTTGCTGCCTAACAGAAGCCAGCACCACAGGGTCCCCAGCCACAATTTCAATCTTAAAACTGCTGATTGTTTTCTCCAGTTTAGCAGCACATGAAATAGGGAAACTGTCCTGCAACAAGGGGCAGGGAACTGACCTGTCCTGCAAAGGACAGCATGGCTTGCACTCTCCAAAGTCTCAGTGCCCACTTGCAGGGCACAGGGCAGGGTGGCAAGGCCAGCCTGGGATGTGGCCACAGAAGGGTTGTGCCAACCCAGCCTAAGGAGAGAGCACCTCTGGGGCTCCCACTTCTCAGGCAAGAGCTCCCCACCAGGGAAAACTCCACCCCGTTCACAGACAGGAGCAGCCCTGAGGTGGTGGGCTTGGTTTTGTTTTGCTTTGAGGATGTAAGCAACGCTTTGGGGTGATGGGCTGTGGGTGCCACACACCAGAGGCATACTCTGGCTCTGCCCAGGGTGGTGCTGCTCTCAAAGGCACAACTCTCACAACCTCAGTATTTCTGCTGCATGACAGATTTTGCTAATCCTGTTCTGACAGGCTGACAGCTCTCTACACACGCAATGCACTGAGCTGAGGCAGTAATGCAGCTCTGTCTGCAGCTCTGAAAGCCAAGCCTCAAATTCAGATGCTGTGCTGATTACTGGACACAGCTTCCAAATGCTCACTCCTCATACAGCCTTCTCTACTGCATGGCTTGCTGTGGCTGGAAATACACCTGGCAGAGGAGTGCAAGGCTGCCTGTGTGACTGGAAAGGATGGGTCACAGCCAGGGCTGTCCCTGTCATCACAACTGGGATGCCACAACAAGGTGCTGAAGGGCAGGGGGAGTAGCTGGTGCATATGGGAAATGCCATTTCCATGGCAAAAGTCATCTGTTAAGCTTGGGCCAGCACAAGACTTTCAGTCATAAAAAGGACACTGAACCACACATTTCCCACAAGTACTAACAAGGGGCCACACCAGCAAGTCAAAATTTTGGTTTCTTTTTCCTGAAGAACAAATACAGGGAAAATTTCAAGTAACCTGAGATTATTAGCTTCCTTCCTTAATTTCCCATGGAAACATGTTTTCAGACAAATTTTATCACTTCCACAAATGTCCAGCTAGCAGCTTTGGGAGTGACAAATGACAGATTGCCACTGCCTCAGCATGATCACCAACTTTGGTAATAAACACTGCTGTAAGGCAACAAGACAATCAAACATTTGTGTCTTTTTCTTTTCAATCTTGCTTTGGCTTCAGCACTACAGCCCGTTCAGTTGCATTCATTTTCCCAATCAGAAGCCAGAACACAGAGGTAACACAGAGCTCTCTGTGTGTCTGTGGGATTTACCAGCTGCTGGTGCACTTTTAGTGCCAGCCGACAGCCCAGTTACAGTAATTTCACGCCTATAGGCGCACTGGAGTAAAAGGCGCACTTCCGGGTTGTCAGCAAATTTCCAAACTTTGTCCATAGAAAAGACACACCAGTGTATAAGGCACATTTTTTTTTTTTTTAAGCGAGGATCCATGTGCAACAAAGTAACACGTTTGTAACAGAATTGCACAAGCGTAGGGTTTACTGGCAGGTGCTCAATTTGCAAATAGTTCTCACAGATCGGCATAGCCTTTAAACGCAGCCCCAGGTGCCCTCCCCATGCCGCGGGCCCCAGCATTCCCGCCCGCTGCCGGCTGCCGCAGCGCGCACTTCCAGGTTGGCAAATTTCCGAACTTTGTCCATATATAAGGGGCACTGGCCTATAAGGTGCACTTCTGGGTTTCGATCAAAATTTTAGTCAAAAGGGTGCGCCTTATTCGTGTGAAATTACTGTAATTCCTCACCAAGGGATACTGGGGAGCTCTGACAGCAAGCCAAACTCCAGGGACTGCACAGCTATGTCAACAGGGCTATAAAACCAGGCAGTCAGAGGAGGAGGAAGGTGACTATGAAAAATGCCTGTGTGATCTGTGCAGCAGCCCAGGCAGGCGAGCAAAAAATCTTCTGCACAACCCATCCCACCTTTGTGCACTGGGAACAGCTCCAGGAGCTGCTTCTCCTTGTGCTGGGGGCTCCAGGACTGGGGAGAGGCAATCACAGAAACAGACACAACTCTGTGTGTTACACGCAAGTGGGCATAGCCACTTCAAAGCTGCCCTGGCTACAAAATCATTGTAACTAGATCTGGAAAGTGCTACATGTAAAACACAGCTGTGCACGTCTATATTTATCCAATTATTATCTGATTGTTTGTAAGAAATTCTTGGTGCATTTTTATTTTCTGTGCTCTGCTTCTCCATCCCAGCAGTGGAATTAACATTTTAAATCATTTTGCTATATAATAATATATAATCACTTTGCCACTGAGGTTTACTCCCAGCATAACCTGAGGAAAATTGCAGGAGTGTGTGTGGAGAAAAAAGCAGCATCACAAAAGCCTTTTCAGTTGTGTTCAGCTGTAACTATTATAGAAAATGAAATAAAATACAAACAGACCCCACGTGTCAGTATCATTCAAATCAACCCCAAAGTAAAATGCATCCCAGAGTTTTCAAGAAATGCTGCGCAGAAAACACCCCACAGAGGGTAAAGTGAACAAGGTCACCTGCACACAGCTTTTTGTCCTACCTGCTGCGCAACCTTCACCCTGGCAAGTCAACTCCCATTTTCCTCACTGTGTGTTTGTAATTCAGCATGCTCTGCAGTGGTAGCCCAGGAGGTGATGAACAGGGACCCAGCCAGCACATAAAATAAAAGGTGAGTTCCTCCTGTTCTGATCTTCTGACAGCAAGTGACACTCAGGAGAAAGAAAGCAGCACTAAAATCCTTTACAGCCCTCACTTCAACACTGCAGCTGTCACAAACACATTTGCGCTTGGTGAGAAATGAAGTACTTCTGTATTCCTAGATATATTTACCAGAAAAACTTCTACATTTATTTCACTTAGGAAATGAGACAGATAACCAAGCATTCAATTAGTCTCCAAATACTTTTGTTAGCACAATTGTCTATTTGTTATGAGAAAAGATGTGCCTTAGAGCTCTGTTTAAGCAGCCAGACCTCATGCTATCAAATATTAATATTTTGTGCTTTATCTCCACTATCATTACTCTAAAAAAAATCAAGATTTTTCCTGTTCTGTGATGTCATTTGAAGTGCAGAGCGTAACAGCACAGAATAGCTTTACAGTACAGAAACAGAATCAAAATGGCACATTTGGTTCTGAGAGCAATTGATTGCAATACACAAATTATAAGGTATCCAAATTACGTGTATCTTCCCTTTTGCCAATTTGCCCCATACAATAAAAACAGGCACGCACAGAACTCAATTTTCTTTCCTTCACCAAACTTAAATATTGCTGCTAAGAATTTTGAATGCAGTACAAATTAAAAGGGTACTGCTAGGAAATATCACAATTTCCCTAAGTTTTTTAAATCATAGCTTGTAGGCATAAGGCTTTGGTAGGCGCACTGCTAAAAATATTCATAATTAAAGACAACTGCATAAGAACACCCCATGTTCCTGAAGCTTCATCACGCTTGAATGGACTTAGGGACAATTAGAAACTTGCCCATTTACAGAAAAGACAAGCATGTTTTATCAAATAAGCATATAGAAGGAACAGACAAACCACTGGACAGCTTGGGAATACTTCTGGGAACAAAGAGACAACCCAGAGCTGCCATCCAGAGAATACAAGCAGTAGTTAAGGCTTAATTAAATGAGAGCAAAGATGCTTAGCAAGCTGTGGTTGAGTTGAGGTAAGAGTTGAAAATCCCCTCCTGTCCATCACACAAGTTCCCTTCTGCATGTGCTAGCTCTGGGAAGTTTGCCCAGGTGGAACTCTCACAGAGGAGATTCATTCTCAGTGCTGCCCATGGGACAGCTTTTACAAGCACCAAGCAGACTAAAAACATGTTGAAAATATCACACACCTTACAAAGAACAAGAGAAAGGAATTACATTATTGGACATCATCCAGGTCACTGGATGCTGACAGGTGCTTTTTCTTCTTCCATAAATTAGAAAGCTTTATGTAAGTCTATTTTTTTAAAACTTGATTTAAGAGGTTTCATATAAAACTCAAGCTTCCCAGCACTGGGAGAATGTTTCCAACACACAGTGTGTAGCCTTTTCATGCAACAGACTGCTGCAAAGAACTGCACTGGCCTTCAATGCCAGACTTCTCAGCTTGCTCTCAGCATGCAATCCAAAGCCATTCAATGCCAATTTCTGTAGCAATGGCTGAATCCTACACAAGGACTGTAGGTAACAGAAGTTACACAGGCTGTGTAAGAGAAGTTAAAACTTCCCAAAATACTGCACGAGATAGTACCTCAGTATCCTCAATGCCAGTAATAGCCTGCTGGATTGACTGGGTACTTTACACCTGGATCCCAAAGGGACCCACTCAGCAGATACATTTGAAGATGCATTCTCCCAGTAATGCCTAAACTCTTCCCTCTGTGGTTTAACAACAGGGACATTTCTAGCCACTGTGTTTCTGGGCTTATCTTTGCCAAAATCAGTGTATCTGATTATTAGACAACAGCAGCTCAGCAATTTAATTGCAGTGGATGCTTCTATGGGGACTGCTTTATGAAGATTTCAGAGGGAAGCTTATGAATTCTGCTTGTATATTCATGCTCCTCAGCAGGAAGGAAAACATGCTGTTTCCTCTTCACTTTGACAGCTGAGTGCAAAATCCTCAATTACCATGTGCACAGTCACCACAAGAAATTGCAGATTTTTCCCCAGTGGCCATGTCCCCTCCAACAGGTCACTTTTTGATGTGCCACTTTCCTTGGCACATCATGAACTGGCATGGATCCCTCCTCACGCCCCAAATTAATGCTTTGGAAGAAAAATATTTATCTGAATTCTGAAAAGCAATCATCCTGGAAGTTTCCTTTATCTTCACAACAGGATTTTATGAAAGACTCCATGCTTGTGGTGCTACCAATTACAATTATCTTGTCACAAAAACTGCAAGACATTCTTGTTTTTACAAGCTCCAAGCTTCCTGGATTCATGGGGGTTTTTTCACTAATATTTACTAAAACTGAAAAAATCCCCAGGTTTCTAACATGTGAGGTAACAATAAAACTCAAAGTAATTCCAAGAAATATAAAATATAAGAAAATATGAAACCAACCAAGGAGAGCAACAACCACCTCTGTGACCCACAGACAATAACAAACTCCATTGCTGTGAGGGAATGAAAAGCTGGGCCAAAATTTATCTCTGGGCTAACTGCTGCTAAAGCTGTCCCATTTGGCTCCTGATATTTTTGTGAAAAGGAGGATGGGAAGTGCAAAATGGAAACAGCCACAATCTCATTAATGGAGATAACTTCTGAAATCTTGAGAAAAGGAGTCACAAGCAGTCACAGCTGCTTCAGATGTCATGTATAAACACCTAAGCTGCTCAAAACAGCTTTCATTCTCCTTTTGTTTGCTTCACCTTAGAGTTTGCTCAGCTTCTCTGAGTGATAGTGCAGACAAACATGCCTGAGCCATCCAAAAGAATCCTGATGTGACTACTGTTTGATAAAGGATGAACACCTCAAGGATGCTCAGGGGTATCTGGTTTTGGCATTAACCCACAGTGAGATTAGAGATGGGAAACAGGAAACTTGATTTTAAAATGTTTTGGGTTTTTTTTTCAATTAAGACCAAGTTTCTGGGTTTCACCCTAGATGACAATCATCTGCAACATACTGCAAATAAAGTTGCCACTCCCTTGAACATAAGTGATTAGGTAGTTGTTAATCTGCTGCACCAAATCTATAAATTACATTATTCAGGCCTTCTACACACCATTTAATATGAGAAAAGCTAAAGAATAGCTCTTTGTGAGCTACATAATCAAACTTGGGGGAAAGAAAATCAAACCAGGAATAGAAAGTTATCTGACTGTATCAAGTTGTGAGACATTGTCCCAGCACAGCCAGGTATCAGTGAATCACACTGATCCCCACTACACTGCTATCTGAATAACACAAGTAGTGTGCTTTGGCAGGTCCAGTTTGAACAAACTGCTTCAATATGCCTCTAAAAGAAAGAACATGAGGGAATTGTGCATCTTTCCCTTTGTAAAGTATCAGGGAGAACATTTGCTTAGCTCACAAGTCAGTACTTTGCTCTGTTCATTTGCACACAAACCAAAATATATCTTCATATGGGAGTTCAAAGAGATCTGCTGAAGCTGAGCACACTGGAAGAGTACCCACTCTCTCTTCAGAAGGTCATTTGCAGCCAAACCTGTAAAATTTCCAACAGCTTGTATGGCTGATTGAAAGATCAGGGGAAGGAGGGGAAATTGTATCAAAAATTCATGAGAAGGGCTCCGGAACACAGCATGGGTTTGAAATGTCAAAATTCAAAATACCAACCAAACCAAGGCAAGACAGGAAACCAGAAGGTAGTGGAGAAAAACTCTCAAATGAGGTGATTCATGCCAAGATTGTGCAGAAAACCACCCAGCAGAGAAGCTGCTCACTCTACTCAAGTGAAGTGCAAAGCTCTGCTCCCATCTGCCCCCAAAGAAAAAGGAGGAGAATAAAGCATGCAGGAAACTTCTGCAAATTTGAACATTCTTTACTAGCCATAGAAGCTAACATTCTGTTCAAGTCTGTAAAAAGTTAAAGCTGCTGATGTTGCTCTTCTCAAAGTGTTTTTTCACAGCAGAGAAAACAGAGACACTTGCAGCTAAGACTGCTAATTTCTTAGCCGGGATGTAAACCATCAACTTCCACTGTCCATCTGAATGCTTTGAACACTTCAGGTAAAGAGAAATACATCCCTAGAAACCAAAGCAGCACCCTGATATTCAGCTGAGAAGTTTTCCAGATGTACTTCTCCCTCTCACAGAGAACAGCCTGTTCCCTCCCCACGCCAGGGAAGTGAGACCTTCTGGTCTCAGCTCCTGCATGAGAGCAGCCCCCAGTCTACAACACTTTGGGACGTGTTGCCTGTAAGAAGTTTTGACTCTCCTCATCTATTTCAACATCAGAAGAAATCAGCTTTCTACAGAAAATAGATTCAGAAGCAGATGTGACTTTCAGTAACACTAAAAGAAATACGAATATATAAGAGGATACATTTAATTTCTACCTTTATTATCATTAAACAACGAATCTGTGCCTTCTCTGTCTCCAGCAATATTAGGGTCCCTTGAAAATACAAACTTTGGGACTGGCAGTCTTGCTGAGAGTCTTAGCAAGGGGGTAATGGGCTAGAAGAGGGAATGCCATGCAGGCCAGAGAGGATGCAGAGTGGCAGGGCAGGATAAGGTCTGTTGGGGCTGAAGGCACCCCTCAGCCATCATTTACAGCAGCTGAAGTCATGATCTTGTCCCTTCCTTCCCCT
Source organism: Sialia sialis (assembly GCA_009812075.1). Lineage (NCBI taxonomy): Eukaryota > Metazoa > Chordata > Aves > Passeriformes > Turdidae > Sialia > Sialia sialis. Next base: position 8,445,805 of record VRYO01002014.1, read on the forward strand.
CCAAATGAAAAGCTCTCTTGCTCATACTCATTCTCCCCTAGCACCTTCACTAACACAAACTCATGTTCTTACACTATTTTAAGTCATCATGTATATTTCTAGTTCTACATCAGGCCCAGAGCAGTATTTTATTACTTACATTGTGTTTTGACACCACTTTATAATGCCGCTGTGTTTAACAAACTCTGTGTGATCCTTCCTTGCCAGTTTTGACTCACAAGGACTTGGCTCTGAAGTGAGGTCCATAAAATAGATGTAGTAGGCTTGTTGAAACAAATAACAAAACAGTCCAAAGCTTTCCCCAGAGAAACGCAGCAGAAGACAAAGGTAGAAATATTTATGCAGTCACTCAGGGGCATTGGAAATGTGTTCTGAATAAACACTCATCTTCAGTATGCAAGCTCCATAGCCCTTGCTGTCTCCCAAAGATCAGCAAGAATGGAAATCAATGATGCTGCCTTGTTAGAAAACACAAATCAAAGCATCAGTGACTTTGTAAAATCTCTTCTGTCACTTTGACCTTCTGGTGCCAGGCAGCTCCACAGATTCATTACTGCTCATTGTAATGTCTAAAGAAAAAATCAGCAGCACAAGAGAGCAACACCAGCAGGAATTGGGAAAAGGCTGGGAAGCAGAATACACAGAGAGAAATGAGAACACAGTGAAAGGATGCTCACTCTGCCTTGAGGACTGTGTCCTCCCTTTCAACACATACAAGTCAATTCTGCTGCTGTTCAGCTCCACACCAGGCCCTTCCTCACCAGCTGCAGCTGCTGTTCCTTGTCAGGAACCTGCACCTCTCCCTGCCCAAGCAGGCAATTTCAGGAGCCACTGCTACACCTGCACCCTCTCCAGGAACACCAACAGGGCAAACACCATAAATTTGGTGGGCAGCACCAGCCCAGCTCTCTCTTTCAGAGAATCTGTTTTCAGAAAGAAGTGGGATGGGGGTGGTACTAACCTGAGTCTCCAAGCTGGTGTAGGGACTAGGAGGTTCAATCTACAAAGAGAGCAGACAGAAACAGCCATTACTCTGGAATAGTGGAAAAGAAGTTGCTCTGAGCTGCTATTGGTGTCAAGTAGTAATATCAGGAACAAATGAACAAATGCACCCACTTGAACAAGGATTGCAGGATTATTTTTTTTAATTTTCTTTTAAGATTTACCACTTTCCAGACATTTGGAAACCACATAGAACTTACAGAATCTCTCCAATATTTGGATGAGCAAAAAAAGTTGCAGTAACAGGGGTATACCAGAGGGCTATGTGCAGGCCCTCACATCTTTGATTTGATGCTCTTGTACAATTTTTAGATTGCAGCTGACTGGTTTTAAATCAGACTAATATTTGACTGGCGCTCTTGTAACTTCAAGGTATTAAGACCTTTTTAGAAAGTTGATTAAGAATTGGTGGTGAAAGGGTTGGACACATCCTTGGTAAAATTTTTCTTCTCAACAGCTGCAGCTGGCTGTGGTTGTTTTGTTTTCTATTAAATTTCTTCCTAATGAATGCTCCTCTCCATTATAAGGCAAGTGCAATGTACATTTTCTGTAGCCTGGAATCTTCCTTGGTGTCAAAATCTGAACTGTTAGCTTAGCTTGGCCAGAAGATTCAAACCTCATTAAAGAACTTCTAAATACAAAAGCACAAAAACGTCTGTTTAGCCTGTTAATTAAAAGGTTAGCAAGAGATAACATCCCTATAGGAAGCTCCATCATTAGTGTTCTGGGATTAGTACTCAAGCAAAATCTTTAAAAGCACATCTTTTAAAGTATAAGGAACATTTAAAACCTCAGTCCTGCTGGTCCAAGCATTACTCATCAAGGTCTTCCTTTCCACATCCTGTTTAATTGGAAAGCCTAACAGAGCAAAACCAGGTCAATGGTGCTCTCTACTTAATCCATCACATTTGTCTCAATTAGACACTTGCAGTTTAGAAAATTCTTGTCTATCAGATTATGGGGCTCCTGAGACTAATTTTGAGTTTTGAGCCATTGTGATTCTCACTTTGGCTAAATCACAAAAAAGAATAGGAAAAAATAGTTGGCTTCTCCAAGTTTCTTCAAGAAACTATATATTCCTTTTATTTTTAATCATGCCTATAAAGTAGCTTTTGTTTTAACAATCACCATAAATATACTAATGAAAAAACAAGCTATCAATCCAGGAAAAAAAGGTTAAGGAGGAAATTGGCCTTGAAAGCCTTGACACACCTTTCCTGCACTCAGCCAGTCATGGGTCAGGCAGCACAGTGTGCACAGGTGAAAAAGCCCGTGATCACCTCTGTCACACTGCTAACTTACATCAGGCTGATGAAAGGTTACCTTTAACACCACAGTACCATTATGACACAGATGCAGTAGATATCATCTGACACCTGGCCAAACGACACCAAGACTGGAAGGAAACTGAGAAACCTTGATGAAATCTAAATATCATATCATCAGCTAAGCTAGAGGAGGAAAAAATCACCTGAAGGTGAGAGATAAGGTGAGAGGACTCTTGTCCTTGGACTGCCTTACCCTAAAACTAATGATGGCAACACTCACAGCCCTTCTTGTACAGACTTGGCTGGGATAAACTCATCCATTTTGCAGCTGGACTCTTAAGCAATGCTACTTTGGTCACAACATTGTCCTCACATTTATGTCATAGCAGGAGGATCACAACCCTAGCAGGTGTGTGGGGCAGACAGAACACAAAGTGTGTTTAAAAAAAGCTGAACACTACTGTAACAAAGAACAGCTCAGCTGCTCAGGCTCCCCTTTGGGAGATCATCTGGATTTTCTCAGTCAGTGCCAATTTGACTACAGACAAAAGCTTTTTCGACATGTACTGTTCACTTCCAAATGACAATGCTTCCATAAGAGGAAGTAGCTACTGTATGTGTAAAACATCCTGGAAAGATCAGGGGATTCCTGTCATAGATAAGGCTTCAGACTACTTAAAACCTAGACCAACTCAGTCCAATATTTCCTGAACGGATTTCTTATGCTAATTACTAATTTCCAAAGCTTCCTGCACCAATGAAAGCTGTAAATATAAACCAGGTTTTGAATGGTGTTATTTCACCATACATCAGTGTGGGCCTGTGCTCTACAGTTCTTCCTGTTTATTTTCCCCCTCACTTTGGCTGTGGTAAGCTGTATTCAATTGTGCAGCAATTGGAGGACTGTTCTGCCCCATCATTAGAACACACAACGCTCAAATGTCACATTCACTTACAAATTATCTGAGAAAAAAGATGAAGCTTGGCTTTTATGGGCAAAAGCACGAACAATCCAGGTTAACTCCTTTCCAAACTCGCACTTCTTGCACAATTGCTTGAGATGGTGATAGGGAAAAACCCCAAACCTTTCTCCCAGCTGCAGTTCACACAGTACAACATTGCTGCCACTCAGCCTGCACTCCACTGACTTAAACAGAGATGTGGCTGGGCCACATCTGGGTGCCACCTCTGCCTGGCACAGAGGGGTTCTCTCTCCCCATTCCCAAGTGCCCACTCTACTTTCCTGCTTCACTTGGGCAGTTACAGGTACCACACTCAGGACAGCTCTTAGAGCCAACCTGAGGGTCCCCAAAACACAACTGCAGAGAATACATCCCAATTCTCTTTAACCAAGGCAGTAAGGAAGCTGAGGAGGGCGAAGACAGTGGGAGGATATAAATACAGTCAAATTTTATTTTCAACAGCAAAAGATAGTTTTAAAATTCAAGCTCAAAGTCAGAAAAACTTTCTGCTACTGCAGGAAGAGACATGTTCTTAAAATCATCTGCCTGTCACTAGTGCCAAATAAGTGTCATATTTTGGTAAATCCCAGAGCTCTCCTCCAGCTCCTGTGCATGGCCTGATGCACAGTTACGGATGTCAATGTGCACAGGAATAACCCACATGTGAGGGATGAGGATACACACTTTTTTTTTTTTTAAAGCTACAACCTCTGTACTTTGTCCAACCTGCCTGCCCTCACTGATCATTAGTTGCTAATGAAAGATGAGTGAATTATCACACAGAAACACTCAGGAAAAACACAGAATAACTGGCACCATTCCAAGCAAAGTTTTGGTTGGTCTGTGTATGTTCCACTTTAATTCTAGCAGGTTTCAGCAGCCTGACACAGAACCACACGAGTTGTGATACTTAAACCCCAGGGACATCAGCAATCATCCCATCTGAAATTTCAGACTGCCATTTTTTAAGTGCTATGAATCATTAATCTCCAGTGCTTGTTACAAATGAAATCTGTAGTGGGATTGGAGTGTAAACACTGTGACAGTGCTGTATAAACAGCCTGACACATTGATCACCTTTAAAGACTGAGCAGGGTGAGACTGTTTACTATGGAAAAGTGTCACTGAGAACAGCAACTCTGCTCTGGGGTTTGGCCACTGTGTCTTCCGTAATGGGTTAATGTCTCACTCCCATAAAGGAAACACACATGTTTTCAAATACTTTGCAACCTTCCCAAAACAAAACTAAAGGACAGGCAGGATTGGAGGAATTGAGGTACAAATGAATAAACCAAGTATTCCAAAGTCACATGAAAGAAACCAGCAAAGTCTAGGAGCTTGACCACAGGACATGCCTCTCCCCAATGCCACAAAAGATTATTTTGCAGCAGTTTTAAGAGACATCAGGTTTTACTATGGTAACTCCATCTTTGCTTCAGTCTAATCAACATGACCCCCAGCCTGAGTGCAGCAAAGCCCAGGGCTTAGACTGCAAGTGCTGTGGCTGCCCTGGACTTGTCTGCTCACTGTCCCCTCCCCTCCCTTCTGGACTGCACATCTTTAGTTCCCATGCAGCTCTGTTCAGCTTTGGTGAGTGGGGCAGGAACTTCAAAAGGTTTTTTATACTTGATGAGCAATTTTCACTCATTTCTGGTCCCTTCTCTCCATCCCTGCAGGCAGCACAGATCTGTGTGTGGTTTGGCACAAGGCAATGGCCCCTGGCAGCAGTGCCAGCCACAGGTGCCCTCACCCCAGAACCTCAGCACTTGCACTGCAGCAGGTTTTCCAGGTTCTTTGCAGCTAGACACAGTGGAACTGGCTGTAAAGTTCTTTTTCAGTTTTATTGATTTGTTTTATGTCACTTCACAGCTGAATTGGTTCTTTCAGTCAGCTCATGCCACTAGGCACAGAGAGCTGTGCCAGTGCAGCAGAGGTGGCCAGCAAAGCCAGGAGTGGGAGGAAGAACCAGCAGCAGGGACAGGGTAAGAAGGCAAGTAGCAGGAACAAATTCCAGCACCACCACCAATTACTCCTTCCCATGAAACCACAGGTCCAGACAAAGATACAAAATATTCACCTAAAAGTGACATTTTCACATGTCCTCTCCAATTGCTGCGCTGCCTGCCAGGCAGGATCAGGCAAGAGCAGCTCCCTGTGTGGGCAGTGCTGTTTGTCCAATTTGCAGCTGAGGGTTACAGCTATCCCAGGCACTGTCGCTTCGTCCCTTCTGCTGACTCATTTCATCACCCAGAGGCTTGTTAGCCTGCCAGCCTGTGGTTTTTATCCTACACTCAAGTGTGGCTCAAAACGTTTGTATATTCACAGAAACAAAAAGTTAAACAAAACAACAGGATTTGGAGGGACTGCCTGGAGTGCCATTTCCCCACATTTTTGCCACCTCTCCAGAGTGAGGGGAGCACGAGCCAGGGAGCCTCCCACACATCCTGGGGGCAGTGGTGGCATGAGTGCCCTGGAGCAGCAGCCAGGGCACTAAGGCAGGGAGTTTCCTGCAGACATGTCCCTGCAATGAAACCCAGCCTCTAATTACAGGAAGTGTTCAGTAACCTTAATTGTAACCCTTAGCTACAAGTCACATTAACATCTGCCTCTGCACCACCAGCTATCTCACACACTGACTTACTGGGGAAGAGTGACTTCCCAGCAGTGCCAGTCCTGCCAGCTGGGGCAGAGCTGCTGGGCAAGGAAATTCCCAAGTCACCCCAAAAAATCACGTTGCCACCATCAGAAGTTGCACCAACAGCAGTGAAGAGGGAGCGTTTGCAGGGTGGTCTGGGTGGCAGTGCAGTGACAAGAAGGGGAGATGGAGCAGCCCCAGCCAGAGGTGCTGCTGCAGCTCCTGGGACACCAGGGTGTGCAGAGGCTGCTCCAAACCAGCCAGCTGCCATCAGTGCCAACAGCCTCGCTGGTGCACAGCTAACCAACCTGATCTTCAGCAGCAACGTGAGCCACACGGCTTCTGCCAGCCCTTAATTCGGACAAACGTACTGTTTGTTTGGCCAAACTGCAGAACTGATCCTAACTAAACCAACCACTGGGTAATGTATTTACTGAAGATCATTTTCTCAGCTAGTTTGGTGTGAAGCTGCAAAGACTGGGAGGGCATTTAAGCCAGGACACCCACCAAAATTTAAGATACAGGCCTTCATGACCAGTTCCATGAAAGTACTGTCTTGGGCAACACCCCCAAGTATACCCCAGGCTCCAGACAATCAAAACACTCCCTCACATACAGGGCTGCCCAACCACCTTTCCTCTCCTGACTATCCCAACTCTGGATATTTTACCACCAGAAACAATTGCAGCCTGATGGCTTTGGTATAAACTGCTCTAATTCTTGGCTTGTAAGATAAATCAGTATAGCTTCTTCAAAGCCAAAAATCTGAGGGTCTGTATCTTCTCCCAAATGAACAATTACATGCTTATCCAGCAGTGGAAGAACAGTCAGTTAAATCTAAGACCTGCTAGTTCCTTGCTTTTCAGTAAAGATAAAACTGTTCTCTTGTCTGCAGGAGTCGTACAGGAGACTGCAGTCTTTTACAGAACCTAAAAAACAGCAACACACCTACTATTCCTTAGCTTGCAGTAACAGTCAGCGTCCAGAAATAACCCAGAACTCCCAAATACTCCATAAAAAACATTACCCAAAAATAAATCCATACTGTCTTACTGAACATTTAAACCATCTTCTGTCTATTACTGCTGCAGTTACAAATGAAGCTGGAATTATTCCTATCTTCAGTGTCTTTTACCACTGGAAAAGTATCTGCTGCACCCAGCTCAGCACAGCCCTGTGAACCTAGCCAGGGTCAGCGACTGCAGCACACTGATAGCAGCAGGGAGCTTTCCCAGCTGTCTGTAGAATATGTCTGGCCACTGAGATGATGCTGTCCAAGTGCTGCTTTGACATTTTGAATATGTCAGCTCCCCAGGCCAGACATGCTGTCTCACAGGTATGAGCAACAGACAGTTAATGTTTTAACTTATTAACTCCAGGCACACTTATCTTTCAGCCCTGACACCTCAATACAGCACAGCTGCTTCAACACCACTTTCCAAATCTGTGCTTAAGAATGATACATCTGACCAACTCACAGCAAGGGTCAACTGTCCTGCTTTCCTCAATAATTTATTAAGAGCTGGCAGGAGCCATGGCATTGCTGCACTGCTCAGTTGTTCTAACCAGCTGCACAGCTGGTTTCAGGCAGCAAACGAATTTCAGCATGAAATGCAAATGTGTAAGAAGATAGGGAGCACTAATCTAACGGATCAATAGAATTGGGCTGCTCAGAGATGGCAAAGTGTACCGGATGCTGCTGACAAAGATCTTTCCCCCCATGCCCCAGCTCATCTCTGAGAGCCCCACACACCCTCACTGCTGTGAACCACAGTTTCATGCCTACTTCCCCAGCGGATGCTGCTGTGAAAGCCTCCAGGAGGGCACCCCAGAAAATACAGCCTGGGTATGATTTTTAAGTCTAATTATACTCATGGATGCAAGTTATTTGTAGTTCTAGTGATGGAAAGGAAAAGAAGAAAATTTAATAGAGCTGGAGGAGTCTGTATTTATAGAGTAATCAAGTGTCTTAAACACCTACATAAAAAAAGCACTCATTCACTTGAGAGTATCAGCATTGCATTTTTAGGGAAAAAAAATGTCCTGTCCAACAACCACTCATGTCATCATCCACTATGAGAACAATCTGCCTATTATTATATCTGAATATTATCTGACACAGGACAGTGTAAAAAATCAGCAGGAAGACCCTGACCAAATTCAAAGATCAGGCTCATTTGAAGTTTCCAGATAAGCAAGTTACCAGAAGAAAATTAAAGCCTGCATAGTAAGGAACATATTCCAAAGATAAAGGAGCAGCTGAAGAGAACAGGGCAGGGCCAGTTTCAAAGCTGAGGTGGGCACTACTACACTCAGAACAGAAATCAGCCAGTCAGCACAAGGGCTGCACTTGTATCACAGGTAATGGAGCTGGAAATCCACATCAAAGCACCTGGAAAAGAGAGACATGGTGGGGGGCCAGCTTAAGTGGTGTTGGCATAACACCAATAACAACAACAACAACCAGAAGGCACATTTTCACCAGTTTTTGCACTGCACACAGAAAGAGACACTTTGCATGCTTGCACAGCACAGCAAAGCATGGCTGCTCAGTGACAGCCACGCTGGGGAGTCATCAAATGCTGCTGTGAGCAGCAGCTTCAGGTCCTCACCCTCCTGAACCCTTCTGCAAGCACCCAGGACCCTCCCAGAGAAGGGCACAGCCTGGCACAGAGCCGGGGTCATGCCCTGAGCCCTTCCATCCTGCTATTCTCATCAGAAGGATCTTTCAAAAGAATAAACAGCCCTGGGTCTTTCCAGAGGGAAAGGGAAAAGACAAGGGAAAATCAGCTTTAAGAAAATCCAGCTAAAAATCTTGAGAGTAATAGAACGAGAAGCAGCCTATATAGCTTCCTACAGAATAAAGCCTGCCAGACAAATTTAATTGCTTTATTTGTTCTTTGACAGAGTTACAGAGAGAGTGGACAAAAGGAACACAAAGGAGGTCATATTTTCTGGATTTTAGGACAGCATCTGTGTCTCACTAAACCCTAATTGAAAAATTAATTCAAAAAGACTTGGGAAGGGGCAAACACAACACTGGAATTGAGAACTGGCTGCAGGACTGTAAACAAATAATAATGATAAACGGCACTGTATTGAGCTGAGGGAGGTCATACTGAACAAATTCATTAATGACCTGGAATGAGGATTAAAGAGCACGCCAACAAAATCTGATGATTGCATTAAAGCTCGATTGTGTCTGACGGATGCAAGGCTGAGGACACGTCCAGCACCAGGATCCTGCTCCCAGATCCTGGGCAGGCAGGTCCAGCACGCTGAAGCCACAGCTGCCTGCCCTCCTTGCCCTCACCTCTCCTTCCCCCTGGCCACCCTGCAATAAACACAGCTTCCTGCTGCCCAAGAGCTGTAGTGCAGCCCTTGTAACGCAGTAATGCAGCCCTTGGCACGTGTCAGGAATACAGGAGTGCACTGACAAGAGGGAGGCTGAGACCTCCCACCAAAGCACAGCCAGGAAAGTAAAATCCCACCCCTAAAAATAACACAAATGCCTTAAATCCCACCAAGTTGTGTTTTCATGATCTCCATGGTACAGCTTAAAAATTTGTGGGGTTATGGATTAAAGACCCTACTAAATCCATTTAGGACCATACACTTCCTCTGCATGAACTTAGTACATTCCAGAAGTCTTTGTGATAGGGGGAGAAAAGAAACAAACTCCAAACCCAGCACAATAGATGCGACCAAAAAAATCCCAACCAAACAAATTTTTGAATGAAAATCCCACCAAAAAACTTTTTGAAAATTTTTGAATGAAATTTTTACCAACAGAATTTGGTAACACTGATCTTTAATGCATTAAATAGATAATTTACTTTTTTAAAGTACAGCTGCTGATTTTCAGCTTTGGAAGTACGGAGGGTTTAGTACTAGACTGAGTTTTATCAATAAGCTACAGGAAAAGATAAAAAGAATATGCAGGTAGAATAGCAGTTTGGCTCCTTCTGCAGCTTTCATGCCAGAATTAAAACATATTTTTCCCAAATAACAGAACCTATCCATCAATTTTATTATCAACCTGGCTGCAGACCCAAGTTTCATCACTTGGTAAGTTAGAAAAACTCTCATTAGCATCTGTGTGTGTAGGGAGCCCACAAGAACACCTCATTAACTCATTAAAGAGGATTCTCACAGAGATTAGCTTCGTCAATCCTTCATTTAGCTACCAATCCATTCATGTGATGCTATTAAGCCCCTCATAAACAGCCAAGTACTTAGCAATACACTGTGGGAGCTCAGGTTTGAACCCTATACTGATGCACACTGCTACTGTGTTAGTGCTGCACCACAATGAACATCACTGCAGCCCCAAAGGAGCTTCCCTACTGACGAGCTGGAGCCAACATGTTGCACTAAGATGGGACACAGTAACAGCACCCAGTCCCCATGATTTAAAAGCATTCTTAACCAAACCTTGCTCCACATCACACATTTGATGACATGACAAGAAACGTGCCCAGGCAAAAGAAAGGGTTACAGAAATACAGCGCAAAGCAACTGCTGCTCATTGCCTGAATAGGGGAAGCAGTCAGTGAGGAACCTCTCATCTCCATCCTTAATTTCAACATTTTTCTTCTTTTTCTTTCCTCTAATCCTCCTCTGTGCATCATTGCTGTGATACTATCTGCAATCTATTTTCAATAAGCCACCTCTGCATAAACAGCACATCTGCCTCTGCCAGGAGAGGCTCCCTCTCTCTTGTGGAACAGGCTCCCAGCACTGCTTTGGCTCACTACAGTCATGGTGATGCAGAGAGGCAAATTCTGCCACTTCCACGTATCAGACAGGTACTATGTGTTGGTAAACAGCAATTGCCATCCAGATGGCCCTACAGCAGCTTCATTTTGCACTGGCCTGCAGATGCCACGGTGACAATTGCTCATGTAAAAACATGAACATGACTCCTTTAATTCCTGCCAAAGCATCTCCATTCCCTGTGCTGCAGTCAGTGCTGCTTCCACACACGGAGGTGTCAGAGATTTCAGCCCATCTAAATTCATAACTTTAATACAGATGCACAATTTTATTTTCAAGCTGAATAATTCAAAGAACATTAATTCCCTCCCATCTGCTTAAATGAAATAGATGTGCAAGATCCTAGCTAGCTGGTATGTCCATAGCACCCCTCATTTTTTACCAAGAGCATTGGGTTGGTTTAGGCTGTGGCTGTGCATAAAAGGCCCCACAACTCTTTACTGCAACTCACTTAGTGTCATCTCACAAACATACAGCTCAGACCTAGCAACTGCTCTGTCACATCCAATCCACATCAGAAAACATGAAATAATCTGTGTTACCGGAGGATAAACGTGGCAGCTTGCAGGATGTGCAGGGGAGGCTGAGCTGCCTGCCTGATCCCAGGCAGCTGCCTGGAATTGAGGCTGTGTAGTAAATGGCTTTCCAGACTTCAAGAACTCAGACAAAAGATGCTATTAATGGCACTTGGGGCTGGAGGGGGAAATCCTTGAATGTAAACTTTCAACTCATTGCACACTGACGAAGAGGAGTAAGCAACAAGAAAAACTTGCCCACGGTAAAGGATTTTGTGAAAGGCAACTCCACAGCTTGATAGTATCACAAGCACCCTAGGAATCTGGAGAATGAGATGGGAGAAGCTGTGGGGAGACTGAAGTTAGAAACTGCACACTGCATGGTTCATTTTCCTGTAATTCCTTTTATTCATTGCTATAATCAACTTGACATGCAAAGCTGTTCCCAATTTACTGACAGCTTTTCAGCTGACATTTAGTTCTCAAGGTATTTTTTTTTTTAAACTTAAATAGCTAATTATTCATCGCCTTAAACCAGGATATATAACAATGTCAGGAAATCATCTGTTCAAGTTATATCAAAAAGCCTTTGGGGATTAGTACATCTCTTTTGTATGCTGCAGAAAACACTCACTTGTAAACAATTAAATCATCATTTGAAATCTGTCTACACTTCTAGCATCTCTGAATGTAGCCTGAGAAATCAAATAAACAAGTACCTTATTGTTGCATCTAGAACCCAGGGCTGACAGGTTTTCCTCCATAGTATCTTTTTAGCTTGGGCAAATATATATTTTATCAATACACTGGTCACTCGAGGTTTCTGTTACAGAGTTATCCCTATGCTTAAGAATGTTACACTCTATTCTACTTCTCTGAATCAAAAACCTGCAAAAGTATTGAGATGAAAGGCAAACTTGCTGTTACTGCTTCATCACCAATTGTGTGATTTCATGGCTTTAGTACCTTGATAAATGTTTTGGCTAATTCATTTGAATCACTGCAGCCATATCCTTTTTATGATATAATTGCTGACCCAGTCAAGAGAACAAAACAAATTATCTTCCTTATGGAATGAAAGCCAAGTAGGTCCTTGTGAAACTACAACTTCCTTTCAGTGAGTGGAAGGAAACGCACAGCATTCCCAAGAGCACACAGACAGAGGGGATGCAGACAGCACATCATTGTTCCAGAGAGGAACTCGTCCATGGCCAAGAAATCCGCTGAGATGGGCACAGAGCCCTCTCCAGCTGCCTTTGGCCACAAAAACGGGCCATGGGCACTTTAGTCAGTGCCCGTACCTGAGACACTGAGTTACTGTGGTGGAAATTAAAAATATGACAAGGAATGACTTTCACCAATTTCAAGGGTGTTTCCCAACATCTTGAGTCCTCAGTTGCACATAAAACTCTCCTACAATTAAAGGCAGAGCAGTTGAAGCCAGTTCATCCTGAATGCCCAGAGAAGAGTTTTGGGTTTATTGTTTGTTTCTTTATGATTGTTCAGGTTCTTGGGTGGGGGTTGTGTTTGTTTGGTTATTTAATTTCCTAACTAAAACTCAGTTCTGACACAGCACCTTCAATTAAATCAACGTGGAAACTGTAAACTAGTGGGAAGTTGTAGGCAGGTTCTCACCCAAGCATAAGGAAAAGTTTCCTACTTGCTGGAACAAACCAGAACTTCTGAGAATAGTGGAGACTGATCATCCAGGCTTATTAAAAAATAATATAATTACAAGAAATTGCTACATGTACAACATCTTTTTTCTTGAAGATACCATCACTGATCTAAAACATAAATAAACACTGTTGCTCTGTCAGAGGCAGATAATTTACTGAACATTACATTGCTAATAGCAATATTATACAAGACACAAGTGTTTCAGACAAAAAAAAAATCTGAAGAAGGTGTTTCTCATTTTAACAATTCCACAACTGACAGGTGACTGCTGGGCTGCAGATAGGAAATTCAGTTTTATCTAAGAGGAAACACACCTCTCATTCTTGTGGTAGTTCCGTGAGCAACAGTTCCTTAAAGTCAATGCATATCAAACACTTTCAAACTATAAATAACAAGATTCCTGTATTTGAAAAATAACACAGATTTTCAACATTATCTCCCTCCTAGAATAATTATATTTTTAGAGAGGCAACAAGTTTTAAAATACAAAATTTGCACAGCAAAACCTGTCAATGTAATCAACAGTGTTCAGCTCTTTCTAAGGAAATAGCTTTGGTTTCTAAACATTTTTAATTAACCTTTAAAATAAAACATTTATTTGTATTATTTTGATTGAAACTAAATGGAAAGTTTCAGGGGAAATAAACCAGAAGTCTACTTGAACAAGTGTTGACATTGCTCCTGCCCTATCATGTATGTATGTTTGACCTGACACTGCCCATGCCTATCGCCTACCACATCTGTATCAGATCAGAATTTGACTCTGGGGATGTTTTTCACTTGAATTAAAAAAAGAGCAAGTCACCACCTTTGACTTTGGAAAGGGCATAAGGGGGAGCTTTGTCAAGAATGGCATCAAAATAGCAATTACTGGCTTTTTAAACAGATGTCTTTGAAAGCAACCAAACACATCCTCTGCATTAATTCATTCCCCAATGGCCAGGAGAAAGCCTGTCCCCCTGAAGCAGAGCTCTATATGAGGACTGGGCTTTCTCAGTAAGGAAGAAACACCATTGTTCTAAGCTAAGCAGGAACTTAATTAATGCACAGCCCTTCTGATCTGCTTTAATGGACTGAAGGTTAAGAAACTTCATGACCTTCTTCAACATGTGATAATCAGGATCTTTAAATAGTAATGGATGGGCTTTATCCTCAAGTTCTGCTAAAAACAACACCTCGTTCCTGAAAAGGGAAGCAAGGAAATGAATTTTTGATTGCTAGCTTGTGGAAAAGTAATACACAAAACCCAAAAAAGAGGAGTTACGATGCTGGAGTGAGATGACTGAGAGTGCTGTAATTAAGAGTGCAAACCTGCACACAGCCCTCAGGAAGACAGGAGCAAAGGCCAGGGTGGTCTGGCTCACATCAATCCTGGCCATGACTTTCTGGAAATAATGAAAGGTCCAGATGAGAAGATCACTGATGAAGAGATAAAAATACCATAAAGTCAGGTTTGAAACATAATAAGTGCTTCACTGCAGCAGAAAGGAAGACTTAACTCTCCATGAACACTGGGACTCATTCATCCAAACACTGATGTGCTCAGCACCACCCTGATACAACCAAAATGCCTCTTCACCATTTAGAGGTTTTAATCCTCTACTCTGTTTACACTCACAGGTATGGAAGTCTCTATTTCAGAGCATTACTCTGCAGTGACCATTAAAGATTTCCACAGCCTTCCCACCTGGAGACGCACTGCCATGTTTTTTTGATCAATGCTCTCCCAAAACTTCAGATGGATTTTTCTTTCTATTCTGCATCATAACCACTGTGAAAACCTTTCTCTGAATTTACCAGAGCAAGTCCTTTATGCTTAAGGCTGTAAGAAAGACTTCAGCCTAAATTTCTCATGAAAATTTAAATTTTAGAGAGACCTCTACATTCAGTAACATGAGTTGGTCACCTACTCAGGAGCCAAAAAAGTGCATATTTTAAAATCTAATGATGATTTATGATAGATAATATCTTTACCTTAATTGTGTTTACTGTAAGTGAGGCCCTTGAGGGAAAACTTTATAAATCCCTTTAACAACTAAGTAACTTTGCTTTTTGTATTAACGTCTCCAAAATTCACTTTCTTACTGCATATTATGTAAGAGCAATTAGAATGCTCTTTCCTTTCACATGTATACCCTGGGAGGAAAACAATGCCATATAAATCAGACTTTTACTGAACAGGGAGATCATTATATCACTTTACAGCAATCTACTACAAACTAATTCCTCAGTGCCAGCTGATGTCTAAGGAAAAGAAGTAGTATCAGGTAATGAATAAACTCTAATGGCAATTCAAGTACAGGTCTTGAAGGCAAATCCTTTCGTCCTGCACAATCAGTCCTTGTTAATGGCAAGGCAGAGAGCTCTGAGAATGCAAGCAGTGGCTGTGCTGGCATCCTGTAACATCAGCAGCAGGGCTCTAACTTTGTTATTTCCCCGAGAAGCAGCAATTTTCTTTGAGCAGCAGCGAGGCAGTGTGCCTTTCCAAGGGCACCCTGCAGCCAAGTTTTACACTTTGCTGAAAGCAGGGCATTGAGAGTGGTGCCAGGGGCACCTGGAGCTCCAGCAGTGCCCCAGGGACACAGGGCACAGACAGGGCTCCCTGTCAGGCTGCCCTCACCTGTGACACCAGGGGACACTTAACACCTGGGGTTATTACAGAGGAGCAGCCAAATTAAACACAAAATGATTACAAGGTTTTAAAAGCAGTTATGAATGTTACAGGGCCTTGCTTTTCCTTGGACAAGAAATTACTTGACTGAACCCCAAGAAAGTCAAGATTGACTCCTGAAATTAGCAGTTACCCAGGAGAGCCAACCCTCAAAACACAGCTAAGACAGGGCTAACCTGAGACACTAGCTGAACCTCTGCCACACTGTCTCCATTTACACACCATTTTGTCTGTAGTTCTTGCAAAATACTAGCTAAAATTTCTCTTTTCACTACATGAAACAATGGAGGTATTTGCTTTTCAATTTTTAGGAGGTCACCAACAGTCTTAGTGTAACCATAACATTTTGAATAGTATTTTCCAAGTTCTTTGTAATGAACATGCAGACACAGAGTCAAGCCCATTGAAATTCATAACATGAAACTGACACATGTACAAGGTACACCAGATCTATTTTGCACCACAGTATATTTATATATTTCTGAGCTGACATCAGACACTGCTTAAATTCCATCCAAATAATAGATTGATAGTAGCGTCTACAGCTCAAAGGTCTGGGCAACTTCTGCATCAAGAAGTTGTTGCAAAGAGCAGTGGAAGGTAACTAGCCGTGTTCATGGCAGGAGTGGAAGCAATCTGCACTAATGCAGGAGCGTGAGGAAGGAGAGCCATTCTGCACTGCTCTGCTCCCAGAGGAAACACAGGCAAGGCCAGTCTAGTCAGCAGAGTTACCCATCCTGATTAGTCTAATGCTTAAAAATATAAACAAGTGCAAAACAAAACAGTGGTGCTAGGCAAGCAACCGAATTCAAAAGTCTTTTTCACTGTCAGGTGTGAATATTACTACGAGCAGAAGTCTGAAGTATGCCATCACAGAGTATTCTGAAAGTGATAAAAAGATCTCTAGCTAAAAAGAATCAAAGCCCTCCTACACCTTAATATGTAATGCAAAAGCTCTTCACTTTGCTTCATACAAAAATAACAGAGTTAAGCTGATCACTCGCAGTCTATCAATTAACATGTTGTTATTCATCTCTTCCCAACACCACCAAGGGCCATAGCCAGTGGTACCACTTGGCACAGGTGAGCAGGCACACCATGGCCACTTTAACCATGAAGCCAGCTCAGGGTCATACAGATGGTCATTAAAATATTCTGCACACTGTCATTGAAAATTGTGGCCAAGAGCAATTTGAATTGTGTAGCTTACAAAATCACAACAGAAGCCTGCCCATGTATCAGTAAATAAGAAGGATAAGCAACTTATTAATAACTTAAACCAACCTACACAAAGTGCTTAGCAGGAGAGGACTTGTTTGGGATTTCTGCAGGGTATATTTAAGTATTTCTGCCTGACATAGTTTTTATGTCAGGGAGTTAACACAGTAGAGCTCACTGAACTTAATTTATGCTCACTATGCAAACCACTGGCAGCTGTGAATTTAGTAAAACCCTTATTGCAATAACCATATCACTTCAAGCATGAAAGTCGCAGTTCCACTTTCAGGCATAGTCAGCTGGTTCTAAAAAAAGGAGGGGAAGGTTAAGATAGTAGTGTTAATAATGTTTAGGTGATGAAGTTGAAAACATAAGGAACTGAGTAGATCCTACAAAGCAGGTCTGCTCCCGTTGGCAGCTGTCCCCAGCAGAATCTCCTGTGGAAGAGCCCAAGCCATGGGCTGGGGCTCTGATCCCAGACAGGCTGCGACACCAGGCCTGTAGCTCAGAGAAACACAGCTGGGTTTTGGTGAAGATGAATGATGCATGCACACACACAAAATGAACTGCTGACCTCATTCAAACTCTTGTACACACCCTCCCATCACCATTTTACAACCATCCAGCAGCTCCAGTTTTCCATTCACTTGGCAAATAACTGAATTTTTCAAGACTGCTGGGACTCCATGCAATGGCTAAAGGTAGTACCATCGGTGGGTAACATGGAGAGAGATATGTCTGATGAAAAGAAAACATGGATCCAGACAAGAGAGGGCAGACTCAGGTAGCCAAGAGACAAAGTCTTGGTTTCTTACTGAAGATGTGCCACCAACCCTTTGTGAGGCCTCAGGCACACCTTTCATTTCCTCATCAGATGTGGCATCATATTCATACACATTTAAAAGGCACTACACTTGTACTGAGGGCAAAGAAAATCAAGAATCTTTTTACCAGGTCATCTTTTCCAGCATTACTATCAAGTGGATTACTCTAATCTAATCCAATCTAAAACAATTTGATGGGAAAAAAGCTCTCAGATATTTCATATTCATACTACAGCCCAACCTCTGCAAAATATCATGGGGGTACCTCCTTTGCCTGAGGACTCTCACCCTTTCAGAGTTCAAACACTTACCACACAAACAGGTGTGACAGCATTTCAAAAAAGGCTGCAACCCCATTTTCTTGTCAAGTTGCAATCTGTAGTTTGCAACAGAGCAACTGAAATGACAAAAATTACTTTTGTGATAATCTCTGCATTTATCTTCTTTTTCAAAATCAGGTAATATGATTATACCCTAAAGGGATGACACCTGAAATGAATATAATCTGAACTCCTCATTGGCCTATTAAATCAAAACTGTAAGGAGATAAAAGCAATAAAAAATTAACTTAATTCCTACCTAAAGTTGGGTAGAAATTTCACAGCATTAACTGAAGTCAGTTTGCAGCCTGTCCTTGCTCTCTGCCTTAATGTCCTGAGGTGATTTACCATGGTTGTATGTAAACACATACTATTGGAACAATATTGTGAAAATGAACCAAGCCCTAGCACTGCTGCCTCTCAGGCAGGTACCAGCCCCAGCTCTGAGCTGATAGCCACTACAGGGTGCCTTGGCTGTGTTCTCATTGCCTGCCTTGCCCCAGGAAGCACAGCCACAGGGCCCTACAACACTGGCACCCATCCCAAACCCAAACTACATCAATCAGGCATCCAGATCCCATGCACGGCAGCACTTCCTATTGCACAGTAAACATGCAATACATTAGACTTTGTTGGTGGTGTTGTTGTTTAAATGCTGTGTTTGTAGAATGGAGCAATAAAACTTCTTGCAGGTAACGATGGCAGGCTACTAAGTGGGAAATTGTATGTGAGAAACAATGGCATCCCAACATGGTGCAAGTAGGAAGCAATGGTGATCCCAAGGAAGGGAACTGTCCCACTGAAGGACACATGGTTGATGTTTCCAAAAGAAGCCAACTTCATTTAAAACTAATGTATCTGAATGCCTAAGTGTCAAACTAAGTGTTAACAAATTACAATTGTTAACAAATACTCAACTGGAATTAACTAAAATGTGGCAAATGCCCTCTGGATGGTGTCAGAGATCTGCACTCCATTGAAGTTCTTGAAAATTGTGGGGAGTTGCACCCATAATGAAGTAGGTTTCACGTATGTACCCTAAAAATCCCAAAGCTCAGCTTGGGAGCACTCTTCACTTTAAATGATGTATCTTGACTGCCTAGCACCACATTTCAACAGAAAATCAATTGGAGACTCTCTCTCACACACTCTCAATCAGATGAGTGAGAGAAAAAAATAAAATAAAATACACTATTTGCTTCTCATATGTGATGTTGGTTCATCCCGGTCAATAAAAAGAGCCAAGATGCTCCTAATTGTGTCTGTGTAACCACTGACCTTTAAAAAAAATAGTCATTTCAGAATACTCAAAACTTCTGGAAAATAAAATAAAATCATTCTGTCAACAGAGGACACATCCTCACAACAAGCAGATATATAATGCCATAGGCATCAGCAGCAACAAATTGTTTTCAGCACTACACAAACTACACAGATTAGCTGAGCAATTATTTATGCAAAGCTGTGAGGTGCTAATGTACAGCATGGATGATGCTCTGAGCTGGCCAACTTCAGCCACTATAGGATTGTAAACCAGCCCTGAGCAAAACCCAACAAACAGAACAACCTTGCTCATGTTCACAGGAGCAGGAGACATTTCTACAGCACCCTGGCTGTGTTCAGCCCTGGCCTCACTGCAGCACACATCTGTACAACAATAACAACTTTCTGATAACTATGCAGCCCAGTACAATGACATATGTTAAACATAGGCACAAGAGAGCTGGGAGCAGAAATCCATGAATAACTGTATTGATTGCAGTAAAGAAAACCTGGACGTATTCAGAGCGGGGACATTTCCTGATTAAATTCTTTCCATTTGGTAAAAATACAGGCATTGTCTTACACCTTTCTACACACTTAAACAGTAAAACAAAACTCCAGAAACTACTGTTAAGAGTTCAAGTATCTGCTCAACTATTGCTGCAGACAGGGACAGAAAATGGATCTTCCAGCACAAAGAAAATGAGATGCTTTGAAATTAACCATAATTCTTAATATCAAACAGAGGTTGGAAAATTTGAATTTAGTTCTATGAAAATTCTAGATAAAATTTCTTTAATGTTTTCGATGCTTTCACTTTAGGAAATAAAGAATTTACTCTAATGCCCACATTATCCCTCATGTATAGAACTGTATATTCAGACTATATTGTAAGTGATGGGATAGAACAAGATGACAACAACACTAGGAGGGTGGCAGAACAGTAGTCTCTAGTTCTTTAAAATCTTACCCTGAGTTCTCACACATGAAAGAGCATTTTCCAATGTTAACTGCTCTGCTAATAAATAAATAAAAAGTTAGATATTCTACACTGACTGTCCAATCTGTATGTGAAATTCCTCAAGAGTCTGGCTGAGACAGACTAAGGTTGATTTTAGTACCCCTGAAAATTCTGGCAGTTACTTTGTGCAAGCATTACTGGTTTCAAGAACTCGCTCTATTGCCAACAAGCGTTAGGAAACTTCCCCAGAGACAGCTCTGCCCCTGCTCCAGGCAGAGTAGCCCTTTAGAGCATCAGCCCTGGGGGTCCATGGCAGTAACTTGCCTGGCACATTATCCCTCAGCACTCCTAAATTTGGGTGCTGCTGGTCCCAGCTCCCCCCGCTGCAGGTGACAGGAGCTTGTGCTGGGTGGCTCCACAGCAGGGGCATTTTGTGGCCAGCACACAGCACTCAGAACAAACAGGAACTGTCTCGGGCATGGCTGGGTGCAGGGTGCCAGAGCACCCAGCAAAGCTGGGCTGAGGCTCTTCACAGAAACCCCAAAGAGGAAGCACTGCAGCAGTGAGAGCTCAGCGCATGTGGCTGGGAGTCACAGGGGGAAAGAGGGGTAAAAGAACAAAGCCAAGAGTGGTCAGAAGATGAGGAACTGTGGTAACAGCCAGGGAAAGGGAAGAAGAGGTAGAGATAATAAGGTTAAAAGTGGGAAGCTGAGAGAGATTTTTACAGGAAGCACAGATGGGAGCTCATCTTCTCGAGCATCTACCTGTCTGCAGGGGCTGGCAGAACACCGTGAAGCACCCAACGCTGGCATCATCTCTGTGACAGGCACTTCAGCAAAAATAGAATCTTTCTCTTCCTGAAAGCTTAAGCTCTGCCCTGAAACATAATCTCTGCTGCTTGCTTTTCTGCTTGTCTCCTTCCATCAATAATTTCAAGTGCAAGGAAACCTGCAGTCCTTGCTGTACCAAACAACCTCTGCAAAAAAGATCAGAATTTCAAAACCTCCATTGTAAGACACATATTAATTACTTTAAAAAAACAAGACCTACAAACACATAATGAACATGCAATAACCTATACTGCTGCTGTGTTTAATCAAACTTCCTCAGGGAATCCTCTGCATAACACTTAGAATCCCTTTGCACAAGACTTTCAGCCATGCATGAATTAGATTTGCAGTGAAAAATTGTATGACAAATCCATCCTTTTCTCAACAGGCAGGTGAAACAGCAATGTTCTAGCACAGAACAGCTCCCCTATACCAAATAAAACTGTTGCCTTGTCATTTACTCACATTTAAGTGCTATCTTCTTGTTACCTAAGTAGCAGCAGGGAAAGCTTCTGTCATACTAACCAGTACTGTATGAAACAGATTTTAAGCAAGTAAGCAATGCTGAAAGTATTTCCAACTGACACAGTAAGGAGCAAGAGTAGTACATCCTAATTTGGGGGCTTGGGATCACCACCTCACACACAAGCCTGCAACTGAGAAATCAACACCAACACAGTGACAGCTCACACTAACTCATTGTAAGACAAAAAATGCCTGCAATGACAGAGTACATGTTCAGTAGAGTACAAATGAAACCTGCAAGCATGCAGGACACAGAACCTGCTCCCTTGAGACTGGTGAAAATAAATACATATGAAGACAGAGGCTACTCACATTGTTATCAAGGCCCAGGGAATTTATTTTTCCATCCATTATGCCTAGAATGTTTGGGCAGAAAAAAGGATATTCATTTATTTTTCCACAGCTTTTGCTGTCTCTGCTGACACACATGCATGAGAGACTGTTTAACAGCCATGCTCCAGGAGCCCCCTGCCTGAACAGAGCTGCTGAGGGAGAGGATGCTCAGCTGCCCTGACCCTGCAGGGAGAGTCACACTGCTGGAGCTCCTGGGAGCACAGCACCAGGGTCACTGAGAGCCCAAGGCAGGTGCACACAGGTGGAATTCTGACACCATTATTTATAACTGATTTCACAAGATGACTGAAGTATCACATCTCAAGCAGTGCCTCCCAAAGATCAGGCCACAGTATCCAGAGGTCCCAGAGAGGGAAAAGCTCTGCAGCCCCATCACACAAACCCATCTGACAGGATCTTGAAATAAAGCCTAATACAAGTTTCTCCCTGACAGAGTCCACACCAGGCCTCTTGCTCTCCAGAGAAACAAAACAGGCATTTTTGTATGGAAAAACTCTGCTCCTTTGCCTCCTGAAGACTTTGAAATCACACACACTTATTAGTTATTCCATGCAGGCATGTGAACCTTTGCACTTGGATGTTGAAGGAAAAATTTATCCTTGACATAAAAATCAATCACATTAACAGTGCAACTTTCCAAACTCCTGCAGGTTCACTCCAATGAGAGCACTAATTCTTTTTTTAACTTTGAATGAGTCAGATAAAGTGTCTACTCAAGGCTTTGTTTGTAGGAATTAAACATTTATGGGAGATCCCTGAGAATTTTATGTAACAGCATTTAGCAGGAAATTAATGTTCCCAGCCAATTTTTATCCGAATTTGTATTCAATACCACGGCATTTACATAGGGTATTGTATTACAGCAACTGTTTCAGAGCTCTCAAACTTGTTCTCTTCCAAACTAGGAAAACTGATCAGAACTTATGAGGTATTTAAAACATAAGGAAAAATGGCAACAGGAAGAGTTTGATAAGCTGATGAATAATCAGAAAGCTAAAGGAAGAACATCTTAGCAGAAAATGTTACAAAGAAGTAATTTATTCCTCACGGAGTAATAAGCCTCTATGATATAAAATTCAATTTTTAAAAGGTTTACCATCCCTGCAGTTCATGGATTGGTTTAACTACCACAGTTAGGAAACTGTGGCATTTTGTTGCCAACATGACATTCCTGAAAGCAGCAAGCAGCAACATGTACCAAACCATGCCTGTAAATCAATGTGCTGAGACGAGAAGTGCTAAATGAATCAAAACTCCTAGTAAATAGTGCGCTGTAGAATAGCTCTTCAAAGATGGATGCAAACAGAGCTCTGGAGAAAAACTGGTAGAGCAATGTAAGCCCCACTTAGCACAATTTCAGGAGATGATAAAGCTCTAAGAGTCTTGCCATCAAATCCAAGAGGTTTGAATAGAAAGCAAGCAGCCTGTCTGTGATGTTAGCTCCACAAAAGTCCTAGGATCAATTACTTCCGTTAAAATAGCAAAATACTCATTTAGAAAAGGCATTTTCCTGAACCATTTTGATGCAGGGAAGAAAAGAAAACCTGAAAATCTGGAAGAGTGTAGAAAGCTGCAGCTAAACATTTCTTTTGTAACAAAGTGCAGTTTCCTGAAGTCAAACATATTTATGCACAAAAGCTGCCTTCAAACCAGAAGCACATTCTCCTCTCTGGGTGTGTTTGCTTTGCCTTTTTTACAAGGCAGACCATGGCTGGATGTTACACAAAAGCCCCTGAACAACCCCACTGGGACTGGGGGCCTCTCTGTGCTCAACACACAGTAAAATAACGTGCCTGCTTCAAAGAAAACTTACAAGACCCAAAGAGACAAAAGACTCAATCCAGAAAAAACATGAGGCACAGAGGCCGTAAAAGGCCACAAAAAAAGGTCAGCAAGAATGAAACTTCCGAGTTGTGTCCCCTTGTGTGCAGTACTGCCCCTGCAAAGTCAAGAGGTCTCCCAGCATCGTCTGATCCTTGCCCCCACTCCAGTAATAAACTGCAACATCCTCTGAAGTCAGGAGGAGACACAGGACAATGAGGGAAGCCACTCTTCCACTGTGCAGAACAAAAGTTATTATCCCTACAGGCTCTGCCTCACAAGGCTGGAGTGTACAGTTCACTTCTCTACAGGAACCAAGACAAAGATCACTCTATATTTCATTTAACTGAGGTGAAGTTACTGCTGAGGTGCTGGACAACTTCACTGAGGCCTGAACCGCAGCTTGTAACATTAATTTGAAATTCTTACTAGAACTGAAAAATTCAAGGTGTATTAAATTATCAATGCTTAAGTAATCAAAAAATAATTCAGGCCATGAACTAATTTGAAATTATACAACCAGAGATTCTTCACATAGTATTAATTTATCTTTGGATGCTTTATCATGAATAGTGATTGGTTCATTATATATTCTTACCCTAAGATACATTTTAAATATGGTTTAAAATTCTAAAGACACCATTACCAACTGAAATGTGGCAGCAAGAATGAATTTAAATAGAGAAAAAATAATGAATACAGTGATAGTTTTTTACCTTCTGAGAGAGGACCCAGAGAACACTGTATTACATTTTGCTGTCCTTTTCATTTTTTCAAGCTAGAAAGATGCCAACAGTAAATATAGGTGCACAGGAGATACCTTGTGTAAGGTTTTAAGGGGCATCACCCCTCCATGCAAGGTGGTACTTCTGGTAAGCTGTTATCTCAGCTGAGGTCACAAAGTTCTGTCAAATATCATTCAACCAGGAGATGCTCCAATCACTCCTGACCAGCAGGACACTCAATCCTGTCTCCATGATGACATGTCTTGTCTGCTACTGGGAAGCAATTCCTACATACAGGGAATACATTTCTTCAGATCTCTTAAAAGTAGAGGTAGAAAAGCAAGCCAAGAAAGGAGGGTCAGCTATTCATTTGACAGAGATTTTTGACACAGCTTTTAAAACAAAACCATCACCTTGGTGATACAAAGAAGCATTACCAATCTTATTCCAGGTTTTAGAACCTCAGACGAAGCTCTTAACAAACGCATTGCAAGAATAAAAATGGGTAATTTATTTTGAATATTTATTTCTAATCTTTCAGGCAATGCCCCAACCACAGCAGGATGCTGCTCATCCTTTGACAACTTTCTCTAGCAGAGTCCTGTCAACAGCTCCAGAATGGAATTGCTCATTACCCTGCAGACTCACAATTCCAAACCCCTTTATCATCTATTTTGCTGATAACTTCTAGCAGATCAGCAAGAGCTCATTTTCCTTTGCAGAAACTGAATTGTTTATGCTCCAAACTTCTGATGATACTGGGGAGAAAAAGGCAGAAATTGGCAAAAGATGGGCAGGATCTCACTACAACCTCTATAACCAAGGAGACTGCAAATAAATACAAGATATCACACTTTTATGCTCTTAGAAAGGTCACCAGATTATCAACATTTGTTTTAGATAAAGACAGACTACTTCCCTTTCCAAATCTTTACTTTATTGTGCTTTCACTTCCAGCTGTAAAAGAAAAATTTGTGCCAATTATGTACTTTGTCATGGAGTGGACATAAACCAAAACTTAGTAGGCAGTTTTTGTTTTAAATACCAAAAAGAAAAGTTTCAAAAAGAAAAAAAATACAGTAGCAGGCAGACACCACTTCTCAACTAAGAGAGTAGGAAAATTTAAAGTTCCTTTAAAACAAACCTGAAGGCTTTACACAGCTTTAACCTAAAATCAAATGTGACAAGAGCTTTTGGATGTGCTGCAAGAGACTAATAGCAACAATTTTGTTAAGAATAAAAAGCTGGTTTGTCACAACAGCACAACTCTGTGCACAGCCTCTATCTCCAAACTCCTGAGGTGTGTATGAATACAAATTTCATCTTGTTATTTGCTGAAGTTCTTTTTCTGCAAGATTCACTCTCCACAGATTTAGTGTCCTTGTCTTCTATGCAACAAAAAAACGTTCACTGGGAATCAAAAGCTGCTTCTTGCAGCACCAAAGTCATACATCAATCTTTTTATACAGCAGCTGGGACGAGCTGACACCCTACTACTCCCCACACTCAGGGAGAGCATTCACCCTTTGATCTCCAGCTTCACAGAGCAAGAAATCTTCCCCACCATACAGATGTACATATATATGCACATAAACATATCTATGTACATATATGCATATACGTACATATATATATTTAAGTAAGGGTGGGTGTTTTGTCAGCAAATGAGGCATAGGGGAACATTTATTCTAAGTGCATTTGCTTGTGCCATATTTGAGACAAGTGCATTTCATAAGCAGGGAGAAAAAATCCATAAATGCTTTGCATTGGCAAAAGAAGCCTGAACATCAGCTCAGGAGGCTGGTGCATCTGCCACGATACAAATGTCACACTGCACTGCCTTAGCTCAGGGCAGAGCTTGCATTGCCTCCTTGGTGATGGGAACCAAAACTGAACTAGATTTCGAGTAAGAAATGTTAAAGGAAACATCAACCTGAGCTTAGAGAACAGAATGTCAACTTGGTGAAAAGCTCCAGGTGACTTTGACTGCAGTCAGTCACTACCAATCACTACTAAATATTTCAGCTCTTACAGCTGTGCCAGGACTTTGTAACTCAAAGGACAAATGCTGGAGCAAACAAACCTTAAGGTGAAATCTTAACTCCTTCAAAATAACAGGTTGGACTTGATCTCAAAGGTCTTTTCTAACCTAGTTAATTCTGTGATTCTGTAATTGGGAATTTTTTCACTAGCTTCAGAGGAGTTAAGAATTTTCTACATACTGGATGCTACACGTTAAATTACAACAGACATTATCATTTTATTTTAACTCATAAGGGATCTTAAAAAGATTGAAATCAGAAATATCAAGCATAGCATCCTTGAGCCCAGCTAACAGAAACATCAGCACCAGGTAAAGCTCCTGCACAGTGATGAATCACACACAAATGTATCAAGAACAGTACTTCACCTACAGCCTGGACTACACTACCTCTGATATTCCAGCAGACCACAAGCACAGACATGTCCCACTAATATAATGTTCACTAAGGCCAGAACATTACCCTGTAACACTTGCATTAATTTCCAGTTCCCCTAGAAAGCCTACTCTTCACTTAAGAGACTTGAACATCGGAAAATTCACAGTTCTCCCAAGAAATTCTTTCCATATTTAATTGCTTTTACTACTAATACAGTTTAGAGTATTTCAAACACCATCTGCAACCTTCCCATTACACTCTACTATGTTATGCCACCATTGTAGGGCACAAACTGCTGCATTTTTTTAGAAGATTTGATAACCTTTCATTCATATTATTCAATATCTGAAAGGACTCTTGAGTTCATATCAAACATGAAGCATTTGACAGGGTCTCTTGCTGCACAAATAAAAGCTATATGCCAGAAACACCTTTCCAAAGGCAATATGCTAAGCACCAGCTACAAAGACACTACAGAGTATGCAAGTGCATAATGTGAATTTCTACAAACCACTTTATTTTGCTATTGATCAAAATTGACCTATCTCTGCAAAAAGGTTACTCAACTGCACAGAAACAATAACTTATCTTTGTTCAGAAAAGGGATGGAAGAACAGAAGTAGAAATACATATCAGTGAGAATAAAAAGTAAAAGGGAGAACAGGAAAATCTGATCTTTAGAAGAAGAAAGGTGCAAGCAAAGAAGAGCAGAGACGTGGACATGAAAGCAAGTTTCCATGGCATGCTAAGGGGGAATCCAAACAGAATATTCATCTCTGCCTCAGCGAGATCAGTCCTGCAGGTAATCAGCCACGCTGTGGGGAGAGGGGTGGCTGAAGGGGCAGCCTCCAGCATTTCCCATACAGCCTCCTGCAATCCATGTGCCCCTGGGGCAGGGACAGAACTGGAGCTGAGTGTGCTCCATGTGCTCAGGAGTTAACACAGGACCAGAAATCAGCTTCTCTAAAATAATTTAATCCTACACAAGTTGCCTTGAACTTCTCATGAGCAAAGTGACTGGAGTAACCTTGCAGTAGCAATGATACCTCTAGAAATCCATGAGATGTGTAGAAATCATGATTAAAACATGAGTCCTCACACACATATGCCGAGTGTTTCTTTTTTATTTTTTAACACAACAGCAGGTCCTATAGTGACAGTGTCTAAGTGGTCAGATGCCTCAAGCTTTCCCCAAAGCCTTGACACACTCCTGCCCTCCTCTACAAACCATGACCTTGTCTGTAGGCAAACTGTGAAAGCTGTCTAAGATCAGGGCAATCTGGAGGCACATCCACTGCTACGGCATAGCTTCACTGAAGAGCTGGATATTGTTCCTGGCTTCCCCTGCATACTTACACTCTCAAACTCTGCTCTATAAGCCTAAAGGTCCAACTCTCGCCAAAAAATTGTCTAAAAAAAGAAAATAACTGCAAAAAGAGCAAGCAGAGAGGCAACTGGACCAGAGTGATAGCAAAGAGTTGCTTTGTCACAACACACAGATTGCAACCAATTCATAGTTATTCCTCTTTGATCATGTGTAGAAAGTTTCTTACAAAATTGTTAAAACCAGCATAACCTGAGTTTACCCAGAATTACAACACCTGTAAAGGGTTTCTGTACAGTACTGATTTTGATCTCAACTATGAGCCACATAACTGCCCCCCAGAACAGCAGGCAATGTCTGTTCACATGGTCATTCCTCCAAGGAGGGCACTTGACCTCAGCAGCGCATTGCAGCATCCTCACAGCATTTCCATGTGGCAAGAAATGAGCTTTTAGCTCATTTATACACATCTAGGTAATTCATTATGTGGTTAATACACTATGAACACAAAAGGTTTTGGTCAACAAGCCTGTTCAACCTCACAGGAAGCTTCCTTGGGTAGGACTGAATTGTTTGGTGCACAGATTTCTGCACACAGAATTTGCAGCTGAGCAGTGCCTTGAGTAGTGTCTTCTTATGACCTGTATCACCAGTGAGGAAACATCTGTGTTCATTTTGTTTATTCAGCAAGCTTTGGAGCATTAGGGATAATCAAAAAGCTTCTTCTCAAGGACTTATGCTCACAGTCAGCAGCTGGAATGGCCAAAGGTTGGGGGTTTGTTGGGTTTTTTCCCCCCTTCATACACACACAGAACTACTTAAGGAGACTGGTAATCTTAAAAGAAATATTAGGCTTGCAACTAGGTATGTTCAGAAGATAGTCGTATTTATGCCGATATGTGCAAACCAAATGACTTCATAAATATCTGTGTTAAATCCTAAAAAATAAAATTCATGGAATTGAAGCAGCATAAGCTGCTTCTGCTACTGGCAAGCAGGCACTGAGCTGAGGGAAACGTCACCTTTCACTGACTTCCTCCAGGCTGAGCACAGGTTTTGGGCCACAGATGTGTGCAGCTCACAGAAAAATTATCCCCATTACTGATGTATCAGAAAGAAGATAAAATGAGCTCCATTCACCAACTGCTCCAAAACAGAACCAGCTGCTGCAAAGTGAGCCAGGCACAACCCCAGCCTGCAGCACTGGTACAGAATCTAACCATCACAGTCCAGACCAGGACCACCCCACCCCACCAAAGGAGGGTCTGTCAGACTGCTGAAGTAGAAGGGTCTCCTCTCTTGGGGCAGGAAAGGTGCCTGCACAACCCACCTGGGTACCTCGAGGGCTGGCAACTGTTCTGTTAACCAACAGTTCCAGCTGTGGCTCAAACACATTCAAGACTTTGAAACTGAAACAGAGAGGAGAGCTCACCGGCTTCTGGGAATCCTGCACAGGGTGGTGCTAGGCACAGCACTTACACTCAGAAGCTGTAGACAACAGTGACTTTTTGCAATGGTATTGGAATAAGAACTTGTCATAGCCAAGTACCTTTATGCCATCTCCTTAGTCACAGCAATCCCCAACAGATATTGTGGCAAAAAAAACCCCATCTCATGCTTTTCTTCAAATGGACCTTCTCTTCTGCATTCCTCAGTGAGTCACTCACCAAGTTATGAATGCCCTTTAAACCTTCAAACTCCTTTGGGTGACTGTTCTAGCCAGGATAGTCACCCTGTCACTACAAAAACCCCAAACAACAAACAGACACAGATGTGTGGCAAACACCACTCCTGAGTGCAGCTTCAATCCCTGTGTTTGTTGTCTGCCAGGCAGTGGTGCACACAAATCTGGTCCCTGTCCAGTAACTCAGTGCTTCTGTTTGACTGGGAAGCACAGCCAGCCAGCCTGTGTTCTCCTCCTCCAGGAGAGGCCACACAAGCAGCACTCTGTAAAGCTGGGAGTTGAATCTACATCCACCTGCAGTCACACAGACCACCTTTCTCCCTGAGGCTTTGTTTTATTTTTCATCAAAGTTAGGTTCAAACAATCATAGTATCATTTAGGTAGGAAAGGACAGTAAGATCATTGAGCCCACCTGTTAAAAACCCCATAAACCAGGCACTGAAGCTGACACACTGTGCAAGTGGATCTGAATACAAGACAACAACATAAATATGAACAAACTTCAACACAAATGTTTGCAATTTAATCTCACACTGGCAGATGCCTGGGCTGATCATCGCTCATGGGTAATTTGGATATCCCTTCAGGTGGGGATCAATACATTTAAATTAAATTCTAACACAGGTAATCCACTCGAATACAAAGCAGGCTCTTTAAACCCATTCAGAAACCTCACCCATCCCCTTCAAATCTGGCCCTAGGAAGTCCAGCAGTTACACACTGAAGCACATGACCTCTAAAAAGCTGACTGAGATGATCAGAGCTAAAGCATAATGCAACAGAGGGATTCAACACACCTGCCATCAACACATTATTTCCATAAGGCCAAACTCAGAGCACAGTCTTCCTGCATGAGCATCCTTAGTAATTCAGCATGGGATTCAATTATTAACATTCCACAACTTTCACTGAGACAATAAAAGGCCAGCAGAGTAGGAAAAAAAGAATGCTGAATTTTAAGTTTTTGTACTCATAAAACACTAAAAATGGAGAGCGATTGTTAAATAATTCCACCACTGCCAAGAGAAATATGCAGGAACTCAAGCTGTAACTGCCCAGCACCATCCATCTCTCCTATCACAGGTAATTCCATTCCAAACACAGAACAGAAAAGAACATTATATACTAGTTTTGCAGAATCAATTTTAATAAAAAACTCACTAAAAGAAGTATTGCTATCAAATACTTTTTTTTCCTAGTATCCTAGAACACTTTAGGACAACAGAAGAACCTTTATTTCAAGATCCTTTTCACTTTAACAATTTCAATGAAAATACAAAGGCTGTATTAAGAATCCATCCTAACACAATAATATTCACAAGACTATTTTTGACTGATTTTACATCCACGTCTGCACTCCACATCCTAATGAAGACACTCCGTGGCTCTGAATAACCACAGGTTACTCTTGGTGTGCTGTTTTACCTCAGCTCTCACACATCTGCATCTTCATCCTCTAGCAAACAACTGAGAACACTGAAAAAGGTGAAATTCAGCTGACAAAGGTGTCTCCAATCAGCCCTGAACAAAAATCTCTCACACATCATGCTTACACAGGATAATAATCAAAGGTGGAACCAATCCTAAACAAGAAGCTTTTCTGAAGGAATCTGCTACTAAAAGAGCACTAATTGATGAAGTGATCCTAGACTTGTTTAAACTGCATGCTGCAAAGCAAAAGATCTCTAAGCAATGTTCAGTCTCCAAAATTCTAGCCTGAGCAACTCCTGCTTATATTTGACCACAAATATTTGGCCACTATGGAATACAGGTATGCATGCATGCCTCTGTTTGCATGAGAGTTGCAAAACTGAGTCCTGAGCACATTTTACTCTAGTAAACAGGAAAGGGAGAAACACAGAAACCACCAAACCAACTCTCTACTAAAGAAATTATCTGAACACCTGTGGTATCTCTGTGTTGCTATGAAACTATCATACTAACCTTAGCAACAGATTTAAACCTTTGAGGATACATTCTGCTCTCTGTGGGCCACATAAAACAGGCAAATGCTGCAGAAGGGTTTATTTTAAGCCAACAGGAAACAGTATTTCAAACTGGACAAGTTAGGAAGAAAGCAACTTACCAATGATAAACAAGCAGGGAAAGGAACCCCACACCAATTTATTCAACAGTGAAACAGTATTTCATAACGGAGTTACTATTTACCAAATGTGGAAGGGAGTCCTGAAGCATTTTCCTCATCAGTTACCTTACCCCACTTCCTAACCAACACATCCCAGCAGAGCTGCTGAAGTCACTGCCAGAACTCCCAGTGACTCCCAGCTGGAGCCTCTGCAAGCACTGACAAAAGCCCAGAAACAGGAGGCAATTGTTCAAGGATGAGGAGGAAGTGATACACAAGGCTGTGTTAAAACTCAGAATAATATAAACATTTACAAGCAAACAAAACACACAGCACCTCGCTCATTGCCTACCAAAGGCTTGAAAGCACTGGAGGTGACAGAATTTAGGGCAAAGCCTTGCTAGTTCTGCTAACTAAACTGCAAACACACCCCTGAGGTTGAATCCAGGACAGTATGGAATTCAAGGGCTTCCTCTCACTTATCCCTTCCAGGTGACACCACTCCACAGACAGCATCAGGAGCACAGTGCATGAGTGCTGAACACTCTGCAAAATCACACTGACACTTCAAAAGCTACACAATGCTCCAGCAGCTGCTGAGCTGTCCCCATTGTCCAAAAATGAAGACCTTGAAGAACCATTTGACCTGCAAGACCCCTTCTTTCCTTCCACAGTTATTCATTCATAGGCCCACAATATGAGAATTACTGTAAATTTACATCAGTGCAACTAGAAAGTGAAAATCCCTCGAAGAACTTAAGCTACAGAATAAGCTATTGATAATATTCTGGGAGAACATGAGATCATTGTTCAGTCTGACAGAGTCATGATGGTTCTAAAATGGACAAACCTCAAACCACTTTAAATAACTTTATCAAATTTGTTTGAAATCTTTTAACTTATATATTTGGTTGTACAATGACAAACAAATCCTATAACAGCTTTCACATAAAATACCTTTAGGTCAAATTCTGAGGTGTTAAACACAGGATCCCACAGCACCTGTAGAATTAAAAGTCCCAGGGTACAAAAACCTACCCAAAATTCCAAATTAACCTAGTTCTTTCTCTGCATCAACTACCTCTTAAAATGGTTATTTGTTATGAGATTCACTTCTGGAAAATTCCTGTCCTCTGAAAGCACAATGAATGCATTTGTATTTATCCAACTTTCAAACTGGTTGTGCTCTCACAGGTCCCACAGAGCCTTACAGCTGACCTAACTCTTGTCCTCCCCCACACAGCAGCTTCTCCTGCAGCACAAGCTTGTCCTCCTGCCCATTTCATCAGGCATTTCACTGAACCCTAACCAAGGGGAGCAAGCACCCCTAAATCACACTCTAGAAGCCCACTGCAGTTTCACACAGGAGGGCAGGAAAAGGCCAGTGCAGTCTGCTTTTCTTAGACATCCAGGGATGAAAAAAATCAACTTCAAAAGAAAGCAAAACCCGTATTTTGAAACTCTGGGTGGAGGATGAGGAGCAGAAATCTCTGTTTACCCTGTCTGAAGTGAGCAGGTTTGAGACCATCTTCTCCTCATCAATAGTCATTAATCACTTGCAGTCACTTAGCACAGGAGGTCATGCAGTGGCAGCCTGGCCAGTGTAAATGTTTAATACTGAATTAGATTAGAAAGGCTCAGGACAGTGTCATCATAGCTACAGTGCTACCTGCAAAACCTACCCAACTTTCCTTTGGTTTCAGCATCCCTGAGGCCTGAGCTGGGATTTGGGGATGAGATGATGTGGTCTTGCTGTGAAGGTGAGACACAGCAAACATCACAGAGCTAACAACAGGAAGGCAGATGGCTGGGAGCTTATTGCACCATGTTATCACTGTGCTGCTATCAATAGGCACATAGGTAAAATACTATCACTTATTTTGATCATATCTGTTATTAGAAACACAAACACAGGGGTGATGAGTCACCTGGAGGGCACAGGAATCTCCAGCTCTCTCCTGGGGGACCCACCCAGCACTCAGGCACATGACATGCCAAAAATACAGACACAAACATCCTCATTTGTGTGCACGGAGCTAGAGGAGCAGGACTCCGATGGCTTTACAAGAATATTCCATAAACCACCTCCCCCTGTCCTCTATTCAGTTAGCAGCTCAATCAGAACCAACTACAGCTACAATTATTGTCATAATTATTATTTTAATAAGAATCAATGACTTATCAAAATATTGCGCTGAAGACTTTCACGTCTTTTTTTGTAAGACTGCCAAAAAGGTTCACTGCTCAGTTCACTGCTGAGGTACTGCTCCATGTACTCTGCTAGCAGGCAGCACCTCCAAGTTTCTATTTCTGCCACTGAGTGACTAAACTCAATTCCAGTGAATGCCAAAACATAAGCAGTTTGAGGCACAGTAGCAGTGCAAAGTATTATTATTCTCGTAGTGCACACACACTAACAGCTTTGTTTACTACACTCACTCCTCTTCTTCTTGTTTCCTTGGTTTTACATTCTGTGGGCCAAGCTGCTGAACTTAGACGCTATAAGGTAGCCACCTGAATTCTTATTTACATATTTAAACAGCTGTCAGGCACCCACAGCAAGTTTTAAGAGCACAAGCAAGCCTGTTTACATCTAAGTCAATCTAGTTAGATGCCTAGATTGATCCCCAGCCAGTCAAATGTGGATATCTGCAGACAAGTTGCTAGTTTTGGGAGAGTGGGTTTTTTTTCCTAGAAGGCAGAATTAGCTTAATAACAGATTTTTTTTTTTATTTACATGTCTGTTCAAGATTACTCCAATTACCAGATCTCCGGTAATGCTCCATTTCCACAGAGAAGTCCAGTTTACATTTTCATAATTAGCAGAGGGCCATTTATTCAGTTCCAGCTCCACGTACACTGCCACACTGAGAAAAAGGTTCCTGAAATAACTAATGACACTGGCAACAGTGGGACTCCTCCCCAAGGGTGGGAGCTGTCACCCCTTTGAGCTCACACAGGACTCTACTTGCCTCTGTGACATGCAGTGGTGCAACTCTAAAGAACCAAAAAATTCCCTTGGAAATGTCATTTTTCAGGTCACTGTGCCTCTCCCAAGTAAGGGTCAACAGACTGGATGTAGATTCAGAGAGATTGCTTCACTTGAATCAATACAGTCACGACCTCAAACACTTTTTCTTTGAGAGAAGACATTTTAACTGAACCGTGTGTGCTCCTGAATCAGAAAGAATGCAATTATAAAGAACAAAGATAACCAGAAACAGGTTGAGTTTTAAGAACAAAATGAGAGATGTCTCAGAAATCCAGACAGCATGAATTCCAAAACTGATCACGACAAAAAGTCGGCAAATGGCATCAACTTGAAGAAAAATACTCAGATTTCACCAATAAAACTGAACCAAAAAGTACATCTGAAGGGCAAGCAAAGGCTGCAGCATGAAGCAGAAATGAGTGCCCATGACTCATTCAACCAAATCCAAGTTAAACTGAAGTTTGCAGTGTCATTCAGCTTTGTAGAATTGTTTTAAATAAGCATCCCACTTACTCTCTAATAATAGAACAGCAACAGAACAGCAGCTTGAAAACAAAATATATGTGGGAGGCATTCACGATCTGACCTCAGAGTTAACCGCACACTAGTGTGAAATCTTTTTTAGCTAAATTTTTAAATTAACTGGTATTCACTTATTGGTTTAATTTCATCATTTAAAAAAAAGCAGCAAATTATAGATGTGTTATAAATAGTTTGTCCCTTGGAGAAATTCTCTAATTATCTCTAAAAATAAGAAGTCATATGATTTTATTCTCCTGTACTGACCCTTTCAGGTTACATACATATATATGTTTAGGTAATACTGCATGTTGCTCAATTTCTATATCCATTCTGTTATAAAAACCTGGTCTCTTCACTTCTAGTGCCTACTCACACCCAGTAAAGCATCCAGTCCAGCATTTGTTGTAAAGACTGGGAATTACTCTATAGGAAGCACAGATCCACAAGGCATCAAAACCATTTTGTACTTCCAAGTGAAGCCTGGAAATATCCTTTACTTACCCAAAACTAGTTGGGCAGACAATTTATAATACTAGCCTCTTGCTGCCCTCTTTACTGATCCATCCACACTGATCAATCTTAAACTCATCCCATCCCTAGGCTGCATAGTGCCAATCAGAAATTCTGAGTGCTGGGTGGGAATCACTGAAGCAGGGTTTGTGGAGGTCCTGTGCTGAACAGATCCCTGATGGTAACACTGCAAAGTTTCATTTGTGACTCTAGTTAACTGCTAGCAGCTCTAACTTGCTATTCAGCCTGTAAACTCTTCAAGACAGGGACCTCTCCTCACATGTGTCTGTGAAGCTTCTAGTGCCCAGATGGTGCCATACAAATGAATAATAATTATATTTTCATGTAGACCATTATTGTGCATAATGTAAATTACTTTCACTGATCCAAGAGGAAATAATTTTCTCATTTTGAAATGAAAAGAGAGAGTAAAAATAATGATTACTTGTTTGATGCTATCATTATAACAATAATTACATTAGTGGTCCAGAATCCCCAGCTGGTCTGTACTGACTTTAATGGAGTTATACCAATGCATGGCAGCTGACAAGCTGCTGGTCCTTGCTGAAGATCTCAGCTGCCTCACAAGAACAGATTACTTCAAACTCACACTACTTCCATGAAGGATAGGACGTTAATCAAGCACACTTTGCAGACTGAGGAAGACAAACACCAGAGTTGGCATCTGGAGCAATGGATTCCTACATGCATGGCAAGCACCTGAGCATCACAGCCACAGCCTCTGCCTTGCTGGCACAGAGGAGCAGGCTTCTGCACAGATACACATCTCAAGTGAGATGAACTGCCTTCTGGAGACACTCTGCTCATGAGAAGGCCTCAGACCCCACATGTTTAGGAGATTCAACCCAGGCTTAAGCTGCCAAAAGGAAACAGCCGTGACCAGCAGTACCAAGTGTGAAAAGGAAGAATAAAGTTGGGACCAGCCAGGGTTTGGTACCTCAGGAGGAAAGAGACAAAAATCACAGTTATCAGACCAAAGAGGACTAGTCTGGAGTAGCAATAACAAAAACCAAAAATTACCTGTCACCCTTAGCAACGTGGTCCTAAACACTTCATTGAAGATGTCAAGAGGTGACTGATGAGAGTAGGCAACCATGACTTCAACTTTTCCTTGTCCCACAGAGCTGCATCCCATTCAACATGCGCTCTGTGCAACATCAAAGGCCTACCATTACTTAAAAAAATTAAGGACTGTGGTTCCAAGTCTAAAAATCAGACTCAAACACTCTAAACTGCTAGTCCTCAAACTCCAGTCATACAAGCAGCAATACACACCAGAACTCATGTGCCCTCTGAGTATGCACACAGGGATGCTCCTGCCTCTGCCCAAATCAGACATCCCATCGGCCCACATCAAAAGAAAAAAATACAGGACACTGTATCCCAATTAAAGAGTCACAGTGAAGTGCCAGATCTAATTTTAACACTATAAAGAAAAATCAGGAAGCATTTGATTAAAATTAATCCTTGAGGTTATATAATTTGACCGTTGCTACAAATTAAGATCACTACATGCTTCCATAGTACTCCTGGCCCTTCAGCAAGCACTAACAAGATGCCCTATCACAGATCATGGACTTCCAATCTGAAAGGAAGAAATTTTTTGAAAAATGTTTCAGAATAGAGACAAAACATGTGGCAGGTAATGAGGGCCTTTTACACCAAAAAGTACCCATTTTGCAATAGCTGACAGGAAGTAAATGAGATTTGTACGTCCCCTGTACAACAGCTGGTCTTCTCTTGCTAAAAAATTAAAATGCTTCTATTTCAAAGGGAACATCTGCAAAATCCCATCACACTAAGGAATAAAAACCAACACAACAAAAAATACACCAGTGGCCCAGAAAAGGCTTCCAATCCTTTTCATATAACACATTCCCACATTCCTGCAGAGAAGATGCTTAACAAGGTAACTGCTGCAGGACACCAACAGTCTAATCTGGTTCTAATACTGCCCTTAAATGATGCATACATTAGTTCTCTTGCTGCAAAGATTTGTTTGTTTTATTAACGTGTGCCTTAAGTGCGGAGACTTTGCAAAAATGATTACGCACCTTTCAGCTGCAGATGTATTGTCTCCCCCTTTGCCATTACTAAATGATGAGTTGTCTCCATTCTCCTTCTCAACTGTTATTAAAGCCATATTGCAGCATGATTAAGCTCCTGATAATAATTAAAACTGTACTTAACAGTCAAGTCAGTACTATGGACCCATTCTCTAGGAAATATATCATTTTTGCCCACATAATAGCTCGATGCTATTAATTTTATTCACAACACAGGGTACCTTAACTAAGCTCTTCATTAAGCCCAGCATACTAAAGCAAGACTCAAGTTTCCAGAGATTGATTCATTCTGGACTGAAGTTCAACACACAAATGATTACCTCACATTAGGCTTCTTTGCACTTTTCATGTCTGGAAATTCTTATGAAAAAGTTTTCCCTCATTTTGTGTGTTTAGATTAAATTACTGAGGACACGGGTCTACATCAAGATACTTAGGAGTAGAATACATTTAAATAGGTACTATGTGATTGTGTCTACATATATGGTATCTATACACTGATTTAAGCAGAAAGGATAAATCA
Organism: Sialia sialis; assembly: GCA_009812075.1. Lineage (NCBI taxonomy): Eukaryota > Metazoa > Chordata > Aves > Passeriformes > Turdidae > Sialia > Sialia sialis. The sequence goes on from VRYO01002014.1 coordinate 8,484,303, forward strand.
CTGGTGGAATAGCTCCTTTTTTCTTGAAAACTCCTTTGTTTTATGGAGCTTAACAGCTTATTTTACACTTAAGTGCAGCTCTGCAGAGTGAACTCCCAGGGACTATGGTGACTCTTCCAGCAGCAGCCTAGCTCCTTGCCCATGGCAGAGACTCCCTCCTTCAACACACACCTGCTGCCACCCTGTGCAAAGCTTTAATGCTGCTGCTGCACTGAGAGCTGTGCTCCATCCAGAAACTCACTGGTCCTGTACCTCCCACACGGATGCGTGGCAGAGGGCTGGTCCAGGCTGTGTGTTTGTTTTTGGCAAAACAGTGCTGGGAATCCACCTGCACAATCTAAACATTCCAGGGGCACATATACTTCAAAAGAAAACTCTCATTTGCAAACCTGAAAGAATCCCAAGCTTTTATATGATACACAAGGTGAATTCTGCACTGGTCTTAGTTTGGGGAAGCACTTGGAAAAGGCTGGGGGAAATAACTGATGGATGAACCTTAGAGACAGTAGAGTAAAGTCTCCTCAGACTTCTTAGCTGTATGATTCCCATGGTGTTTTCCAGCATTAGAGTTGCTGCTTCTTTGCTTTTGCTTACAACAACTGATCCCAGTTTTTATAGCCCCTAGCATGGAGCAGAGCAGCCCCTGCATTCCCTTCCTAGCATCAGTAACCAACAAGGATTACAGAGTTTAGGCACACATTGTCATTACTTTTTGCTCCTTGCACCTTTAACCTGGTGGAGCTCAGCAGGCATCACCAGGAGGTGACAAGGAAGGAAAAAGCAAGTAAAAACAGGCTTGAGCACATTCACCTGATCAACCCATGGAGGGCCCAGCCTCGCTCTGCACACTGCCAGAAAAACAAAAAATAGCACATTTCCCACTACAGCTATGAAATTAAGGAGAGGCACTGGTGTCCTCAGGACTGTTCTCCCTTGCTTAACTTTTGCTTGGAATTAAAACTGCTCACTGACCCCAAACACACTTTCTTTTCATTCTACAGTTCACAACATTTTGAGCTATTGATACGTTTGGTGCCTTTGACAGCTTTATGCTGAAAGAAACATACCACAAAACACACAAAACTTCAGACTGAAGAAATGCTTTGATCCCACACCAGCAGGCAAGAGCTGTATTTCACTGAACTGACAGTAACAGTGCACTGGCATTTCTGCTTTATGGCAAAAGAGGCAGCAGTGAAAACCCAAGGCTACCAGGAGGCACAAAGGATCAGCACCCAGTTCGAAAGCAGGGGCCACAGCTGGGCAGCACAAGCGCATCCCTGAGATGCACAACAGCCTGTCAGTGCAACATCACAGCAGCAGATGCTCTGCTGTCACATTCCTCTCATTCTCAGCAGCCCCAAAGCAGGATTTGCATACCATTTTCTTGCCTTTGGGCTCCCAACACACAACACCCACAAGCCCTTTCCACCCTCCCTAGCAGTCTTGCATTAAGGAAACACAAGACGGAGGGGCATGCTTACCGTGTTTTCAAAAAAAGCTGTTGCACACTTCTCAAAGATAAAGACCCTTCCCTAAAAATCAATCCATTCTCAGACGGGAGCTTAATTCTTCCATGCTTTTACACTTGAGCTATGCTGCATGAATAAAGCTTGTGCAAAGGGAGCAGCTGCCAGAACGGTTGCAAGTACACACTGAAATCAGTGCTAAAGATACAGCTGATACTTCTAAAGAAGTATCTATAAGCTGGTCTAATTCAATATGGAACAACTGCAGGAAACTGCTTATGACTAATGAAAGCTCCAGATGTAGCTGGTCAGGGGATCTAGCATCGTAAGTGTTTTCAGTTGCAAAATTGCTCAATTCAAATTTGTTTCTTCCTGCCAAGTTGGCAACTCCCATTCACTTACAGGTACAGCAGCAAACCTTTTAGTACAGTACAATGTTATTTTATCTATCAAATTATAGTGCTTATTGCAGGTATCTGACAGCATTTAAAAAAAATGTAAATATCTTTTAAACACCTGGTTCAAAGCATTATGTTTCTTTTCCCGCAGACACAAATTACCAAATCCTCACACTACTTACGCCTAACTCAGTAAAGTAAAATAGGCACCTCCATTTCAGTCTTTTACACAGGACTGAAACAAATTAAAAACAAGATAAATAAAAGGCTCATCTGGCAACTTTCAAACATAAGTTTGAAAAGCACTGTCCTGCCAAGTGTCCAAAATCTGGTCTGCATAACTATTTAGTATAAAGGCTCGTATAAGGGTAGTTAGCAGGGCAAATGAAAAAGTACAAAAACCACAATCAGGTAATACATCACAGACAAACATTTAGCAGTCTTTCAAAAATCTTCTCCTCAAAATGTATTAAAACTCACCACTCCTCTCACGGACCAAAGACACATTGAAATAAATACTTTGACATTTGACATTGAAATAAATATTTTTGGTTAAAAGGGAATACTGAGAAACCTTTGAAAAGTCGTTGGAGGGCCTCTCAGATGCGCTTAATCCAAGACATGTGGATATAAAGGAACCACTGTATTCACACCAGTCAGCTTCTCCAACTGTTGCAGAACAATCTGACATACATAAACTACAGGAAACTAGGACTGGGAAGGATACTAACTTTGCTTGGATATTAAATAATGTTGTAGTGTGCAAACAAAGCAACAGGGAAAAAAAATCTTCCTTTATATAGATGATATACAATTCCATTTTTCAAAATTTTCCTCGTGAACTGAGTCTAAAATCAAGACTGGTAACATAGGCAAGACTGGTATCTTCATCTACCAATTTAAAGAGGTGCCAAGTTTTTAAGGCAGAAGGCTGCACAAAGCCAAATTTGTTTATCACTTTTCCATCAAGCACACATTGCAGCTGATAGATGGATACTTAAGTGTGAGGTTTCGTGTTCTGACAAAGTAATTGTAAGGATGGCAGCCACTTCCCAGGCTAAGCAAAGCCACAAGTACCATAAAGTCATCTTGAAGCCTTGCCAAATCACCTCTTGACATAGCATCGTTAAGTACACCACTTGCTTTGAGCATTGTTGCCTTTTTTTAAATATCAATGTCAGACATTGTAGCACAGCCCAGTGTGATCCATACTAGTCATTTAGACAACAAGGGGAAAATAGGTGCACTCAGCATGGGTTTTAAAGCATGTTTTCTATTCAGAACCCCAGTGCTCCATCTTTAGGTCTTTGATCAAAACTGTATGCAAAAGGCATGATTCATAACTGCCAGCATCAAAATACTCATATTCAGTGTCTGCATGGGGCCAGCATGGAAACAATGAGCTGCTGAGCCCAAACCCAGCACTTGCTCCAGCACACCGGGTGCAAACTGGACACTGTGCCAGGACATTTGTAGGACAACTGCTAAGAGAACATGTTCCAGCATAACCCAGAACTCACAGAAGAGGTTCATTTCCTAGAAAGTTTGGGGAGCAGGGAAGCTCCAGGTGCAGCCTGCCCTCTCCCGGGCCCCTGCCCACCCAGGTACCAGCGTGCCAACCTTGGTAACCCACAGTGGAGAGACCAGGAAGGAAAAAGATGGAGGAGACAGATGAAAGCATAAAAGACTTGATGGACAGGAAAAGAGGCAGAGGGCAAGGTGCTGGAGGAAAAACAGTGGAGCAAAAATAGCTGCATTTATGAACACAGCAAATAACAAGATAAGCTAATGTGTAGAAGTTAATTCAGTAAACTAGAGTTTTAATTTTCACATCTACAAAGCAGAGCAGAATCTACACACAGTGGATAGGTACGTGCTACAAGTTGTCCCAAACGTTAGTGATGGAGTACTCCAACACTGGGAGCTCAGCTCTTTGCAGCCTTTCGAGGCCAAACCACTTGTAATTATCCTTGGAATTACCCTTGCAATTTACAAGGATAAACCATGTCCGAGCCCCAAGTTCTCGCCTTCTCGCTCAAGGATGTAAACAAAAATACAGAAACCGACAAAACTGACCATTCACTTTCAGAGGAATCACTTAATCTCAGCCTATGGCTAAAAGAATAAAATGAAAACCAAAGCAAGCTTCTCTTGAGCTGGAGAATACTAGCACTGGTGCTACATAGCTGAGGTTTGTAAGAACACTGTTAATTTGCTTTTTCACATGCCTAATAGAAAAGTCAAAAATAGAAAATTCAAAAATAGAAAACTCAACTGGCAATCGAGCCAGATTTGCAACCCCTTGTGGTTTCAGGCCCGAGTCATTTGAATGAAAACCAGTGAGTTTGCAAAAGGATGAGCTAAGAGACAAGGTCCTCATCCTGTGTGGGCACAGTTTCAGTGTCCCTGAGTTGTCAGCGGTTAATAAAATGATTGCATTACATTTCACTGCCCGTCACCTAGGCCTGTTAAGAGATGTGCGATAAAGCATAGCGCCTGTGCGCTTTTCTGGGTGGAAAAAGCGAAGCAGCGCTAAAACAAACCCTTGGGACGGAGTGGGGCAGGCGGCACTCCCGCGAACTTCGGGGATGCTGCGATGCCCGCGGCAGGCAGCGCCGGGAACGGGACGAGAGATCCCCGTCTCAGGGAGGGGAGAGGATCCCACGGATGGATTTTCGGGCTCTGCACCGCGGCCCCCCGGGCGCTCCCGCCGGACCGGGGCAGGACTGGGGCAGGACCGGCCCCGCAGCGCGGCACCTGCGGGAGGCGCCCACGCGGGCTGCGGGGAACGCGAGCCCCGGGGCGACCGCGCCTGGCTCGCCCCAAGTTGCCCGCGCCGCAGTCCCGGCACAAGTGCCGCCAGACGCCGTGAGACACCGCCGCTCCCGCTCCCCGCCTACCATCGCCTTGCCGTGCGGGGCGGCGGGTCCGCGGCGTTGCGGCTGCCCCCGCTGCTCTCCGCCGCGGTCTCGCTTCTCGCGGCCGCCGCGCTGCTCCTCGCCGGCGTCGAGGGAGGTGAAATTCCAGACGAGGAGGGTCTGCAGGAGCAGCACGGTGAGCGCCGCCACCAGCGCCGAGCGGGAGCGCCGCGCCAGCCGCCGGGCGCACGGAGCCGCCACCATCTTCGCTGCTGCTGCCGCCGCCGCGCTGCCGAGAGCCGCCGCATCCGCCGCGGCACCGAGTTTTCAGCCGGGCAGAGCCAGACGTCAGCAGGAGGAGGGCGGAGGTGGGGAAGGAGGGAGGGGGGGAAGGAGGAGGAGGTGTTCGCGGCGCGTGGGGATGGGGGAAGCCGGCGGGGAGCCCTGGCGGCGCGGCAGCCCGCGGCCGGGCCAGCCCGGGGCTAGGGGTGGGGTTGGCGGAGGAAGAGGAAGGAGGAGGAGGAGGAGGGGGAAGAGGGTGGGCTGGGGGCGGAGGAGGAGCGGTGCTGGGGGCTCGGCGGGCGGGCGAGCGAGCCCCGGCGCTGCGTGAGGGGAAGGGGTCGGGGCGGGGCGGTGGCGGCAGGGAGGGAGGGAGGGAGGGAGGCGAGGGGAGGGGGCGGCCGGCGCGGGGCGGGCGGCGACTGCCATCTTCTGAGGGAACGCGGCCTCACCGGGCCGGGCCGGGCCGCGGCACCTGGCAGTGCCCGCCTGCACACGGGTCACGGCAAAAGGGCTCACGTCCCTTAGTGATGGTTTTGGTGGTTTAGGTTTTTTTTTGTTTCTTTTTCCCTGAACAAAAGGGTCCCTGGCAGCATCTCGCCTCAGCGGGTTGAGAGTGAGAGCAAGGTGCAACACCTGCACAGCCCGGTGAGGTTTGCAGGGACCAGGCACTACACGCCCAGTGTCTCCAAAAGTGAACGTAACGGATCAGTTCAGTTGCCTTGTTCTCCCATGCTGATATTGGCTTTCTTATCTGAAAGATCTCATTATCTGATGACAGGACAGAAGTAGGGAGGTTTTTGTAATCTGCCTGCACAGTGCCTCTTTTCTAAGCCTAATTCCACTTTACAAACCAAATCCAAAGGTAAAAAATATTATCTCCTGGTAAGAACAGTTGCCTTTTCAAATGACAGCCAGGTAGGATTTGAACAGACCAGAGGGATTTTGGTTCTATTGGAAGTGCTTTAGTTTCTGATCTGAAGAAAATGAAACAAGCAGTAAGATTCAGAAGCATCCTTTATTAAGGGAATTTTCCTAATCATCCAGTGAGGCTGTAAATAGAATTTTTCAGGAGGTATCGTTCATTGCAACATTTCACAAGCAGATGAAGTACATGTCAGTTCCAAAGAGTGCCACACGCTGAGTATTGCTGACTGCAAGGTGTCGCTAAAACAGAGAGGTCAGGATAGAGCATTAGTAACTTCCAGGAAAGTCAGCCCAGAAAGGCTTCTCTGTGTGACAGCAGAGCATCGTCTGGCTGACCTTCCATTCATGCAGTGGGAACCGTGTCCCATTTTTGCCAGTTAGGGTGATGGCAGAGAGCCCACGATAACAAATTTTGACAGTGTCAGGCTCCCACACCAGTTGCACATGCATCAGATGTGCTGGTCCCACAGTACAGTGAAGTAAGTGAGCTGTTGGAACAAAGACATAATTAAGTGTTCCTGAATATTCTGACAGATTCTGCAGAGCTCAGGAAGATGATGGATAACGTTTATGCCAAGCTACCAAATAATTGGGCATTATAAACACAATCAAGCAAATTTGGTGACAAATACAAGATAAAAGTGTCTTCCATTTGGGATTTTCTCTTCAAAAGGAAGTTGTGGTCCCAGTAAGTGGTTGCTCCCTGCAGCCTTCCCTTGGCCTTGTAGATGGCAGGAGGTGCTCATGGTGCCAGAAACAGAAACTCTGAACAGGCCAAATGACCAAGAGCTCTCAAGAGCCTCAGGACCTGATTCCAGTCCTGCATACCTCATTGGGAAATGGGAGACTCATTCCCATGGATACCCTAAAAATGGCTAAAAGCCCGAACAGCAGCATCCAAGCACAGGGCAACACAGCTTCCTATAAAAGGAGCACAGCAGCAATTGTGATGAACTTGTGATCCATGGTTCTTAAAATTTTTATGACCTATTGGAAAATTTCCTACAGATTTTATGGGCTAATTTTTATGCTGGAAAATGTCTCTGGGTGTTCCTAATCTCTGTATATAATTACTGTGACTGATAGGGCAGTGAGGAACAGCAGTACATGTTCAGTCTCACACATGTCCTACTGAAAGCCCTTCTGGAGAAAAGATTTGTATCCAAACCACAATAATTTATGGGCCATAAAGATCTGAATCTTCAGTGTAAAGTCAGCCCTGTGTATGGGTGGGAGCCTCAGCATGAAACACTTCTGCATTGACAGAAAAAGCAAAGCAGAGAGAGGAGCAGACTTCTCCTTCAACATCCTCCTTTCCCCATATTTAGAGACATGTACAATCTGGAAAGGGCAGTGCAGTAGGTATGGCATTCATTTTTAAAACCGTGGTACAACCAATGACCATTAACTGTTCAAAACATCCTTCTTCTGTGCTAAAGGAAACAGCCAAATAGGAAGAAAAGAATTTAACTAATAACATTGTTTTTTCTTGTGCTGATTCAAAGTAAAAAATGAAAATGGCAAGGCTGAGCCTCTTGAGAATATGAAGATGAAAAAAAATCACAGAAACTGAATAAATCACCCATACCAATCCAAAGAACAAACTGAAATCAGAAATTCCATACAACTGTTAAATTAATTTTCTTATTATAAGGTATATGAGTAATCGCAGCTTGATTGAGCTGTATTGCATCAGAAAATATTTAATCAGGAAGATTAAATATGGAAGACACCTGAGAGAGTTACCACTCTGAAAATTCCCCGTGTTGCCCATGTTAGGTCAGAATTCGTACCTAGCACAAAGTATGTAAGAAAAAAAACCAGATTTGATTCCTATATAAGTATTATGTTGGTTACATGTAACTGTCAAAGAGACTGTTTTAAGCAAGGGTAACAACTGTGACTTGGCTAATTTACTCTAAAATCCCAAGACATAATTGATTTAAATATTTTTTTGCCACTGCACAGGTATGTAAATTCAATGTGGGTGTTTCAGAAATGGAGGGTATCAATCTTGCCTACTTAAAGTGATGTAAAAAAAGAACCATACTCAATTCCATTTTAGTCTGATCTACTTTGCTAGATTTACCTATCCTGTTATAAAAAAATTGTTTCCTCCTCCTAACAATGTAAATACAGTCTAAAATTCCATCAAGAAACCAGACTTTGTAAAAAGAAATAAGTGAAGTTGGGAGCAGTGTTAATAAGCAATATCCTTTGCTCTACTTTGCAGAGCTTATGGTCCATCTGGTGAACAAACACTGCAGGCTTATCTGAACTCCAACTCACAGCCTGACTCATAGGCGGTTTAGAAGCACATTCTGTAATCAGTGGAAGACTAAGTTATTTCAGAGTGAAGATTTGCATTTTTCTTAAAAACAGTCATGTCCTTACCACATGAAAATTTAGATTTCGGATATGTGTTATGAGATGAAGGGGAAAAAGGTGAATGAACTGATCTGTCTAAGAATGGGTTTCTCTAATACACTCAGTCTTAAAATCTGTGAAGAATACTGAACAAATAGCAAATTTGTGGAAATTCCCATGATATCAAAAAAATCACAGCGCCTAAGGAATTTGCCTTAGGAATGGAAAAGGTTGGAAATAGGCCAGAGGCAGTGTTTAATGAGTAATCTGCAGCAGCCATACTGCCTTCTGAAGTTTGGGCTTCCCTTCTTCTTTTCTTTTCCTTCCATCACTACCAGAGCAACACATGACTCCTAATCCCTTTGGCGCAGATGGAGGACATAGACATTTTCCCTGGCAGCCTGGCAGTCTTACTGATCTAAGCATCAAATCGGAAAGAGCAGAACAGGGTAGAGAATTACTCCTTGAAAATTTCACCATCTCAGACTACAGGTCACTATTTGCTCTGCAACAAGTTCCCAAAAAATTGCTTTTTGTTATTAAATGCTAGTATATTGCTAGACTTAAAAGGCAGTGGAAGTGTATTTTGACTTCTTTTGGAACCATAGAACCACCATTAGCTTAATGTTCTGAAATTCAGTCATTTTATGGTTTACTTGTGTGTTCTTCACCACTCAGGTATATTGTACAATGGATATTCACTCTTCCATATTTTTTTCATAAACAACACCAAAATTCTTTGCCAGCTCTCATATTACATCAGGCTACTTTAAAATCCAAGTGGGTTATAAAATTCAGGTTCTCTGTTATGTGCATAGTCAGAACTAAAGCAAATGGAGATGTGACCACTGCATGCAAGAAATGCCTTCCATTCTGGTGGCTTGAGATTCCAGCAAACCTTTCTTAATCCACTCTGGTTTCCTTTTGCCACATCACAAATGCAAACTCTGGTATCAATGAATATGCAAAAGCCACACTTTTTGACACCAACATTTCATTCTGGTAACACTGTCTATAAATTATGAACTGAACATACTGTGTCAGGATTCAAAGACAATAAAAGCAGGTTCTGTGTTCAGTTTGTATGAAATACGTAATATGGATGTGGAATGCATATTACACCTTCCTTCTGAGAGATAAATTTAGTTCAGGACCTTGGCATTTGCTCCACTTCAGGAAGTGAAGGAAAATGGAAGAATTATTCTCTTCACCATCACATTAAAGCATCCCTTTTTCTTTATAATCTCTTAGCATACAAAACCTTTTACTATCAATGAGGGGAAATGGCTGTATATGTACTTTATATACAGCCCTCTGTGGGGTGACAGCTTTTTCTTTCAGCCAGTGGTCAAGGATAATCACGGAAGGATTACCCATCTGTTCTTGCCATGTGGCATTCTGTCTTCAGCGAGGAGATACTGCAGTTCACAGCTTCCTGCAGTTCCTTTTTTCTGATGTTCTCTCATTAACTAAAAACTGTTTTATTATCCATCTGAGTTGCTAAGTTGGAAAGTCTGGAAGACTCATGAAGGTGACCTACTTTGGATTATCTAAATTATTTGCCTGTTGCAAATAGCACTTTGTTTAGATGCAGCAAGTTTCTTTGGCTTGGGCTTTCATTCTAGGTTTTGCTTTTTTTCTGCCCACTTGATGGAAGAAGACAAGTGGTACACAAAAAAGGGTAATCAAAGGAGAAGAGAGGGAAAAAAGAGACTTTTTTTCACTAAGAGTGACTTTGTAGGTTGTGTTTACATCATTAGCCAGTTTTTCAGAACAACCAACAGTTTTTAGACTACATTTACTACAATGACATACCAGTGCAAAGTATATGTAGAGATTTTACCTGAAACATGTTCTCTGTGTCTAAATTCCTACTGAGAAATCACTATCTCCTGTTGCAGGAACAATAAGTAGAAATGAAACAAGGTTTTAATAGTCTTTCATTTCTCCTAACACTGGAAAATACAGTATTTTAAAGGCAAAGTTTAATTCTTAAGTTCCTGATGTGATACAAATTCATCTGTATGGCAGCTTGCTCTGAGAACATATCTGATGAAATAGTGTGACTGTTCTTCATTAACAGAGCCATTTTGTGGCAATTGATTTAATAAAGCTTTTCTGTCAGGAAACACTGTTTATGATGGAATGTCAAGCCCGTATTGGCAGCCTCTACAGATCATTTGTTACCACTGATGCACTCGTGTCCCTTGTGCACACTGGGCAGTCCCAGAGCAGTGTGTTAGGTGGAGCTGGGACTATTTGCCTGTGTGTGACAGTGACATTTGCCTGAGCTTCTGCATCAAGTCTCCAAACCCTTGGACAGGGAGTGGGGGAAGTGCATTTTCCCCTGGGAGAGGGGAACTGAATAGGTAGCCTGATATCCTGCTGCAGTTTCTAACAGCTGAAGTGGCAAAAGTGTTTCAGTTTCACTCTGACACTGGTCTGCCAACATCATGGGCTATGTGGGATATTACAGAGCAAAGACAATGATACAAATTTATGCAAACAAACTTGATAACTATCAATCTTTCCGTATTTAGAAAGTCATTAGCAAAAGCCGGTGCAAAAACCTGTCTGGCTGTAATTTGGCGCTAGAAGAAAAGGAAGTTTTCAGACAAGGTATTTGATGTGCCTTAAAAGAAATACAGTTTTTGGGAGTGTAAGGCATTAGTCCATGTATGACAAAGATGACTGTGTCATACATTGTATGACCTCTCATTTTAATAGCTTTTGAATTCACAGAAGTGGTAACACATTGCAAACACCTCCCTAAAGAGTTAGGAAGGATTTTGGTTAAGCTGACACCTCCTTTACAATCTTTGAGAATTCGTTCCATTCTAGACAGCACTGACTTTATCTATGCCCCATTCTTCCATCACAATGGAAAACCTTCCATAAACATGTGAGATTCCACGTGAACCTGGCAATCTCTCAGGAACAAATTCCTACCTTGGCAAGACAAAAAGGAAGCTTCTTGAAGCTGTATGGAGACTGAGGAGCCAGAGAATTCTTGTGAAGTAGGTAACTAACAGCACTTTTGCAGGAGCAGACAGAGCAGTATCTTGATGTGCTCTTCTACATCTGGTTGTTCACAGAAATCACAGAATCTTCTGAGCTGGAAGAAACCCACAAGGATCATTGAGTCCAACTCTTAAGTGAGTGCATCCTCAACACTTTAGCTACTCCTGCTTGTTTGCTTTGTTCTGTTAGTAAGTACTAAATATTTAAAAAGGTCTTACAAGGTACCTTCTAACAGCAGGATCAGCTGTTGCTGTGCTGCACATAAATAATTTAACCCCTTGTGGAATAAAAATGAAACCTGGAATGGTACACTGGTATAACCTTTATATTACACCTCTGTGTGCTGGCAGGTGGGAGACAGCAAGGGGCTGCAGAGGCTGCAGCAAGACTGCTCAACATGTAAGGACTGTTCCCACCTCCATACTCTCCCTCTCACGCCTCCTGCCCAGAGACCCCAAAAATGAGCTGCCTCCTTCAGCTTTCCCCCTTCTCTTTTGCTCCACACACCTGGGAAGGCTGCTTGTCACTCTAGGAAGACGGCACAGGTCAGCAGTCCTACCACCTCCAGGTAAGTGATGTTTTATCACAGCACCAACTGCCTGATGGGCAAGGAGTGTGCTGGAATCTCCCTGTGCAGAGAAGGGATAAGAAACGAGTGAATGGCCCATACTGCAGCCGGAGCTGCTGAGACCACTGCCCTCCTGAGAGCATCTCTGCAGGACAGGGATAGCTCAGCACACCAAGCACTCACCACAATGATGTCTGAGGGCTGAGGAGTAAATACAGGAGGGTTCTTTGTATGGTATTGCTGTGGGGCTTTATTGACCACACACAGAAGGCAACCAGGGACAAAGAACCAAGAGCAAAGCAGGGTCCAGGGTTATATATACAACAGTGGGAGATGGGGCACCAGAACTGAGGGCCAGTGGGCTGAGGGAATAGGGGCACTGCAGAGGTGGGACTGAGGATTAACAACCAACCGGGATCCAGGGGAGGAGTAACTAGGAACGGGGACCAATAGGGAAATTAGGAGCAGGGAACATTCTAGAACTGGGGTGGGGAAAAGGGATGATGGAACTGGGAATATTAACATAGAACTTTGGAGAACTGTGGCTGAGCATCTCCCTAACCCCACAGGAGTGTGTCTTCCCCAGGCATCTGGACCACAGCATGCCTTGCTAACTTCTCAGATGCAACACCATATAGAGATCCAATCCATAACCCTGGCACTATTAGCATCATGCTCCAACCATCTGACCAGTGTTGGTTGCTATGGTTTGGGCTTTGTAATGATTTCTGCTTTGATGAACTTGAGGACTGGGAGGGAAAAGAGCTGGTAAATCTATCTGTCCACATCAGCAACCTGACACAAAACATGCCAATTCCCTGCACTTTGCAGAGCTCTGTTGCTGACTGTGTCTGAGCAGAGACTGCTATGCAGTGCTCACTTGCACAGGGTTGTAATCAGTGCTTTTTCTGCTGGTATGTCAGCCTGCAGCTGCACAAAGGTGTGCATGGAGATGGCCAAGTTACACCACACTACAGCACCTACTGCTGTAACCGCTTCCAAGGAAAAGGCGTGGTTTGGTGCCCACCCTTGTGGCTCCATCAGTTTTGGAAATGTTCACTCATCTCACACAGAAATACTATGGATGTGGTGACTATTCAGTGAGGGCTGCTGGAGGTAGAGGCTTGTTTGCTCCGTGGTCTCTGAGGGAGATACTAAATTCTGCTGCTTCTACTTAATTCAGGTCTGCCTTGTAAGATGGAGATACTTACATGACTGCAGTTCTACCTTCTGAATAGTACAGTTCTTGCCATGACAATTCAGTGCTGAAATTACTGGTTCCTTCCACCTATTTCATTATTAAGTTGTGGGCATGACACACATCTGGCATCTCGTTTGCCTGAGGAACATTCTGCTCTAGAAGAACAAGAGGTGTTTGCCACTGTTGTGGCAGTGGGGTGATGTGCAGGAGACACCTGCCTGTGTAATTCACATGCTACATTGCAGAATTGCTCAAATACCTGAATGCTGTATGCCCAAAACGCAGAATATGCATGTACAGGCCTTTTGAATAGACAAGCAGATGCCATGGATAAAAGTGTAGCTCATAGAATACAGATTAGGGATTGGAATTTAAATTCCAATACTTTGTTCCTGGACTGATGCTAAAAGGTGTTACGTTTCTTGTATAGGCAGAGAAAATTAAGAAAAGAAACTAAATATTATTCAGTGAAAGGGAAAATAAGTAGACCCTAAGTGATTACATCATGCTCTTAAAACAACTCAAGTATTCTCCAATTTACAGTGTAAGATAAATTCTTCAGGAAGCTCATATAACAAGTTATTTGTATTATCTGTGCAAGCCATCTTTAAGATCAAAATGGTATGAAGAATTTTAATCCAACTTCTGAATCATGTAAATGTTGGCAACACATGAGTGATCCATTTCAACACAATCTGCATTGTCAGCAAAGTGACTCATGTGACACAGTGCTCTCTTTTGCCCTGGGATGGCTTCTACCATTGCAATTTGATGTAATAGTTGCACACACCTTTTTGATTAGTGAAAGTAAAGTTTTACATTAGATCTTTCTTTTGCTGAAAAGTATTCCAATAAAATATTTTATATCTCTCATGATGTAAATAAGCACCAGAAATTCCTGTACATTCAAACAATTAGGTCTCAACCCAAAAAAGCACCTAATGACATGTATGGTCCCATTGAATTTGGGGGCACGTGCAAGGGTTTTAATCAAAACATATGCTTAGGAGCTTTGCTGAGTTGAGGCCTTAGAAAATGATGCTATGCAGATCAGCTACTATTCATAAAATATATTTAAGTGAATAAGGTAATCTACTTGTTAGCCAAAAAAGAGGCTCTAGATTCCTTCACAATAAGTTATATATAAAAAGATCTCACATTGTTATCACCTCCTCAACCCTGATCCTCCAGATTTACACTAGTGCTGATGAGACTATAGCTGATCCTATAGAACACTGAAACTTCTCAAATGACCACATTCCTGCCTGGAAACTGAACCTACAAATTTGGTAGCTCATTCTGCTAGATGAGCTCCACTGAAACAGATTCTTACCTCAGACTAGATTTATCTGAGCACAGATGAAAAATGCAAAGAGGATCTGTATCATTTATTTTTAAGCCCCATGTAGTGAAGAAAAAGGCATATTATGCATTTCATGCATTATTCTCTCCTTTGTGCTGTAAATAATTGGCAGAGCTTTTCAGTGAAAAAACTATCTGGCCAAATTCTCAGAGCCTCATGCTCTGCAAAAGCCTGTCTTAAGTTAATCTGTATTAGGAGTAATATTCAAGTTGACTGCACTCATATGAAAAATGTATTTAAAAAGGTCTAGCAGATACAATCTGCTATTTCTTGCCTGACTTTGTTCCCTGCTGTTGTTGGTCTCTCACGGGATTTCTTGCAGAGTGGTTAAGTGATCTATACTGAGGTTTCAAAAGCAAAGATAATAGGAGTTCTATTCATGAGTTAAACACTTAGCTGCTTTAATACCAGATGTGTAGGAGCAGCCCCTAATGACATTTAAATCTTGTTATTGCTGTGCTTCAGTATAGGATATACTTGGTTTTGTGGCTGCAAGAAGCAATTGCCAGAGATGACTGTAAATCCTGAACAGCAAATAAATCCCAGCATATGGAAATGATGCCTGATTTTGCTCTTACAGCAGCACGTTTGGACTTCACCATGCTGCCTCCTGACTTAGAGCAATGCAAGTGACCCAGAGCAGCCAGTGCCTTGTACCATACCTACCCTGGGGTCTGGCTGCAGGGGCACCAGATCTCAGCTTCACACTGGCCAAACATTTCTAACCCTTCCTTTGCAAAACACTGCTGCCTGTTCTTAGTGTCTTGGCTTTTGGACATTCCTCTAAAAACAGTATTGTGGCTAGCTCTGAGCCTTCAGTACTTTTGAATCACATCTGACTTATTTTTCATATGTCCTCCAAGGTTTGCTATTACTTGTCACCATTCCTTAGTGGAGATAACTCTACTGAAAACATTTACAGGAAGACTCCTACAGTTTCTCAAGCAAATTTATCTGACATAGCTCAAACTATCCATTTATAAACGTTAAACTTGCCCAGCTGCCTCTGCCAGAAGTCTATTAGGCAGCCCTCTCACAAACAGTTCTCCTTCAGAGCAGTAAAGACTGTTTGAGAATGGTGATCTTGTCCTCTGACACAGCTGGACTGGAAAGGAAGTGGAAATCAGTGAAAAGAGCAACCCCTCCCCGGGTTTCTAAGTAATTATGCAAAAGGGCTAAAAAAAAACCACTTAGTCTTACTATGAAGGAATGAAGGAATGAAAACGAGCGCCCTGAACAAGAAGAAGCACTTCTGGCTCTGCTGGATTTTGTCTCACATTGCCACTTGCTTCCTCTTCTGGACTAATCTGCAAAATATTACTGTTGGCCAAGAACAGTGTCACAGGAACAACTGAAAATCTTCTGGAGGAGAAAGTGCTGTAGTCTTTACCACCCCTTGCTAGAAGCGAATGAGTAAATCATCCAAGTCCTTAACCCAGCATGGGGTTACATTGAAAATGGTAAATTCTGTGACACAGCCTTTCTGTGCTGTGTTATAAGGGGGGGAAAAGGTAAATGAGAATATGTATTGTCTATCTTGGGACAATATTAGTAGATACACTCATGGCCTTTAAACATATATAAGACTGTTGCAAAGAGAAAAGCAATTAATTGTTCAGAGTTCAGTTACAATGAGAAAATACTTAGAAAGAAATTAAGTTTCTAGGGAAGTTGCAAGATTTAGTGAATAAGCTGTGAGAATGGCTTAAGTGCTTCTGATTTTCTCCAAGGCCAAAATGAGTTTTTGGGATCCTTTCCCTGCCAATATGCTGCAATGCTACAGAACATGCTAGCAGGTGAACCAAAGTAGCAGGAGCCTGCCAATTCCACATGGAAACATAGATGAATTTGATGTTTCCTATCTGAAAATTAGGATGCTATTATTAATGTACAGTAATAATACTTTTGTAATCATCTAGAGAAACAATTGCAATAAGAAATTAAGAAATGTTTGCAAAGGGCAGACACAGGAGACCTGAATTGAGTGTTTGTGAAAGGCTGGCAGCCCCCACAAGCACATGTTGCATTTCCCACCCTAGTGGGCAGTGGCAGCGTGAGGTCGGGCAGCGCCTGTGACTCCAGCAAAAAACTGTGTGGGCAGCTCCTCTGAGTCCTTCATTTACAGACTAATTCAGCTTTTCATTGACTGAGCTCATCCCTTTGGCTGGCAGCAGTTATTGTGCAGGTAGATCCCTGGCTGTCCCTTGCACGTTGCATGCACTGCAGCTACGTGCCTGAGATTGCTGCTCTCCTTCAGAATTCATGGTGAGCACAACCATTACAGCAAACAGATAAATACGGCTTTTGTCCGCCAAATTTCAGCTTCATTGCTGTCAGAACATCACTTATTATGGCTGGGCTATAATTTTCCGGCTTGTAAAACCTCAATTGTCATGTTTGGATTTTCTTTAACACTTATTATAAATGCACAAGTTTGATTTGCACAGAATGGAATGACTCTCTGCAGTTCAGGGATTTGGCAAAAAGCTTCACATATTTCATCAAAATTCTGTTTGGCCTAGAGAGGCGTTACAATTCTAGATAAAACATGTGCTTTTTTAATACAGAAACAATTTGTAATGGAATGTTCCAAAATAATTCTGTATCAAAGATGAACTGAAACAAAAGCAACATATTTGCCTCTCCACCATGGGAATTAATTGAGAAAATGTAATTGGAAGAATCTGATTTGAAATATTTTGCAAAATACATGGTGGGTGAGTGCAGGGGAGGGAAGCAATTCCAACACCTTGAGCAGGAGGCCTGGAAGTGAGCAAGTACAGTTCCTTGCAGTAATCCATGGAGCTGTCCAGGAGCCTTAGGTAGTGTTAGGGAGCAGCAACATTTGTCTAAATCATAACTAGTAACAAAGCAAATTACAGTAAGAGCTCTTTGTTAAACAGAAAGGGGAGCCTTCTGAACTCTACTTCGTTTTTGTAGGACAATTCAGATTATTTAAAGGCATCTGAACATTTGGAAAAATCTAGGGAGAATCTTAAAAGGCCATATTTCTAAGACAAAATATAAAATATTACCCTTTTAGGGTCGTATAACTTGAATATATATTTACACTTGGTTGAAGCCTTCAGCTAAGCAAATACAAATATACGAGGTCTTATTTTTACACTTAATTTTGGTGTTTTGGTAAATGCAAACGATGGAAGAAGTTGACATGAATAAATTGGCACCAGTTTAGAAGTCACCTCATTGCAAAGTGAGAGATATTTGGGACTTTTCATCACCTTGCTACAGGGAAGGCTTCTGGTGTTAATTCAGTCAGTCACATGTTACGTATCAGGAATGTTTTCAACCGTAGGCTGAGGAACTACAAGCTCTTGAAGGAGCCAAGAAACAAATGTAATATTTGAGCATGTTTACTGTAAAATAAAAGGCTATTTTATCTCAATCAAACGAACCAACACGTGAACTGCAAATCTGATACTGAAATAAATCCAATTTACTCTTGTGTAATTGCTTATTTGATTCTCAACTATGACATGAAGTTGGAAAACAAATTGCCAATCTGTCACTTCTGTTTCAGTAAACTCAACTCAAACAAGTTGCCCTTTAGGTGCATCTTGGATGGAATGGTACTTTATCTTCATCCCAAGGAAATCAGTGTATTAAATTTGTTTGAAAAATTATTATCCAAGCCATGACTCCTTTTCAGACAGTGTTTGAACTGCATGCTAAAAAGGCCAAATTTCCCCCAAGAGCCAGCAGAAGCACAGAGAAGATAAGTACTGTAGTATATCCTCCCTCTGCAAGAAAATGTACCAGCAGAAAGATACAGCACAAGCTCAGACAAACTCTGTAGGCTCATAAATGGCAGAAATTTTGTGGACATGGGCATCTTCCTCATTCCTCATGGCCAAAATACAATCCTGATGTGCCTCAGCATTTAAAGAATAAGCTGCTTAGACCCTGTACTGTCTCAGCCATGATCAGAATACTAAATCCAGCACCACATCCACGGTGGGGAAAGTTAAAACTGAATAAACTGAAAGGCGCCAAAACCAAAGGAGTGATGGAAGGGCAGAGGATAGGAGGAACACCCTTTCTGCTGAGAAGTTCCAGGGGCTGAAAATGTTTGTGAAAATAAAAGAGAGTCAAGATTCACACCAGAAAAACGAGGGTAGGCTGTTTAGCACAGCAGAGGTCAGCAAAACAGGCTGGCTGACTCTGCAGCTGGGCACTGTACGGAAAGGCTGGGATCGAAACTCCGATAGAACAGCTCACTCTGGACTCTCAGGGAATAATCTTCATCATCTCTAGTTTAAAGGTCAAATCAAGGCAGGTTTAAGAAAAAAAATTCCCCTTAAAAGGTCCTAGGCATAACTAATTCATGTCTGTGCAAGCAGACCGAAGATTACAAAAACGGTCCTGTGATTTTTTTATATTTTTTCGATTTATAAATGCCAGGAAAAGGTTGTTCTGGACAGATTAGTGATATGTTCTAGTTTAGTTATAAAGAATTTAGGATCAGTTCATGTACTTAAAGTTACACTATTAAAATTAGTGCTACAGAAACAATATTAATTAAATTATGAGGTAGGACAAGTTAAAACATGGCACTAAGTACCAACAGGGGTGGGTTCCCAGTTTGTAAGAACTGGGAACATTAACTGAGAATTTCCAGAGAAATCCATTTCCACCCATTCAGAAATTCTAATAATGTATATTTAATCTCTATATACAGTAGCCATAACTACTGCTAAAATATTTAGATTTGATGTAATATATACTAACTTTTCTGCTGTGGTATCTTTGGCCCTTAGATAATAAATAACTTTAGATTTTTAGGCTTGTCAAGGCATGTCTCTAAGAGGCTCTGTGGATAACATCCAGACAACCCTTCCTTATATCTTCCTTGAATAAGAAGGTTGCCATACTGTGCTGACAGAATAATTTCATTCAGATTTCACTGTGATTCTATGTTTTTTCGTTTACGTCCTGTATTCTTCTGGCACATATTTGCCTCTAAATAAATTCAAGCTATTAAATGTAGAGCAATCTTGTTTTGCAAGATGTTTCTCAAAATCAAAGTATTACACCTTGGAAAAATAAGGTCTCTAAGACTGGATAAACTCAGATTTTTCAACAAATCCTCAATTCCAAACCATCATCACTTTCTGTGATTAGGAGTTTTCTACAGACAAACTACATTTTCTTCTCAATTTGCTCTTCACTGTTACTTAAAAAATGAATGTTTCACTGCCAGAATTTGTGCTTTACAATTGATTACCTGCCTTGTGGTTGTCCTATGGAAAACATCCCATGGGAGAGGCTTGAGGCTCACACAGAAGTTTCAAGACCTATGCATGAGCACCTTCAAAGCAGAAGCAAAAATCCATTTACATTTGCACATGTAGCTGTTTTAATTAGAACCATGGATTTATCTGTATAAATAAGCACAGGGCAGAATTGCTTTCAAAAGAAATCTGTGACTTGAAGAACTCTCTTTCCCCCACTTCATCCCATGTTAAGTGTTGATTATTTTAATAATAACAAAAAATGAAGAAAGAACAAACCCCAAAGAAAATCAAAGTGATCTGTAAAGTGTAGATCTGTGAGAGAGAAAGAAGGGCCTGGACAAGCTCCTCAGGCAGGGAGAAATTATATTGCTGTGTCACAGCCACAGTGTTTGTGCTGCTCTGAGAGCTCTCCCCAGGACCTGGCCAGCAGAGGGGTAAAATCAGCTCTTGTCTCCAGCCCAGACAGTCCTGTTTCTGTCACAGGATTTTACATGCAATAAGAACCTTCCTTGGGAGCTGAAGGTCACAGCTGGGACAGAGAGAAAAGAGGTGGCATGGAGAAATATGCTGGAGGGACAAACTGAGGGGCATTTGGATTAGAAGATTTAGAGACTGGGGTGAATTTGGTGAGAGGACCACAATTGTTGGGCATTTAACCAGAATTGTTCTGTTTAGAACTCAACTGAAAAATCTAATGTTAGCGTAACACTAACAGAGCAGCCTCTTCAGTCACAGTATGTAGTTATGTTTTCCTGATTTTTCAAAATTGTGGAATAAATACCTGTCTGATTTATGTGTAATGCAGTGTATTAAATTTTTAATGTTTCTTCTGGGCTCAGTACAGCTCTTTCATCCCCACTATCATTATGTTAATGATGTAGTAAAATAACATTGATTTTAAAACTCTAATTTTTTGCCTTGTTGAAAAAAACCCAAACAGATGAAAAGCCTACCATCTGATTTCTACCCCAAAAGCAGAATATTGTTGGCCTGCCCTTCAGCACCTGGACTAGGAACAAAGGTGAAGTCACAAACCTGAGTATCAGGAACTCCCTTGAAATGAGAGTGGAGAGACAACAAACAACCCACAAACAACAAAACATCTGAAGGAAGAAATGTAATAAAAAATGGGTAAAATTATCCCTTGAGTAATGCTGGATGAAATCCAGACTAAAATCATGAACAGTGAAGCTATTCCAATTTATACCAGAGGAACATCAAAATACTTCCTTCTCCTCTATAAACATCCTTTAATTCTTTCTGGAAAATGGAAGAGTACCACATGTGACAAGTGCTCCTAAGCAGCATGCTGAGCACCAAATGTGAACTGTAATTCATAATTCATGCTCAATTAATCATAATGTATAAGGAATGGTTCTGTTAATGCCTCTGCTAACTACCTTACCTATTTTGAGAGGTGCAGGCAGAATTTCAGCTCTTGTGACTTGCTGTTGTGAGTGACAGACTATGGATACCACGGCAGCTGTCAAAGTCACCAGCCTTCCTTCAATGAAGAGAAAGGCAGCTGTCAAAGTCACCAGCCTTCCTTCAATGAAGAGAAAAGCAACTCTCGGTATTGCAGGAAGCTAAGAAAAGCTCTGAAAAGCAGAAATGAAAGTATGTGAGGGTGGAGAATGTTCTCTTTTCTCATGTAAATCCCACTGAAATGCAGCCTGTGTAATCCAAGCTAAGATTAGGAACAACCTTCATTTAGCAAATGAGCAATTTCCAAGTGATACAACTGAAAGAAGAGAGGTCTGGTGTCTCCAGATATTGTTCTGGAGTTATTTTTACATGGCAGACAGGGAGCAAATCTTGATTTAGGGGAAGAAGCTTTACCTTCATGTGCTACTATTTTTGTTAATCAGAAGAAGGAGTTAAAAATGGACTGGCTCTTCACTCTGCTCAATTCACATTCTGACAGAGGAAACTGATTGGAATCATTATAGCCACACTCACAGCTGATGGACCTGGAATCAGCCTCTCTGCCCCAGGAGGTATTTGTGGATATTAAAATCTGGACTTCATGATCCACCATTTCTGAGCTGCATCAGCTGGCAACAAGAGCAGTGCTTTGATGAATCCTTGAAATCCTCTGGCCTAATTTGTGTCAGGCACCCCCACAAGTACATGGCAATATTTTAGAATGCCCCACTGCATATTCGAGGTAAGTGCTTATGTTAGAAAGCATAGATAAAACTATCATGATGAAAGAGGAGAATTACATAAGGAACTCTCTGATGTGTTCTGCCAATGAAATTTGGCTGTTTCACCCTGCCACCTAAAACTTAGGGATAATATGGAACATATTTTTCAAGCTTCTTGCAATATCGTTCCAAGAGTCTCCTGCAGCCCAGTATTCCAGGGCTCTCCAGCCAGGAGAAGCTCAGCTAATTGTATTCCAACCTGTCACCAGGAGACTTGGGGTGTTTTCTTTTCCTCCCTCTCCATTTTTAACAGCTATTTTCCATCTCAAACCGGTAAAACCTGCCATGGAAAGCTGAGCTCAGCAGTAGAGCACCGCTCTTGGAAAATCTCTCGGAAAATTATTAAAACACGTAGCATTCCTCTCTCTTGAATACCAATTCCCGACTGTTACGAACATCAGGAGAGTACGAACAGATCCCGCGCAGGTCGGGACCGTGCTTGCGGAGGGGCAGCGCTCCCGCCGCCGTTTAACGAGACCAGCAAGGATGGGCAAGGGCTGAGCGAGAGCAGCGCCCCGGTTCACAACGCGTGCGGGTGCTGCGGGCCGGAGGAGCGGCCGGTGCCCAGCGGAGCCCTCCTGTGCTCGCATAAACTCACCTGTGCCCAGCGGAGCCCTCCTGCGCTCGCATAAACTCACCTGTGCCCAGCGGAGCCCTCCCGCGCTCACCTGAACTCACCTGAGCTCACCGGAGCGGCCGCGCCTCCGCTCCCTCGCCGGCAGGTGGCGCCGCAGCACCGGCACAGGGGGCGCGAGAGCCCGCGCGGGACCGGGACCGGGACCGGGGATCAGGATCCGAGATTAGGGTTCAGGATCCAGATCAGTATCGGGGACAGTGACCGGGAGCGGGGACAGGGATCTGTGACTGGGACCGGGATCCGGATGCGAGATCGGGATTGGGGACCGGATCCGGATCGGGATAGGGACCGGGATGGAGGATCGGGATCCGGGGGCCGCCCGGGACTAGCAGCTCCCCCGCCCCGAGCCCGCGGCAGCTCCAGGTGCTGCAGGTTTTATGGGGAATAGTTGCCGTTCTGCGGTGGCTGCAGGTTTTACCGGGAATAGTTGCTGCGGTGGCTCCGCGGGTGCCGTGGGCAGCGCCGGGCGCTCCCCGGGCCATGGGACGGGCACGGAGGGCAGAGCCGCACCCCAGGGTCAGACACCGCCTCATCCACACTCAAACTGCGCCTCTGTGCCACGGTGAAAGCGCTCCAGACAGCCTGCTCCGCACACAACGCCCACGCATGAGTAACTTGACTCAAATTCACAGTCCCACAGAATCCAATTACACAACGCAAGAGCACAAAGTTGCTCATGTATTCATGGATACGGATAGCTGCATCCAACATTTACTTTGGTCTGGTGCCAGTTACAGTAACTATCCCTTATCTGTATTTCATTTCTCAGCTCTACAATTAAAAGTTACAGTCAAGCATCCTCTTCCCAGTGGGCCCTCAAGGATGAAACTTTTATAGGTCTTCAAATACATTATGTATCTGCTACTTGTGTTTGTTATCCAGGAAATCTCCGATGGATTCTATAGGGAAAGCGTAAAACAATTTATTATGTATACAGGATTTTGTGCCGATCTCAGTAGTTGTTTCAATGTTCAGAATAACAGGAACATAGCTATTTGATAATTAATTACACTCTAATTGCATTCACATGGGAAAAATAGATAGCACTGAGGGGCAAACAGGGGTGAATGATATTAGTATAGGTGATCACCAATCTTGCATACCAATTAGTTAAGCAGAGTTAAACAGTCAGAGATAATTTGCACAAAGGATTCTGAATGTAGAGAGAAATTAAACACATGGAAAGTAAGAGAAATAAAGCTACAACTTAATCTAAACTAGTGGTCCATTTTCCTTTTCTATGGCTGCATCAGCAGGTTAACCCCTGGGAGGAATGGGAGCACTGGTGCCACCTCCACAGCTGAACTGTGCACAATCCACCTCTGCAGAGAGCCTCCCTCCAGGTTCTGGAGTGCAGCAGGGCTGTACTGATGTGTGAGAGATGGAGAACCAGGGCTGTTCACTCCTGCCTAATGACAAGCAGATGGTGCAGTGTGACTTGGCTGGAGCTGGCTCTGCTCAGGGAACACAGCTGGGCCATCCATGAGCAGAAGGAACTGCTGGTGAAACTTTCTTACTCAAGCGTGGGGCCTGCTCTTTCATCTCACAGAGGGGAAAAATAGATGGAAACAGACCTTGACTGCTGCTGATTCATAGGCTATTGCACCAAGCCACAGAGGTAAATTGTGGGCTGCTATTTTGAGGCCTCTTACTAACCTTGAGTGTAGCAGAGCTTTTCCTTAGCTCAGCAATGACACAACTGAATGGAGTCTTTCATGGGTTTGGTAGCACAGAGCTCCCCCAGGACTCCCTGGCTTGTGCCTACAGGATCTGGGAGTCACCATGAACCCCACTCAAGCATTATAAAAATCACTGCTGCTGATCCTGTGCATTCAATCACACCGATAAGCAATCAGGAAACAACAGCTTAACACAACAAATAAGAGCATAAAATTTGTGATCCCTGAACTAACAACTTCCAAGCTCAAACACAGGCTGTATTCAGTTGATATCAGTCAAAGGGCTGAGCATTGCTGAGGGAAAACAAGTCAGAGAATTGCTTGTACAGCACAGCACCTCCAGGGCTGCTGGATTTAGAGGAGCTCAGCTCTGCCAGGCTGCCTTACAATCAGATATTCTCCTCAGGCATTGCCAGAGCAGGGGAGGAGACAAATCATCAAAAAGGAGCCTTGCAGCGTGCAGAGAGAGCACCGTGCTCAGCTGCTGAAGTGCAGGGTCTGCTCTTGCACATCTCTGTTGCCATTTAGTCCTCACTGAAGGCTGATTGCTTCTCTCCTGGGATTTGCAGCTAGTCCAGCATTTCCACTGCCTTTCCCTTTGCTGATGTGCAGTGGGTATAACTGCCCATCCTGCTGACATGGACTTCATACATGGGCAAGTAGCTCTGTACAATTTTGTTATTATCATGCAAACTACTGCCCTTAGGCCTGAAAAGCATCTGCCTCTCAGATGGAAGCATGGAACTTCATGGCCAAGGTGAAGAACCATTATATACTTACTATTCAAAGTGCAGTTCTTTTAAAATGAATTATGGTGGAAAATACCAACTGTAAAAATACCTGTGATTAACTTTCCAGGCCTCATGAGGCCTGTGGGACTCCTGCATGGTTGTTGGATAAAAAAAGAAGGTGCAGGAAATCTCAGTCATTTCACAAACAGCGATGAAGCCTCTGTTTTCTTTGATTATAGCCATTGGTGAAAAAAGAATTTCTCATTAGAATCTTACTGTGGTCCATGGAATGAAGAGCGGTTGTCCAGCATCAGACCAGGAGCAGGGCACAGCAGAACATCTGAAATCCAGCTGCTAATCCAAGAATGCCTTTGCTGGTGGGATCTAGAACTGAAATTGATTATTGACCAGCCACAGCCACGTACATACCAGATCCTCAGGAGCATTATTCCACACAACTGTTCTAACCTCAAGGGTAACTTGAGCTCTCTTGTCAGCCATCTGCCTTACAACAGGCTGACATCCTTATGTATTCTCTCTGCCAAAAGGCAACTTTTAAAATGCTATTAAAAAAACCTGTGTACAAATTAAACAGTCAACACATTTTACTGCTGCTCAGTAACTGAAATGCTTTCACTATGCTATGCAATCTATATCTGCTGAAATTACTTTCATGTGTGTTTATAAGTCTTCCTATATTTTCTCCTCATTACTCCAAATGCATTTTAAAAGCTTGTTAAGATAGATTTGTTGGTGTTTTGTATCTAGCTGACTGTGCATGTTAAAGGCTTCAACTGTGACTTTCCTGACTTGAAATACACTATTCTTCATGCTGCTTGTTAAAACACATATCATTCCAACCATGTACATTAATTGGCTTGTCTGGGGAAACAGAACTCAGTTTATGAAGTCTGTCATCCTGCTTTGTAGCTTAATTATAAAATAAAATTATTTCTCATTCCCCCCAGCCAGACTATTTGCTCTGTGTTTTTCTTTTTTTTTCCCCTTCCTCAAGCTGCTGTTTAAATTCCAGGGCTGAGTAACTGATCCACTGGGTCCTGCTCCAGCAGGGCTGGTGGTTAGCAGAGTGTTCCTTAGGGAACACAGGCTCTGCCAGGGACCTAAACTGCACTTGTAACCACCTGGGGCTGAGAGGTGCTGACAAACAATCATGTCCAACTGAAGCCTGCCATTTCCAACAGAGGCAAAGGATTATTTAAGTAATTGCACTCTGACTTGTGATGTTCTGTGTACACCCAGCCCCTCTGCAGTGCAGCAGGAGCTGCCACATACCCAAAAAGCAGAGAAGCTCAGACATTTCCAAGGACAAAGGAACAACAGACCTGTGGAAAACAGGTGCAGTAACTCTTGCCAGAGCCAGCCCTCAATGAAAGATGACATCAAGCTCCTTTGAGACCAGCACTGAATAAAGTGCCCACCACTGGTAACTCCACTGGGTTCGCCCTAAGGGTTTTCTTTTCCAATAGCAGAGTCCTTACTCAAGAGTCAATGGCACAGCCAAAAGTCAAGAGCAGCCTAAGTCAGACTGTTCAGGAGTGAGGGAAACTCAGGCGTCACTGTAAACTACAGAACTGAAGGATCAAGTCCCAGGTCAGCACCTGTAGTCACAGCAGGACTCCCACTGACTTCAGAGGCACAAGGAACTCCCCCATGGAAGGAAAAAAGTCCTTATTTCTACCAACTGAAACCTAATCTACTAAAGAAGGGATCTAAAAAAACATCCAGAGCTATAAAGGAGCTCTAGGAAAATTAATTTTTTTTACTACAGCATCCTGCTCAGGGTCTAAATCCACAACTCTCGTCCACCAAGTCCCAGCTGACTACATTTCCACTCTGCTGAAAGAGTCCCCTTGATAGGCTGATTTTAGGCAACTCTTCAACAGTGGAACAGCAAAGCAACAGGAATCTGAAGCACTATAGAACCTTTAAAGTACCCATGTATGCAAACTGCTTCTTCCTTCTCTAACACATACTGCAAAATTTAGAGGTCAGATCCTGTAAAAAGTCTTCTGAATCAAAAACCAGAATCTTAACTCAGAGCCTTGATAATTTGGGATAGAAAACAAAACTATCAAACTTCACAATACATATGCTATTACAAACTTTGCTTCTCATCACACAAAACCTGATTTCCCTTTACAAAGAGATCAGTCTTGACCAAGACACATATCTTCCAGCAAGCAGCCCCTCTAGAAAAATATTCAGGTAAAAATCTTATTTTAAGGAAGGCACCAGGATCCAAGTTCTCCCTTCTGATTGCACCAGCCCACTCCCTCCCACAATGGCAGGAAGGCCGTATGTGCCAAGAGTTATTGGCATCATCTTCAACTAGGCATTCTGCTAGTGATTTAGGAAATCTGTTAATGGGAAATTAATTGGAATCAGGATCAGCCAATTGCACAAATTTTCCCCTTGATTAACACACCCACTTGTCGACAGGATGAATTACAAGTAGTGCCATTCACTGGGGTAACTGGGCTCCAGGGAACTTGATGGTGCACTAGCAGTGGGGTGGCATTTAATGTGCCCCAAAATCGGTGATGCTGGGAGGGTTTGAAAGCCAGCAGTGTCACAGCAGGAGCTGAGCAGGGAGAGCAGAGCTCAGTCCCACACAGCCCCTGCCCTGAGTGGGGCTGGATGGCTCTGCTCTGCAGAGTGACAGTGCAGTCACACAAACATGGTGTGACCAGCCGTGAGCTCCACAGCTGCAGCACCTGCACTGAGAAAGCAGCAGTGGGGCAAGGGGAGAGTCCAGCACAGCGTGTGGTGCCTCCCTGCTGCTGGGAGGGAGCTCTCATGGTGAGCCTTTCCTGCACTGGTGCTACCAGAGCCAGCCTGCAAACAGCCCTTGCTCTGCTTCCCCCGTAAGCAGCCAGCTTATTGCTGTGGTATTTCTTCTGTGATTGTGGCTGGGCTCAAATCTTCATCTTTCTTATATTTGTAACTTGAGAAACCTTGGTGCAAGGCAAGTGTGGAATTAAATGGTGTCAGCAGATGCCCAGCAGAGCTGTGGGTTCAGAGCACTCTGACCCAGGAGCACCCAGCACCCTGAACTCTCTCTGTCCCACTGTGTCCTGGGGCAGCCTCTGGAGTGTGTGCCAAAAATACCCACAGCAAACGCCAGCGGTACATGGATATTAATTTCTTCAGTGCCATCAGCATTTCCAAATTATTTCTGAATAAAACACAGACAGAGCTGCCACTTTGGCCAAATGCTGCTCCAGCACCACAGGAAGAGCATGGTTTGCTATGAGAGCTTGCAGCTGGCCATGGGACTTAAGGCAGGCTGTTTTCCTCAGTGTAGGTTTTACAATTCCACATTAAGTACGGTGAATGCTAGTGAGAGAGCCCTGAGCTGCTCGGGCAGTCTGTAACGGGATGACAGGTCCCCAAGGACAGGATCAGACTCCCCTCTCTGTGACAAGCGTGGCTGTGTGATTCTCTGCTCTCCTGACACGCTTCCCCTTGCGAGGAAGGACAGCCTTTTATCTCAGGCAAAAGGCGCTGGGTTGGAAGAAGCTGATGATCAGCTTTGCTTTCACATGGAGGGGGATGAGTTGCAAATTACCTGTTGTCAGTGCAAGGCTGAAAGCAGAGCAGAAGGCTGGGCAGGGTGCTGGGCTGGAAACAAGATGTGTGTTAAAGGGGGATGGAATGCTTGAAGGGTACTGAGCGTGTTGAGGCAGAAAACATTTTGCAGAAGAGATGTCTGCATAAGTAACATCTTTATAAGCAGGGGTATATGGAGATGAGAAATTGCTCCTAGAGCTCTGAGAAAATGACAATTTACTGCTTTAAATAAATGGGAAAAGGAGACACCAGGCTGTGCCCCTATTTTGCAGGGAAAGCATTACTAAGTGAGGTTTGATGAATGGCTGTAAGGAAGGCTGAGTAGGCTCTGCTCTCTCTCAAGACAGATTGAACCTGAGCTCACTGATGGCAGAGAATGATCAGCCTGTGGCTGTGAGAGAGCAGTGGGTCACTCTGTCTGCCGCAGTGCCCCCATGCTGCCCAGGCTGTCCTGCACCAGTGTGTGCCCTCCTGGCCCCCAGCAGCCCAGCCACACATGGGCCCTGTGCAGGATTTGAGCACTGAGAATTCCCCAGGGTCGTGGGACTGGGAAACTGGTTCAGACACAGCCCAGGGAAGCACTGGAATTCTTTGCTGGCAGGTTCCAGGAGCTCCTGGAACAGAGCAGGACAATGTGGCACAGTCCCAGTGACCTGCAGCCAGAGAGAGCAGCATGTGCCCAGGAGGGGTGAGCAGCCAGCAGACACCAGATCCATCTCCTGAGCCCAGAGTCAGGCACCCAGGCACATCCTCCAGCAATCACTCACTGCCTGTCACAAATGCATAAATCATGGGCTTTGCATCCAATTAGTACTCAAAGGCGAGAAGATTTTTCTGCATTTAGACATTTCTAAGAAATTAATCTCCAAACCAGTTACTCTCAGTGTAATGCCTCCTGAGGGTTTGGAGGGGTTATTTGTATGGGTTTGTTGTTTTTTTTTTTTTGCTGATTTTTGTCAAGCTCCTGTTGCTTTACCTGTGCATAAGAGGATGTTGCACAAGGCAGAGATGACATTTTCCTTGCAGGAGCCCAGGGCTTCCAACCCAGTCAGTAATGGCAAACACCACCCCCATCATCTTGGAACACCCACAGTCTGTGCAGAGAGCACTGTGGATAACATTAGTGACCAAACTATGTCAGCTATGACAGAATAAAAGTCTTTGAAGATTAGGCAGGAAAAAAAGTCTTTGAAATATATATTGAAAAGCTATGTTTCCTTTTACTTATCTCAATCTAAAGCTTCCAACAGTGGCCTTGCAGAACAGAACTGACCAGGGATTTCTTTAACATGCATGAAATTATTTTATTTCATCCTGGTGCAGGAAATGACATGAAAACCACGCAGAAAATAGTAAAGTTTTAAGTCTGACAGGAAAAAAGGCAAATAGAATGATTTATGCTAAGCTCAGAAATGCTATCCCTTCTTACCCACTGAACACCCAAACCTGGTCTCTGTGTGGAGCCAAGAATTAAAAATACATCAAACTCCATTCAATTTGCAGGTATAAGGGGCTTTCAACTGGAAAATATTAGCTCATTCCTTCCTCTGATGCCTTTTGCAGAAACCACATAGTGCACAGAAGGTCCCAATGGAAAGCAGAATCTCATTTTTCTGCAAGACAAAGTTTCACAGCTCTTCTTCAGTCAATCAAGCTGTTAGTAAATACTAGAGGAGTGGTAGCAGGAGTCATATTACACAAGAGCTCAGTTCCAAACATTACCAAAAGTCAAAACTCATATCAACAGATTTATTTTTTTAAAATCAGTACAGGTTTTTAAGACATTGCAAATGAAAACATCTTCTGTGATATCTTCCCTGTGAGAGGGCAGGGGCTGTGCTCTCTCAGGAAAGGTGTGAGTGTATCCACCTGAACCCATGCTCACATCACACCTTTCCCACTCAAGGAGTGCCACCACAGGAACTTCACATTGTCTTTTTCCTGGTGCAACCTGTTTCTTTCAAAACCAGCAGCATCCCCTCTCACAATTTGTCCCCTTGCCCATGTTGAAGTCACTGACTGGGCTGGTCAAAGGGAACAGGCAGGGTATGGGATTTTTTTGGAGTATTTTTGCTGAGGTAGTTTCCTGTCAAATTTGGCCACCCACCTCTGCAAGATGCAGTGCAGAAGGAGCAGCAGGGATGCAATGCCACGAGTGGAGCTGGGAGTGTTTCTGACAGCAGCTGTCATTAAATAGGTGTGACACCAGACTGCACCTAATGGGGACTGAGCATGTTTGTTTATATGATCTGGAAGTCAGAAACAATACTGAGCAAGAGAGTGAAAATTTGAGATAAGTAGAAAAGGCTTTCAAAACAGCAGGGATATCCATTAATTGACTCTGATTCCAGGCAACAAATCTGATTTTGCTTTAGCTCATATCAAGCAAAATCTGTCTGCCTCACTCACATTGTTCTGAACTCAGGATTTGTTCAAAATCTCACAGCCCACCCAAAAACTCTGCTGGGTTTCATTGACTTTCGTGCTTGGGTGAGATCAAACACACACAACCTTGCAAAATTCAAAAGGCCGATCACGTGCAAAGAAATCTGCAGATACTCTGCCTCCCCGATGGGTGTAGGTGAGCTTTTACACAACTCTGTATTTAGCTATTCCCACCTTTGATGCTGCCAGATCTCAGATGGCATCTCCCCTATCCTTTGCACTCCCTCGAAGCAACAGTGACATTTTTTAACTAGAAGCAGAAATCTCTTGAATTCTCTTTCCATTTTCAGCCAGAGAAAAACAGGTTCTAACTTCTAATCTTGCATTGTCTTTTAAACTAAAAACTGCCAAAATCTTCTGTTAATGGAGGCAGAAACATTTGCATGCTAATTTGCTTCTGAATGATTTAAAAACAATGTTACTGGCAGAAATTACTGGAGAAATAACTATTTAAGAAGCCTATCCAATTTAATACTTTTACTATGGTTTGCTGTTTATGCAATAACACTGATATCCCTGGTGTTCAACAGGGACATTCATCCCTTGACACATTAACTGCCTAATCCTAGCAAAATCCCTGTTTGGAAGAGAAGTATTGCAATCTTTCCTCTGCAATGAGGATGTTTCAGTGCCACATCTCTGCATCTTGCCCAGAGCACAGTGCCAGAGGAGGCTGGCAAAGGGACACCTTGTGCTTGGGGCCAGCTCTGGCCGTGCCAGGAGGTTTCCTCAGCAGGAGAACAGCCTCAGTCATGGAACAGTGCTGACATTGCTGGGCTGCTGCCCATTTCCATGGATGAGCCCTTCTGCTTCTCTGTTTATCCATGGATATGAAGCAAACCACCCCAAAGCGGAGCAGCCTTTGTACCTGTGTGTGCTTTGTGCCCGTGTGCAGTGACATAAAGAAGAGCCCAGTCCCTGGAACTGCAGCCTTGCAGCCTCCAGGAATGCACCATGGATGCAGACTGAGCATTCCATCCCCAGCTTGACTGATGGAGCACAGTGTTAACCTTCCCTTATGTGATCACCACCTGCACAGCTGTGAAATACTTTCCATGTGATCCTTGATTCAGTGCAAGGCTTAGGGCCAGCCTCCAGCACACACTCAGTGTCACAAATATTTTGTTTGTTACCCAAAACCTCTGGGGACTGGCCTTGCTCCACCCGGGCTCCCAGGATCCCACTGCTGCCTGCACAGGAATCTTCAGGGCAGAACAAGAAATAAATATTCGTTTATTTTCAGGCCTAAAGGTGGTGCCTCCTTCCTTGAACTGCTGCCTTGTCTGTTTAAACAAAACAAAATAGTTTCTCATTTCATATAGACACATCTTGAATTTCCCAGTTGTCGTCTGACAGATAGAAGCATCAGGAGAGAAAAAAAATGAACAAGCATAGTGAATAAACAACCCTGGGGAATAAATTTTGCAGACTCTGAACATCAATGATGTGCAATTCTTTGTTTGCTGAAGTGAGCAAGTACATAGAGGGAACTGTACATAACAATTATATTAAAATACTGCACAGGGCTTGAGCTTTAAATATCTCAGAGGAAGAAAACATAAATGCAAAGATATTTCCAGCTGTTTCTTTAAGAGGGAGAGGTGAAGGTTATACACAAGGTGTGAACTACCCTGGGTAATCTGAGAGTTTGCACTGGCAGAACTGCAGCCATCCCTGGGCTGTGACTCTGGAGCTAAGCTACAGACCCTGCAGGAATCAAGCATTGCTCCTAGGATTTCTGATTAAAAAGCTAAAAAAGGAGAAACTAATGAGCTTTATTGCACACAGCATTTCTATTAAAAACCAGTGGCTTTTGTGTCATAGCAAAGGTGACACAGGCTCGCAGTGGCTGCCACTGCAGGTGCCACAAGGTTTGCTCACAAGGAGAGCTCACATTCTGGACATGTCTGTGGAGGGGCCAAAGATCTGCAGTGCCAGCTCCTAAAACAACGCTTCCCCTGGAAAGATCTGTAAAATCCACGGCAGCACAGAGCCTCACATGCATCCCTCTATAAAAACCCTCTATAAACCCTCTATAAAAACAGATCTCAACACCTGATTGTCTTTGTTTGAGAAAAAGGTCTTATCTGCAACAGCTACTTTCTCACCAGCATCCTCCTCTCTTTCAAATGACTTCAAATCATTTGACAGGTGTACTCTTTAAGATTGCTTTTGAATAATTTGCCGACACAAAAGTCCCCAGCAATTCCAAAGATCTCCGTTCACTCTGCCACAGACCCTTTTCCCGAGCGCTCAGCCCTAAGTGTGAGTTTAAACAGCAAAGTATAAAGAGCACAAGGAAAGTAACCAAGAAAGCTTTAAGTAGCAGAAAAGTGCCAATAATTTCTTGAGCATAAATAACATTTTCCAAACGCACCTATCAATAACAATTTGTAACCCTAAAGGAAAATGCATTACCTTATAATGGCACCAGAGTGATTACAGCAATGGTTCATCCCTACAGGAGTGACAGAATGTGACATCAACCCTTCCAGCAGGGAAACCTCCCCTGAGCTGCAAAGACCATGCCATGGATGTCAGGAAAAGCTGCCACATAAGAGGTCAGCACTGCCCTTCAGCATGCCCAACCTGATCTGGAAAATCTGTTGTAGCTACAGGTTGCCTCCAGCCTTTGCTTTCAGCAATTATTGATCTCAGGTCTCACTGATGCCTGTTAGACAGAACAAAACACTTAAAATAAATGAGCAAAATTAACACGCAAAATTAACCAGTAAAATAGCAGAAACCTGTTTATCCAAATAATATAAAAACTTGTATTCCATCATGCCTGTTTTAATCCACACGTGGAAGGTATAAAGTATTCTGCACTACTTACACCAATGAAATCTTTGGTGGCAGAGGGTAGGAGCATACATTTATTAACTAGAAAGAATAGACCAATATTTTTTCAAACAAATTGAGGCAGTAAGGACTACAGAGCAATCAGATCTATTTAAGGATCAGCTTGGGAGTTCTTACAACTACAAACAGAAATAGGATTTTGCTGTAAGGATGCTATAAATGTAGAGCCACAGCAGACATGGAGACAGTCTTCCAGCATTTATAAAGATATCAAAGCAAGAAGGACAGAAATAAGCTTTAGTTGTCAAAAAAATATCTTTAGTCATTAGGAAAAAGGAAAAATCTTGTGAAGTTTCACAAACATTCTAAAGGTTTGGGATCTTCCCATTGGCTGTTACCAAAAGCAGTGCTTTACCTACACTGAAGTTAAAAGGTGTACTTTCTAAACGGAGTGGGAGTTGTGTTTCCTTGGCAGTCACCTGATACCAAGAAACCATAAAGGCAACGAAATTCACAGGAAAGGATAGAACAAGGTGCATTTCTTCCAGCACCTTGGCAGAAATGCAAGCAGGCAGGAGCACCCCTTGGTGACAGGGTAGCGAGGGGCAGGTGCAGCAAAGCTGTTTCAGCCTTCACCAAGGCTTTTCTTCCTTGCTCTCTCTGCTCTTTGTCTTTAAGTGTTTTCAATGTGATTTTAACAATGTGTGTTGCATGAATAAAACATGCAATGGAGGCACGGGCTGAAATCTTTCCAAAATTTCCACAGATCAGGAAAGCAGGACAGAACACTTTCTCGGTGGTTTGCAATGTGCAGAGTTTACACCTGCTGGTCTTTACAAGAGGATATTGTACTGAGTTTGAGTGCCAAGGGCACAAGCAAACAGCCTTTGGTCAAGATTTCCAGCTGCATCTCAGAGGGGTACAGGATGTCACGGGCTGGGAGTGGTGGTAGATCAATGCTAGGTCAAAATCTGTGCCCATGAGGGACAGCTGAAGCTGCTGGTGATGAAATGCAGAGTGTGGGGTCACCTGGGGAGAGGGGCTCTGGTGCTAGACAGGGAGTGAGCTGTGGGAATCAAAGCAGCCCAGAGCAGCTTGCAGTGAGCCTCCCCCAGCACTCCTGATTCACACCCGCTGCGCTGCCCACAAATGCTGTGCTGTGCTGCCTGCAGCCTCCTCCTCTCACTTTCTTCTTCCCTGCCAAGAGCTGGGACAGCAGCCAGCAGGCTTCAGCTCTGTGCACTTCACCTGAGGTGGCACAGCCCCTCCTGGCTGGCTCTGAGTGCTGTGTGACATCCCCTGGCACACGCTGTCACCCCTTGGCTGCTGCCAACCTTAGAGCCACCAGCAAAACACCCACACCTCAGCAGGACCACAAAGGCAGCACAAAGCTTCCCCTCGAGCTTAGATAAGGCTGTGTTCCTAAAAAGAAAGGCTGTTGTTACAGCACTTACAAGCTGTAGTGTATTTTTGGTTGCAGAACCAGTATTGAAGCCACTCTCAGCTGTGGGAGCAGAGCTGAGTTTGCCTCCAGCATCATCTCAGCACTCTGTGCCCAGCCAAACCCTGTGCCCAGCTGGGGAAAAGTCACAACTGAAGGCTGGGATGGTGTAATATCTCTAACTGGAACATATCACTGTAACTTATTTAATATTTATTCTAAGCTGCACTCAGAAGCTTGAAGAAAATTCGAGTGTTGTTATGTTAAAGAGTTATGATAGAACTATACTAAGAAGTTGAACATGAAGTGTACACCATAAAATGCAACCAGCAGAAAGATGTGAAGTGTTCCTTACGTTTGTGTTTTTCCAAGTTCACCTTTCAGCCACTGTGAATTTTACAGCTGAGCTCTCTGCATGGCAGCTGCTCTGGAAACTTTGAGAAAAACCTACTTGTGCAATCAGAGCCAAGTTACAGGGCCTTCAAGAGATCTGAACATGGTGTCACACAAGTAAGGATGAAGGAATGTGAGAAGAGCAAAGTGATCCAGCCTGTAGGTTGAATAGATTTCTGTCAAGCTACATATAAGATAGCTTCAATCCTGAAAAATCAAGTGTATAGGGATTAATTTACATTTTTATCTTTTCAAAATGCCCCCAATGTTTTAGTTTGCATTCACTTTGAATTTTGGACCAGACACGTAGATTTTTTGCTTCTTCCCCCAAAGATGTTTCCATAAATGTTCCTTAGGAGACCAAGGGTTGGAGATGTGTTATGAGCCACTCTGCATATCATGGATAAATCTTAAATGCTACAGGCCACATCTAACAGTGGTGCTGCACCTGTGTTTGAGACATGACTGAACTATCTGTACATCTCATCTTTTGCTGTAACAATTTTCTTTGAACAATTGAATCAAGAATCCATGAGTCACTTAGGCACTTTTATCAGCCTGCAAGGACCAGCAGCACATCTCAGAGTTTGCCCCTTACACATGACTGGGACAAGAGGGACATGCACATGTATCCAGAGCTTTGCTGTGCCAGCACAGCTCAATCTTCTGAAGAGAAGTAACTTTGCACAGCACATGAAAACACTTATTCCTCAGCATCAGCATCCTTTATTATAATCCCAGTCTTATTCCAGGAGTAGAGCTTGGGCAAAAAGGACAAAAAACAAGTGCTGGAGAGGTGGTGCATCCAGAGAGAACTGCTGTGCCAATGAAGTACCCTCTGCACTCCAGGGAACCCAAGCAAGTCTCAGCCATCATCTTTGCTGCTGCTCACAAAGGCCAAGGAAGGAATATCCCCACAGACAGCTGCATTTTGTCACTCACACAAACAGCTTTGTGCCTTAGCATAAGAACAGAGAGATCTCCCTGCCAGCACTTCAGATTATTTTTTCCATGGTGAACTTCTACTGTGTTTTGCATATGACATCACTCTCTTAGACTCTTCAGCTGCTCTCAAAACTGCTGAAGTTACTGGTTCTGGCTTTCATTTTCACTTGGTGAAGTGTAATCTAGAAAGCCCTACTTAACTTCTCCCACCTGTGCATCTTAATGTGGAGAGAATGCCCAGGCAGAAGCAGAGCAGGTTTCTAGAGTATGGGAAAGCTGCACAGTGTTACTTTGGTCTAAACTATTGTATGATTTCAGCAGAGATTTCCTGCTTTCCCTAGGAAAGCCAGTGCCTGCTGAGACTCGAGTGACAGCAGCTCCCTCCCCAAATGGCTCCAGCAGCTCCAGAACAGACCCATTTCCCACTCGCTGCTCAGCCCACAGCTCCAGTCAGCACAATCCAGGAGCACAATCATATTTATTTTTTACAGCTGAGAACTTTGACAAACAGCAGCAGGCAGCAAAGGCCAGTCTATTTCTATTTCTCACAGTATATATTCTTAAGAATGGCAGTCACCATTATGGAAACTATCAAAAAGCTAGCTCTGACCTTAAATAAGTGTGCTCATATGTCAGGCAGTCCCAGGAAGGAGAATTTATGAGGCAGTGCTG
The DNA here is from genome assembly GCA_009812075.1 of Sialia sialis. Classification (NCBI taxonomy): domain Eukaryota; kingdom Metazoa; phylum Chordata; class Aves; order Passeriformes; family Turdidae; genus Sialia; species Sialia sialis. The sequence goes on from VRYO01002014.1 coordinate 8,521,552, forward strand.
AACTCAGGGAAGGAAAAAGAGTTGGATTGCTCTTGCCAGAGATGCAGCCCAGGATACAGTTGCCAATATTTGGTTTAATTCTCTGTGTTCCTTTAGGAAATGAATTTAACCACTTCCACCTCTGGGTCAGACTGGCTTCTGGTCTGAACCCAGCAAGTGAACTCACTGTGGCCCCAGAGTGCAGGGGACAAACAGTGTTTGCATTAACGTTGGATGAGCAGCACAGCAGAGAACAATTAATTCTGTTAATTTATACACAAGGAAAACTGCTGGAGGAGCAGTTCTGCAGCAGGTTGGATACCTTGTGCATGTGCTTTCCTTGACAAAAATCCTGCATAATAACAGAAAATCTGTCATATCTCCTTTGACATTTCAGAGGATGAGATTATTGACTATTAATTTTCCTTGACAAAGTACACCTTTCTTTTGCAAAAATGGAATCCCACTCTGAGAACAATGCTGTCCTGTTTACATCTCTTCCTGCTTTCATAGTGCTTTGCAAAATATGTTTTTTTTATTCATATGAAGCCAGCTGAAAATTATATTGCTCAAATTTATTTGATGAATTAATTTGGGGGAAAAAATTACTTGGCCCTCCCTTCAGGTCTATTACATTTGTTATCATTTATTAAATGGACTTATTTTAAGTTCATTTGCAAGCAAAGTAGTGTTAACTTAAAACCCATTCATCATTTTCTTAATAAGAAAATACCAATGAATGCCACCTAATTACAAAAAAAAGGAACAAAAAAAAAATTACACTTTAAAGAAAGAGATAATTGGAAAAAAAGGTGCTTTTTCAGGCTGCTCCTCCTCCTGTGACCCCTCTGGGCTGCAGCCACACTCCCACAGGGCACCAGTAACCTCCCTGATATTTGACTGGTCCTGAGGGAAGCAGCATTTTCCATGTCACAGAATCACAGAATGGGTTGGGTGGGAAGGGACCTTAAAGATCATCCTCTTCCAATCCCCTGCCTTGGGCAGGGACTCCTTTCACCAGACCAGGTTGCTCAGAGCCCCATCCTTGGACCCTGGCAGAGTTGTACAGCTGTTTTCAGGTTTTTGCCCTAGAAAGGATTGGTTGGGAGGAGAGGGAATCAAGGAAAAAGAAATATTTTCCTTCCTTTTGCAAAGAGCCAGTAGAAATGAGACAAATTAGAAAATGGCAAAGACCGAAGTAGCATCAGCTGTAGGTGGAAGGAGTGAAAGGGAGAAGGGGCAATGTTTTTAAAGCATTTTCCTCCTAGTCTGGTTAACTTGAAACAATTTAAACAAAAGTTGGCTCTATAGAGAGCACAGGCCAAGCAGCACCTCCTTCACATCCCTTCCCATTCATCAAGGGGGAAATCACTCCCCCCCCTGCTCCTTGCCAGCCACCACTTTACTTTTTCTTGTCTGCTCTCACCACTTCTGCTGTCTCCCCTCCTGTCTTTGTCTCTTCTGAAGTGTCCTGGAACCCAGCCCAGCTTGTTCAAGCTCCCAACACATCTTGAATTTTAATTCACTCTCATTTGAAGTCATCTATCTCTGTTTTGAACCCAGACACAAAGAGAATGAGCCAATTTATTGTTACTTAAAACCAAAACAAATCTGCAGGGAAAGGCTGGTCCTCTCTCAGCACATCACAGTGTGTCCAGCTTGGTGCTAATCCTGACTGGAAGGGAAGTGACCTGGGGCACAAAATTCTGCACAGGGACGGCCCACTTTGGAAAGGTGCCCTGCACCAGGCACCCAGGGCTATGTAAAAGCCCATCATTTAGGAGGAGAGATGACAACAGGAGGTGTAAAAGCAGCACAACCTGTTTTCAGAGCACATTACAGCCTTATCTGGACTCCAAGGCTGCTGGCAGGTGAGCTTTCCTGCCAGCCAATGTTGCATTTCATTCTAATTGGCATTGAAGACATTGCAATGGAAGCCCTTTGCTCTATACTTCATAAAAAACAAGGAAAACAGAACTCATTCTTGTCAGTGAATGGAAAATTTATAACAATAATAAATGAGGCAGGGGGAAGTGGGATTCTCTGTTGAACATGATGATAGTTCACAAATACTTTCCATTAAATAAAAAGACATTAGAGTACTGAAAAACAAGTAAAGAGTTCCAAATAAACACGTGGAAAAAGGAAAAGGTGCAACAAATATTTGCCAGTGGTCACCTGGAACTGCACATTAGCACAAATCACAGAACCACGGAATCATTCAGGTTGGAAAAGACCTCCAAGATCACTGACCCAGCCTTTGCTAAAACACCACCACATCACTGAATGCCACATGGAGTCATTCCTTGAACAGCTGCAGGGATGTGACCCCAGTGCCTCCCTGGGCAGCCCATCCAGGACCTCCACCCTCCAGGGCAGCATCTCTCTCCTTTCTGCCTCCTGCCTGGTCTGTGCACTGAATAACTCACCTGCTTGGGAATGACACGCAGTGGACACAAATTTAAACAGAAGTAATCTATAAAAGCAGTTTAAATCACCAGTATCAATATTATTTTAGTGTTAGGCTTTTAATTCTTGTCATAATTCATTGATTAATCATCTTAATGGGTGAGAAGACAATTCTTTTCCGGTTTTCCTGCAATCCAGCAATCTTTGCAACTCTCTGTGATCAATATAGAAACTGCAACTGCTTCAACTGCTGACTGCAGAGCCACATTTCATGTTCCCTTCCATGGGAATGCATTTGTAGGGATACTAACAAAATAGTGGATTATTTGTTGCATTTCTTTGATCTATAAATAGGGCTTCTCTGTAGGGGATATTTTTACCGCATTTGGAGCAATCTTGATACACTCATTCTAAAGTGTAACCAAGTAATTTTCATCTCATTTTGATGTTCTGTGCCTGCAAGAAGTAACTGTACCAGAGGGAAAAGTCAAATGAGAAACCTGGAGGTCTGAGGTTGGGAACAGGACACAGAGCTGCTTTGCTTTGCTCCATTTTGTTTACAGCTCAGAGTAAAACCTCTTTGCCTTGTGTGTTTTCTGAAAGTGGCAAAATATCTGTGCAAAGCTGTTGAATTCAAAGGCAGCATGAGGTGGGGGCAGTGGCAGGAGAGCCTTGAGCTGGGGCAGGTTCCCCCTGGCACTGGGGTGAGTGCCGAGGTTAAATGTTTCTGTATTATAACCTGGTCCTGCTGTTCTGCTGCCTTCATCAGGCTGGAGACCTCCAGATGATCTCATTCACACTTCTACAGAAAGAAATCTTGTGTCACCGGTAGATGCTATTTTTTTCTAGACTTGTAAGTCCTATTCATAACTTGCCACTTCTATCCCTTGAAAACTCATTTGTTTAGATAATTTGGTATCAAAACCCTCTAAAGGTTATAATTCTCAAAATAATTCCAAAAGGGCAGGTGTGCACAGTGGAACACATCACCCTGGCACTTTGCACCAACCCAAAGTACAACCATGATAAAGGCACACACATGCCAGCTTTTAAAATAAGGCTACACCCTTTAGTTTTGCTACTAAAAAAAAAAAAAAAAAAAAAAAAGCAAAGGAAAACCTGTATAGCATTCAGAGGACAAGAGACCAGCTCCTACATGTATTGGTTATTTATAGTTCCAGCATTTGGGAATGCAAATTGAAATGAATCAATGCCAGCGGGGATGCCTAAAAGACATAAGTGAGAATTACAGCAATTAAGAATGTTGTCTCAAAGGAAATTAGTACAGTCCATTAATTACAATGCCTTAAAGGAAAATGCACCAAAATAAGAAAGAAAGAAATTAAAATATCAGGAAATTATCAGAAAAAAAGAGGTGCAGATAAAATAATCAGCACAGTAGGTATTTTCTACCCTTCTTTTATTAACAAGGAAATGAAACAAAGAAATTATGATCTACCAGGAATAACAGAGCAATCTGCTCTGCCACAAGAGCAGTGGCCAGCTTGCTCGAGGTTTGCTCATCTAAGTCCAATTTGTCATCCAATTCCGTAGCATCTGGTTCCATGGAAAAGAGTATAAAAATGCCAGGTACACCATAGGTACACCAAAAGTTGTATTTATGGTATAACATTGTTGGAGCATCAAAGGGCTTTGAGGAGAAGTTTGTTTTATACTCTGTGGACAAGTGGGTTTCTCTGTGCTGGGAGCCTGTGCACACTGGCACACCAGCAGCTCTCATTTCACCTGCTCAGGTGAAAATGGAACTGATTTAGCCCACCCTGTCCCAGGTGAGAGTTGTTGCAAATGCTGCCAAACCCTCTGAATTCCACACTCACTCTTCAGAGATGGCCCCTGATGGCCTCAGTTTACTTTTGCTACGTGATAGAACTGACATTTTAAAACACTTTGACGCCAGCCTGAATGCCAGAAGGCTGGAAACAAGCAGTGTCAGCTCTGCAGTACATGTGCCAGCCCTTTATCAGCAACAAAGTCAAATACCAGTGGCCTGAGTCTGTATAGAACCTTGGATAAACACACTTCCAATTCTTACTGTGCCTCAGACACCACAGGTAGGAAAAAAACAAAACACCTGGAGCCCAGGAACAAGCTTTGAATGGGAAGACAGGAACTGCTGAAAAACATAATCATAGATGCTTGCTGCTGATGGCACCATGCCACACACTGGTTTTCAAGTTCATGAAGAGCACTGATGCAGCTCTAGAAAGGTGTTTCCAATTCTCTGAGTTGCAATGGTTTGCCTCTCCTCCTTCAGGCTCACCAGATGAATCCTGATGATCTGGCTGGAATAGTTTGGGTTTTAGCAGGAAGGAGTTCAGATGTGGAGATTATGGAAAGTCATGGTAAAAGGGAAAAGAACCATCTCCATACCAGATTCCCAGTCAGGATAAATTGGCTTGGCCACATTCACTCTCCTGAGGAGCTGGGCCTGTATCTTTTCTGTAAAATGTCTTTTCAAATAAATGAATTTTAGTGACATTTGAGGCATTCAATTATTTCTCTAACTGCAAATTCTGCATTCCTTCATCTGTTAGCTCCATATATTTAGTATGGATTGAACAGCACCTGCTGGCTGGATGAATCATTTGCATCCAAGCCACAAAATGGGAAATAAAGGACCTCCAGTGCTGCTGTTGAAATTGATGCTACTGATGCTGCCAATTCAACTCCTGTTGCTGGTACTAATCAACATCTCTTTAAAATGATTACAGCATTCAGATAGGGCCATAAAACTACCAGGTGGGCTATATTTTGTACTGCTCCCTGTTTTTTCTACGTTCTTCCCTATGGGAAGGGATTTATTGGTCCCATCAATCCCTCTTACAGTCTTTAGCATGTGAAGGAGATGTCACAGAGTTTTAATGTCATATATTTCCCCAAGTTACACGATCATTATTACCAGTTTGGCACAAAATACTGTTTTCATCAAACACGGTATTTAAGGCAAAAAATAGCATTTGTTAACTTAGCTGCAGATTAATGTAAATTTATATGCATGGATGAAGCAGAAGATATTTTTTGTTTATTTTAAGGTCTTCTAAACTACATTTGACTGAGAACTTTCTTTAAAAACACATAATTTCATTCTCCAGCAAAAGCTGGCACAGTGAATTCAAGTCAGTAAATCTGAACCTGCTGAATCCAGCTCCACTGCATGTCAGGGAGCTTGATAAATGTTTTTTGTTTTTAAAGAAAACTCATGTGAGCTAAAGAATGGCTCAGAGAGAGTTCTTTGGGTCTAGGGCATTTTCCAATCCTTTTTACAGTGCCATCAGAAATACCTAAAATGTCTCTGGTATCCCCTAACACAGCACCTGGGCTCACAGAGGGTTTTCCCTGCTGCCATCAGGGTGATGACAGTCACTGATGGGAGCCTGCTGGGGCTCTCCTTGTGGCCAACTGGGCCACAGGCTGTTGCAACAGGGCTAAAGGCTGCTAAAACTTCCACCTCTTCTGGGAGAGGCAGGGGGAAATTGCAGCAAGAACTCTGGCTGCAGTGCTATGGCTCTGTCCCTCTGCTGACACTGCCCCAGTGCCACCCCAGTGCCAGCACAGACTGCCTGTGCTGCTGGGACACTGCAAATGTTGCTGAGCCATAGGACCAAGCTCAGAAAAAAGCAAATGCAGGTCCTTCTTGCTGGAGGTTATTTGCCAGAGTCAGACATGAAAGAGGAAAGAAAAATAGACCAAATAATCCAACAGAGTGGTTATACACAAAGCCATTGCCAGTTCCCTAATGCAGACTTCAGGGAACTTCAGTACATTTGGAAAGTTCATGAATGTGGCTTTAGTTCCCTAACAATCAACTGTGAGTTTAAATTGTTCATAATCTTTGATTAAAGAGGGAAGAACGATTTTCTCCTTCACCAGTGTATTTCCCCAGTGCTGCTTTGGCCTTTCAGCTTCACCATGTAAAAGATAGAAACTTGGTGAAAAGCACAGCAAGGCAGGTTTCTGTCTGTCCTCTCTTTTTGCTTTTCCAAAGTGCAGTGAGCTAACACCATTCTCACTAATTGAGGCTGATTTTAGCAATAACTTTAATATGAACTGTTGAGAAATTGTAGTCCATCTCTAAAACCTGCTCAGAAACTTTACCAAAGAATACTTGACCTTGAGAAGCATGAAGAAGAAATTAAATCAGTGTGAGCTTATTTGTCCACAAAACATTATTACAGACCTCAGGATGAATATATCATAGTTATAGCAGATACAGACTTTCCCAGAGATTCCTATGTAAGAGATTCAAGTATTTCTATAAAGGTTTTAATAGGACTTATTGCTTCTTGCCCTTTATACTTTCTCCATCCCCTCCAATATCCCTCAGGCCTGTTGGTATCTCTGCAAAGTCTTTAGACCCTGACCAGATGTCCAGTCCCTCTCTCCCAAGAGTGGCCACCCTCTAGTTTCTCCCAGCTGCTCCATCCCTGCATTCCCTCTTCCCCACCACAGCATCCTGGTCTCCTTCATGCCTCCTTCCCCTTATCTAATGTCCACATTTCCTTTTTCCACAATTTTCCAGTGGCTTTGTGCTGACCTCCCTTTTCCTGCTTTGGCCCTGCCATTCCAGCAAACACACAGTAGTCAGCAAACACACAATTACAGGCCAGGTTGTGTTTACCCAACACTGGGAATGTTAAAGTAGGCTTAGGCCAGTCCCACAGTCAGTCAAGCAAAACTCAGACAGCTGGAAAATGATGCCTCAGACCACAGGCACCTCATCTTTGTTACAGCTCAAAATTCAGGCATGAAATTCTCCCTGCATCCCACCTCTCCCATCAGCAGCATCCCATAATGAGCGACATGAACCAGGGAGAAGGTGCTGCTCAGGGTGCTAATTATCATCCCTGGTGCAGCATTCCCTGGATGTGCTCGTGTAAACACAAGGCAGGCACATGCTGAATGCACAATAACAGCACAGAATTAGGAGAAACCTCATCTTCAATTCAGCAAAAACCCTCTGCTCAGACGTGCACACTCTGCTCTTCACTCCCTGACATCCAGCTAATATTTCTGAGATCTCCATATTGACTGGTTTTATTTCTTTTTGATAGCAAATGTTCTTCTAGTAACAATACAGTTAATGGATAGGAAAGATTATTTTCTGAGTATTTGGGATAATGCAGCTTTTCAGCTATTATGAAGCCATATTGTTTTATAGATTCACTGTCTCAGTCTTTCTTTTATGTCCGTTGAATTTGTGTGTGCAGCATCCTAGAGCACTCTCTACCAAACACAGTGAAATCATGACCACAGGAAAATAGCTGCAATAATCTCCTTGAAACTTTTTAATGAAGATTTATACTTACTATATTTCCAAAGGCTTTGTCTGAAAACTTTGGGAACTGCTGCAGAGATAGAACTGAAATGTACTAAATATGCAAGAAAGTACTAATGTAACATAAGTTTGAATGACTGAAGTTTAATGTCAAAAAAAGTCATGAAAAAATGTTAAATTTCAACAACAAAAAGCAGTGTGTAATACATTTGACACAACAATCCAGCACAATTCCACATCCAGTAATAGCAATGTTTGATGCAGTCTGAGACATTTAAATAAAGTCTATATTATAAAAATTGAACAGAACTAGAAAGAATGAAAATGACACATCCAAATTCCCTGAGGCGTTTCAAAGTCTCCAGAAGCAACTTAAGTGAATGTCAAACTTTGTTTAAAATCTTTTTCTTGCCACAGTATCTTTCTGAAAGTTTTCACCATGGTTGCTGTCAGGGGTAAAAGCAGTGGGAGGTGATGGAACATTTCAGTAAGGAAGGGCACAGATCAAGCTGGTGGAGATGCCATATTCCAAATTTGCTCTTGGGGAAACACCAGTGATATACAAGAGATGTGCAAGTTAATGAATTGTCTCATATGAACATCTGAACTCCAGCTGAAAGAGCAGTGTAAGGATTGGGAACAAATTCTTATCTGCTGAGCTGGAGAAGGGACAGAGCATCTCCAACCAGGTTTTGAGAGTTTGAAATAAGCTCATTGAAATAACCCCATTAGGCACCATTGCCATTTTGAACACCCTGAGATAAAATATGCCAAGTGCTTCTGGTGCCTGGCTCTGTTAGAACTCAGGGGTGAGCATGGGTGGGACTGAGGGTTTCTACCATGACTTTTTTCCCCAAGCTGGCAAGGTTTGCCTGAGTCCCACTCTGCATATCAATTCTTCAGCAAGAGAAATGTCCTGAACTACTCCTCCAAAGCAAACAGCACCTGGCAAACAGAGACCAAACCAGCTGTCTCCTCTACCCTGACTACAAGGAGCAGTGACAGTGCTGCTTCTGTAGGAGGCTGCTCACAGAGAGCAGAGATGCTCACAAACCATCATGCACAAATCACACACTGCTGTTCTGTGCTGCCTGCAGAACACCATGAGGCAAAACATGTCCATGAGGTCCTTGTGAGAAGATCTATACCCAGCCAGGTGATCCTCACAATCATTCCCTTCCTTCCTCCCCAGTGCTCAGCAGCCGGATTCACAGTTTGAGCAACATCTGTTCAGCAATGTCATGTGCAGCCAGGGATGATGTGGGAGTACAGGAGCAGCAGCATTTAAAATGTTACCCACTATGTTGCCAAGAAGCTCTGAACTGATTCCCTTGCCCCTACCTGTTTGCCTGACACCTGCATTGCTGCTCTGCCCCTCTGCAGGAGCTCAGAACTGCCAGGCACTGCCTGCAGCACCGCCTGAGCTCTGCCAGCAAAGGTTACTTACACCTGCCAGGTGGGGACACTCCCCAAATGAAGGGAAATAGGACTATCAATCACACAGAAAACAGGTTGGCAGCCTCAGCTTTTGGGTATTTTCACAGAGAGTAAGACAAAACAGGAAAAAATAGGGGTTTTTTTTTCAAGTCTGTCTTGGGTCCTCAGAAATAATTTCCTATCTTAGCAGTCCTGGGCAGTCAAAGCAGGAGACAGCAGTGCCCACTATCTTTCCAAACAAATGGTGTGTTATCCTTCCCTATGTCTTTACCTGACATCAGAAAAATCAGCTCCATTAACACAAGGTTGCTCTTGTAGAAATTTTTCGTCTTGATTACTCCATTTATGTAATTTATTTTGGTCCTCTGATTCCTATTAGTGGGATCAATATTAATTTAAATCACAAGGCTGTGCATTTTCTCCTGCTCCATTCATGCAGATCAGGCACACTGCATTTCCCCTTCTTGCATTGCTGACAAATGAATCTCAGCTGAGATTACCACCATCAAGGGAAAAGAATGACTGCCACCAGTTTCTCCATTCTGTTTTAGGCAGGGATCAAATGGCTAGCCCACAGGTAAACTTCTGCAGAATTCTATACATCAGCTTGGGAAAAAGCATAGAATAAAACTGGTCAATGCCTGAGAAAACCAGATCACACTTAAGATAACACCTTCCTCCATAAAAAATTACTAAATACTGCAGCAGTCATCCTGTGGGCAGGGATGGAGATTTGCCCTCCTAGACAAATGTGTGAAGCCAAGATGGATGTAGAAGAGGGCATAAGCTGAGATAAAAGAACTTTAAATTGCAGGCAGGTTATAATTTAGACAGGAGGATAGAAAGGCATGGGGGTTCATAGAATGGTTTGGGTGGGAAGAGACCTGAAAAGCAAGTTCCACCCCCTACCATGGGCAGGGCAAGAACCTGGCCAGGGCTGCACCCAAATCAAATCCAAGATGGATCCGAGTCATCACTGGTCACGAGTTTTTACACTTTTATAAGTTTTGCTTCCTCTACATCTTGGGGTCAATGGTCTAACCACAGACCCAGGCTATAAAGTCTCAGCCCCCTGGCTTGTCCCCTTCCCTTCCCTGTTGTTGATGGTTTTTGGTACCAGTTGTGCTTGATTCTCTAGTTAGAAAGGAATTGTTTTGTCTGAGTGCCCTGTGAAGAGAACTTACTGACACCTAACATGAAGTTTCGGAGTTACACACCAAGCAGCAGAGAATCTGGAAAATATAAAAGCTGAAACCCAAGGCATCACACTGAGGGTAAGGCTTGGACTCTGTCACTGCACTACAGCTGCCTTCACCTGCTGCTGGCCTCAGGGCAAAACGTGCCCTCCCTTTTTCTGTTCTTCAGCAAATACCACCCCTGGCAGGGCTGACACCCAGCCCAGGCTCACCCACAGCATGTGCAGCCACCCCTGGCAGGTGCCCCTGGGGATCCAGAGAGATCCACCTGTGAGCTCAGACCAGTGCTTTCAGGTAAAACCTAACCCAACCCAGAAAGACCTTCTTTTCAGTTTATTTAAAATTCATTCTTTGAGAGAATTACTGGATGTAAGAAGTGAATTATTCACATTGTTCAGGAGTTTCAGATTTCAAGTAGGTATTTTTAGGAAAGAAATGCACTGAGAGGGAATATGTTTTATCTTCCAGTTACTGGGAAGGTATAATGAAGATGATACAGCAACTGCCACTACTCAAAAAATGTTTCTGCCACAATCTCTCCAACAATCCCCTGCCAGCCATGGTGGAAGCTGCTCTCACACGCGGGCAGCACCTGGGAGTGGAGCTGCTGCTGCCAGCACAGCACCCACAGCCTCAGCCAAGCCTCTCCTCACCACTCACATACATCTCACCCAGAAAAATCAGCTCTGAATACTACAGAGAGACAAGCAGTTAGTAGCACTGTTAATGCAATCATTGAAATGATTAACTTGTGCAGTCTCTGTAATTAATGATGACTGCAGCCCGATGCTGAGCACTTCTGGAAGCAGGGCTGGCTCTGTGGCCAGCAGTGCCAGGGTTCCTGCAGCTCCAGAGCTCTGAGCTACATGCTCAGGCACTGATTCCACTTTTTCTTGGCAGACTCGGCTGTGCCAATGATTCCCACTGCCAGATCTTAGTTGCTCTTCACAGAATCACAGCATTAACTAGGTTAGAAAAGACCTTTGAGATCACTGAATACAGCCTGTGACCTAACACCACCTTATCAACCAGGCCACAGCACTGAGTGCCACATCTAGTTCTTAAACACTCAGGTTTCATAATTATAGCACAACTATTTCCAGCCATGCGCCACTTCAATGAATTCCTTGGCATTTCTTGCATCAGAATTAAATTAACTTTTCTCATCTCCAGGCTCCCTGATAAAATTCCCACTGCTTTGTAAATCTGGGCCCTTATTTTCTTCTTTTTCCCCCTGAGAAGTATAGGATTTTTTTATTAATGTGAAAGGAATGAAGTCCAAGTTGCTAAGACCCTGAGCCAACAAGAGCTTTTCTTTTCTAGACTCAGTCTTGTAAGCAATGAGGCCATGACAGATGTGACTTTGAACAATAAATTGGTATTGAGTGGGAAGAAGGTGATTCTATTTAAATTAAATGGAAAGATAATCAAACCAAACCTGAAGGACAAACTGTGCTGCATTAAAGAACCTAGAAACCATCTGGGCCAATGTGTTCAGGGTCCATGGGTACCTGACAGCCTGGAAATTCTTGAATTCAGGATGGTGAATTTCCCAAGAGCTTTTGTCAAAATCACGGAGAGAAAAAATGATGGGCTCAAAGTCTAGGTGAATAATCTCTCCAAGAAAAAACAAGAATGCACAAAGAATGGGGAAAAGGTACAATCAGCAGAGAAATCAGCAGAGATATTTACAAATCAGTCTGAATAACATCTTCAAAGGACATAAAAGCACACAGCTACAGACCCTTCTGCAATGCTGTGGAGTCATGGGAATGAAAGAGGGAAGCAGCCAAGCAGTGAAGATGAGGAAAAAAAAAAAAGTTATTATAACAGCTCAAATACTTTGAATCTGTTTTCAATCCCTCTCCCTTCTAGTCCTCTATTCATGTTTTAAAGACTCCACAGAGTTTGGAAAATCTGAGCTAAGTGATCCAGCAGGATGCAGTACTCACACAGTGCTCCCAGCTGGCAAGAAATAAAGCACAATTGGTGGCACTGAGGACAACCAGTGCTGCTGCTCTGAGACAGCCAGGCTGAGCATGGACAGGGCAGGCTGGCCCCAGGAAATGTATTTGGATGTCTCTTTATTTCAGTCTAAGCAGGAGAAGGACACATGCACAGATGACTTTTCCTGAATTATGCATTGGTGAAGTACATTTTTTAGCAACAAATTCTTTCTCTTTTAGGAGTACATCTGACTGATTCAGATAAAACTTTTTTTTTTTCTAATACATGTCCTGTTCTGTTGTCTGATGGGTAACCACACTAAAAATACTAAAATACTAAAAATAATGCATAAGAGAGCTATTGGGAAGAGATTTACAACAAACCAGATTTTTTCAGGGCAGTTTGTCTGCCTTATCTCAGCAAAGCTTATGTGGTTACTTCCACTCCTGCATCACAAAATCCAGCACAGTCCCTTCCTGTTTGCCTGCAGCAGGACAGAGGTGGTGCCATCTCTGCCTGGGGCTGAGGCAGAAGAGCCAGTCAGTGGCAAAGTGCTCAAAAGGCACAGCAGAGTTCAGGGGTCTGATGCCTCCTGGAGCCAGGGTGGGCCAGGGACCAACTCCAAATCCTGACTGCTGGAGACTGCTTTAAGGAGTGAAACCAGACCAAGCACAACAAAAATTCACCTTCTGCCTACATACTGTGCCATACATATCCTAGAAAGGATAAATTTTGAAGTGTGCCAATCCCTTTGTACACACCAGTAACAGCTTTGTTACCTGTATAACAAAATATTCATTTGTCCACAGGTGTTCCTGCAGACCTCACCTCACTGTTGATCTCAGCCTTGCCACTCCCTGACAGATTGGGGAAGTGCTCCTGGCCCTCTCCAGCACAACCAGCTGTGGATTTTTGCTTCAGGGATGGATTCACCCAAAGCACAACTGCTGATGCTCAGAAGGCAGAGGGGTATTGCAGTATGCAGAGAGATTGGGCTGTGGAAGAATCTGGCTTAGGCATCTATAAATCAGTTAAGCAAAACCACCTGCTTGTCTTGCATTCAATCTTTTAAAGGATTTCTCTGAGCTCCAGTCCCACAGCAAGCTCCCTGGTCGGTGGGAAGGGAGAAACTGCATCCTGCTTGCCTTCCCTATGCTCTCCCTTCCCCTTCAAGGAGAAAACAAGTGAAAAAGCCTGATGCTTCAGGATTTAGCTTATGTCACCTCCTCAGAGTCGTCAATAAATCAGAAAAGAGCATAGGAAGAGGAATTGTGGCCCAAATCCATTATCACTCGGTTTCCAGCTCTGAAGGTTGTTTCACTGCACAAAGCAGTGACCTGACAGAGCAGCCCTTGGTGGCTCCTGTGGCTCCCTTGGCTCTTCTTCCTTTGATTCATTTTAATGAACTATGCAGAGTCTGAAACATAAATTGCAACCTTAATTTCTTTTTTTTGGCTAATCCCATGATCAGAATAAAATCTTGGCTTCAAATACACACAGTGCTTTTGGAACATGCCATTCATGTCTGGATCAATCACAGATGATCAAAAACTCCCAAAGGCATTATGTGAGGGGGGGGTCCCCCCTTTCATTAAATACTAAGCTGCAACAATGAGAAGCCTAAATGAGCTAAGGTGACATTCTCCTATAGTAAAAAAGTTCTTCACACACTCAGCTCTTTCCCTCCCATTATTTTTCACTATTTTAAGTCCCTCATGATTTTATCAGGAATGTTATATACATTTTTCCCTTACACACTGAAGGCCTCTAGGAATTACATGAACTACATTTGATATGAAAGGCTCTATTCACCCATGTGACACACGAGGCCAAAAATCATGTTATAAGAAGTGTGAATTAACTGTTTATATGGCCCAGCATCATCCTCAACAAGTCCCAAAAGACACTGAAATATGGAGACCTCAGTTTTAAGTCTCAGATTGTTTTTCTGAAGATTTTGCTTTTCTCTCAGTACTGGCTGAGACTGGCTGTTCCACTGAACTTTTAGAGATCTATCTGCAATGAGGTGTGAAGAAAAATATCTTGAAAAATTCATTATAATCTGTGTGCTGTTCTCAGCTCCTCGTGCAGTGGAGCCACTGTCATCTTTTCTTCCTGCTGCTGAACTTCCAAGTTCTCAGTTAAGAATAAAACTGCATTTTTTCAAAAACTCTTTGCACAGCCATGTGGGAAAGTTCTTGGTTTACAAGCTAAGAACCCTTTTACCTCTAGTTCATTATTTACTTTGGCCAATCAGTTTATTTTCAAGGCCTGGTTTGATTTTGGTATTTTTTAGTATACAAGATAGCTTTTAAAAACAGTGTCCCTCTGCCCTTTTGAAAGAAGTGACATTGTTTTTAAAATAAATTCATTAACTCAGCAGACAGAAAACCTGATTTCTGTCTAGGATATCTGTATTAGCTGGTGATATAATCAAGACTTAAGCAGACGTCTCAAGGCTTTTTATTTGCAAAGCTGTATTTTAGACTGAGTGCCTCCCTTTCTGTAGCTGGCTGTTCTCCCACACCAGAGCATCCCACACCAGACCCTCACATCCCCCAGTGCCACCACCTGCTCAGGTCCCCTCTGGATCAATGCTGGCATCTCCCAAACAGGGGGACAGCTGGACCTGCATCCATCAGGCAGTTCTCATCCCACCCTACAGCTGCTCACACACAGCTATGAAGAGAACAGAACTTTGAGGTTCAGCTTCATAAAAGCCCTTTCCTGTGGCTTTAGAGTAGAAAGTTTGGAAGATGAGAGTTAGACAACAATTTCAGTTCAAACTAGGTGGTGTATTTGTTTCCTTCCTTCTGGAAATTTCAGTGCAAAGCCAGGACAGCTTGGGTATCCCAGAGGAACCTTCACAAGCAGAGTGCTCTGGTTGTTGGTTTGGTTTTGTTCTCTGAAAAGTGACTGCACCTCTGCAGGGATCTGAGAGCTCATTTGCCCTTGCAGTGTTTTTGGTGGTGAACATGCAGAATCTTCAGCTTCCACAAGGCTTTCCTTGTTTGTCCTGACAGTTAAATGCCATTGCTTCTCCTGAGAAAATTTATTAATGAAAGGTGAGGCACTACATTTCATGGTAAAAAATTAATGCTCCACCAGTAACTGCTGAGAGCTCACAGCATGGAAGGCTGAAGCAGCAAGCCAGCTTGCTTCCAAAGGAGCAGCTTTTTCAAATATTTGTCTTGGTGCCGCTCATATCTTCCTGAAACTTCAAATTACACTAAGCTCCAAGTCCCTTGTGCTCATAACTTCTAAAAAACAGTCATATTTGGAGAAAAAGCTCCTGTGGTGAGCTCTGAGGCTCAGGCTACTCAGTTTCCTTAAATCTGGATGAATGACATTACTGAGATTTCTTTCTAGGAATTCCTGCTGATAATGGGTGTCCACGATGCCCAAGAGTCTTGCAAGGATTTTGGCTTGACAGAGACAAAAGACAAGTTGTATGGGATCATTCAAAGGTGCAGGTTCCTGTGTCTAGGTGCCAAGGGCAGAGTATCTGGTGCATCACCTACAGTGACAGCTTCCAGCTGGACATTGTGACTGAGCAGCAGCTCAGATCCTAACAGAGCCAGAGGTAACATACACAGACCTCTTCATAATGTACTCACTGCTCTGAGAATTCACTCACCTGCTCCTTCCACCTGCAAAACAGTAAATGGCAGTTTCACAGCTCACAACAGCTCTTTTTAGTTAATTTAATCTTACATGAGATCATCTTTCCTGGAAGTGGCTTGTGTCATCCCCGCTTAAAATGAGAGGGGGAGGTCTGTAGGATATCAAAAATGGATAAAATGTGTAAAATGTGGGCAAACAATAGATCTATACAGCTGCACAGCAATGCTTTCTGTTTTATTCACCACTCTTTTCCTAGCAATTACTCACATTCTAGCTGGGGTTTTGGTTTGTTTAGTTTTACTTTGCTGCTGAATTGACAATATAATGGATAGTCCTATAAAACCACTCAGGAAAGAGATCTTGGAGTTAATAGCTAGTTCAGAGACCATCACCAAGTGTGTTTTTCCTCCCATGTGCATCACTGCACATTTATCAACAATGAATTTCATCTGCCATTTTGTCAAACCACTTGACAATATGAGCTTGGGGATCCATTCCTGCAAACTCCACTTGCCCTGCGGGGTTGGCTCAGCTGAGTTCACAGACAGGCTGCTTTGGAGCTCTCTCATCAGCACAGGAGGAAAAAATCTGCTGGCAAACTGCACCAACACAGAATAACTAACTTTAGTTAAAAAAAAACCCCAAAAAACCAAAAAAACTCTGCCAAAAGCAGAGGTACAGCAGGACTGTCTTTCAAAGCTGTAGGAAGTAGGAAGGAACTGGGGGTTTGTCCCAGCAGCCTGGGACCATGGGGTTTTGGAAAGCCCATAGTCCCAAATCAG
Source organism: Sialia sialis (assembly GCA_009812075.1). Classification (NCBI taxonomy): domain Eukaryota; kingdom Metazoa; phylum Chordata; class Aves; order Passeriformes; family Turdidae; genus Sialia; species Sialia sialis. The sequence continues at coordinate 8,538,222 of VRYO01002014.1, forward strand.
TGCTCTTTCACAAACACCAAAACACGGTGCAAATGCACATTAAGACAGAATACAAATGAACAAGCCCTCAAAGAGGCACTTTATCACTTTTATGTTACCCTACAGCTCCCTGTGGTGTGATTTGATGTACAGAGGAGGCTGCTTTTCTTACTTGGTGCTTTCCCTCTGAGAGAGCTCACACACAGCCCCACCCCAACCCAGTCCAAGGAATCAATAGTGACTCTCATGGTTTATCTGTTTGTCAGAGAGATGCTTGCCTTCTCTTCTCAGAGTGCCCTGCATTTCTGCTGACGGCAAGGACAACTCATGTGAGAGACTGTTGCTTTTGGAGTGTTGATTCAGACAAAGCACCTCAGAGAGGGGAGTTGTCTCAAGGCAGTGAATAATGCCACAGTTATGAGCCTCTATAAAATATAAAAGAGCCTGCAGTCTGGGAGAGGAGTGTTTAGTCATGTCACAGCTCCATGCTCTCCAACATGATGCAGTTGTTTGTCATGAAACACGATGAGTGCTCTAAATTCAGGAATTAAGCTTTGCTCCCAAACCTAGCAATGTGCATAGAGAAATAAGGTTTGATATTGGTGGACTCTGAGTGGCTCAAGCTTTTAAATTCCTATTTTAGCAACAGTCATAGAAAAGGGCCTTATTTCAGACATATTGGGTATTTGCTTAACTTGTGTGTTCAATAGTCAAGAAAGAGACCTCAAAATTTAGCCTACAGACAGCCTGGGTTATCCTTCCTGATGGAAAAGTCACAGCAGTGACATGAGAAACATATGGCCTTATCAAGAGCTTCATCTGCACAGATGCAGGCAAGCCTCAGTCATGCAGAGCCCAGGTGAAAATCCCCAGGTGGTGCTCCCCAGCCACAGGCTCTCTGCAGTGATGGTCACACAGAGGAGCACCTGTCTGTACAGGAGCACACACACCTGCAAGCACAGAAGCAGGGCTTGGCTTCTGCAAATCCAGATTTTGACAGAGTCTAATGAGCTGACAGCTTCGCTAACACTGACCAGTGCTTAGTAATTTTTTTTTTAATTGTGAGCATCTGCAGTCAGCAATATGCAGGATAATAAAATGCAGCTAGAGAGCTTGACTTCTAGGGAAGGAGAGTGCTATAGCTCCCTCCTATGGCATGTTTCACATCCTTTTTCCTCATCACAGACACCATCCTACTCTAAAATTTCATTAAAGTTCTTCATTTAGTCAATTAACCTGCAGTGACAATCTCAGGGAAGCCACACTCGTTTTGTGCTGTGCCATTCTGTTTTCTCTAAAATTAGAGATGACTGTCCACAGGAATGCTGGCCATGATATAAATTACTTTAGGACAGTGGATAAAACTTATCCATCAGGCAAACTAATTTATGATCTTTCCAAATACAATAATTATCTTGTAATAATTTCCTTCATGAAATGTCATCCAGGAGTAGAAAGGCCTAGTTCAGGACCACATTGGGAAGAGGCCAAATGCAAGGACTGACACATTTGGCTTGGGAGATTTGTCAGTACAGAGGGTACTGGGTTTCCTGGGGTTTCTCTGGCACTTCTTGCTTTCAGAGCCACCTTCCCCACACCTCTGCTCTCCTTGATCCCAGCAATTGTCATGTTGTCCTTCAAAGTATCTGTTTGAATGGCTGCCTAGAAAACATCAGTACAAGCAATGAAGCTGATGCTATTGTATGAAAAGGGCCATTAAATCACCATTTAAAAAAATAATTTTTAACCTACACTATTGGGGTCACTAATTAAAAATCAATTCCTCTCTGTGTTGCAAATCTGGCAGTAATTCTGCCTCCAATGGGTACAGCAAGATTAACAGCACATCAGGTAAATGCAGCTGGGAAATGACATTTTCATTAGTGATTTATTGGGTGTGAAATTTCCACCATGGTGAAATATTCATGAACAAAGCAGGTTAGAATGTCTCCATAAATATCCATGTTACTAATTACTGCTGAAGCCCACGCTGGATTAAATGTTCACAAAGCAAAGCATTCACAATGCACAGGAGAATTCTCTAGGACAAGACTTTTAGGGAGAAACCAAAAATACACAGAACCCAATAAGCAGCAAATAAAGAGTTTTTCTACTAATCATGGTATATCACTTCTCCCATCCCCAGAAAAACCAACCCCAAAACCTCACCAGTGCTGGAGTTTGAAAAACAGAGGTATTTTTGAGTTTTTTAGAGAGAGACTAACTAGTTTTAGCGAGAGTTAAAAACCAGAGTCTTAAATATTAGTGTAAAAAATAAGTTTTAAAAAACAAGTTCTTGTGAGAGTTTTAAAACATAGTTTTAGAAATAATAAAAATATAGTAAACATTGTTTATTATAAAAACATATCAGTCTCAGAAGACAAAAAGTCTTAAATGTTAAAATCCATACTAAAAGCTTTTAACATAAAATCCCAAATAGAAATAAAATCCCAATTAAAAGTAAAAACAACTCTCCAGCACAAAGCCCTAAAAGAGCCAAAATTACAACCTCATACAAAGTCTTAAACAAAACAAAAACTACAAAGTCTCAAAAAACAAATGCTCCCTAATTGTTTTTTCTTATGCTCTTTTATTTTTCTTGCTTTTTATGTAATAATAATAATAGTAAAAAAAACAAGTAAAAGCAAGTCTCTCCCCAGTACACAAATTCTTATTTACAAATTACTGCAGACTCAATCAACCTTCAGCTTTCTCAGTGAACCTGTGCATAAATGGCCAAGTCACCGAGCAAGAGGCAGTAATTGGAACGTGCATTTTGTGTCTGCTGACTGCAGGTAGACAAAGAACCCACCCTGGGACTGGTCAGCAATTGGTGTATGAGCTTGTGCCGGCTGTTATGGCAGCCACATCAGGGTCTGGGCGCTTGCAGAACATGAAAAGCTGAATTTAAGCCACACTGGCTCGCAGTCATTGGGTTTGGTTATTTTTGTGTTTAATTAGATCACATCACAGCTCTGTGTTCAAGCACAAGCACACAAATGTGCACAGATGCCAGCACTCTCTGAGGATGAGGAGGCCACCATGGAGCCCTTGGACTGGGATGGACACCCCATAAACCACTTCTGCTGTGACAGATTGGCAACCTGGGGCCCCAGACACAAACACATTTTGCCTCAACATGAACATTTATAGTCAACAAGATAAATCTGCATTGTTGAGTAACCAGAATTTTCCCTGTTCTTCACTTTTGAGCAAATCTTCCACATGATCAATTGCTTAAGCCAAGGTAACTTCTCTGTTGGATGTGGTGCTTGATTGCACCAAGAATTTCTCATGTTTGGTACTTTCCAACTGGCACAGCTTTGAAAGGATTCATTTCCAGTGGAATGAGCTGCACTGTGCAACAAGGCCCAGAATTGGAGAATCAACAGCTGGCCACAGTCAATAATCTGTTAGATGTCCTCTGGCTTTGATAGCCCTGAATAACAACATGCAACATAAAGACATTTAGAGAAAAGTGCAATCCTCAGAGTACTCCACGTTTTGCAGATTGGAAGCTCCAAACTGCTTTAAAATAGCTTTATGAAATCCAATTTTGCATAGTTTTGACTAAACAGAAAAAACTGAAGAAGCTGATGAAAATGCAAAAGCAGTAGGTTTAAGTGAATTGAACCTCAGAAGATAATGGCTTCAGAAGTCATCCATTCTGGTCACTGCCAGTTTTACACCAGCGCTTCTGCATCTCTTTTTGAGCTCGTTGTTAAAAGCGTCAACATATTACCAACATTGTTGTTGCTGACTAAAACACTTAGGAATGACACAAACATCATTCAAAATCAAATTATCAGATGTACTGACAACATACTCTAGAATTTAATAGCATGTTAAATGATTGTGGGGAAATGTTCTGTGAAGTCAGTGAAGCAGCAGCAAAAACTAATTCAATTCTCAAATGAATAAAAGTGAGAAACTGTTCCTATAAAACCAATATTGTAAAAATACATGCTGGCCTACACTGCTGATTTCTAGGGGAAGGAAAAGGAATTTCTTCCTCTAGCAATAACCACCTAATTTTGGTGAATGATGTAGTTCACCTTGAATCAAAACTGCTCCATGGGCCAGGAGTAAGTGTCCAAAATAACACACTGAGGAATGTCATATGCTCAAAATACCAGTCATGACTCAAAACTATTCATCATTGGTCATGATACATAGGGACATATGGATCTCAAGTTAAATGAAATTCATCTTATATTTCTGGAAACTGCTAAAGAGCAAGAGCAGAGTCTGGCATGAAAGAGCACCCTGGCATGAAAGAGGGTTTCACCAAATTAGTAAAATGTGCATTGATGATCATGTATCTCCATCAGCCTTGCTCTGGCAGCATGTCCTAGGAGAGCTGTCAGGCAGGAGAGAAACCTACAGCCATTACCAGCTTCAAACACCTCACACCAACAAGGAAGAGCTTTTGCAATACATCATCTCTTGGAGATGGGTTATAATGGTGCTTGAGATTGAGTAACATGTAATTGAAAAGAGAGGATAAAATTATGGAAGTTTTAATAAATTGATGAAAGTTTTAATAAAATGCATGTCAAAAACCAAAACAACACAAATATTGTTATAAACAAGGAAGCACAATATGTTTGAAGTTTATGCCTCTTATAAGCTCTTTTTTATTAATGTTTTCTTTACAAAGCTCAGCATGTCTTTAAAGCACTGAGCAAGTCACAGCATTCACAGTGGGCCCATATATTGGCTTAGAATGGCTGGTGAAGTGCTCCCTGTCTGCGATAGAAACCAAGATTTATACACAAATAAAACAGGCAAAAAAGCTATAAAGTTCAACAAATTTGTGCTCCCTAGTTTACACCGAGTTGGTTTGTGTGGATGGGGGTAGAATACCAGGAAACCCTCTCCCATTTATGCATTCATCCCAGCCTGGAGATCTGCTGTCCTGCACTGAGTATCCCACCCCAGCCCAGACTCAGATCCCTGCAGTAAAGGACAGGTACATCACCCAGGAGAAGAACTGCCTGCCCCAGGGCTGCCGAGCCCTCCTCATCCTCTCTGCTCTCCTCCTGCTGCAGGCAGACTCCAGGCTCTGGGGATGCCCACACTGCCCTGATGCAAACAGTCCATTTCAGCTGGGCATTCAGAAATCCCCCCACACTCCTGCACCCCCCTGGAGTGACTATTGCAGAGCTTCCAGCACACGGCTCAAACTGGAGAAACTCCCCCATATCTGGAGAAAGAGATCACACTCTTGGATCTGTGGCTTTGATGAGCAAAATGCCAACACCAATGGAAAGAATTTATCCCTGTGGTACAGAATGGGAGTGTGCCATGAATGTTAACAACATTCCAACACTGCTGGAAGCAGGGAGCTGTCACACAGCCCTCCCTCCACAGCAGACACTGACTGAGGTGCAAACACAGCCAGCATCTCAACTGAACTCACACAGACTTGCCGAAGTGTCACAATTCATTTTACTTTTTGCATATTGGACTTTGCATTCAGTCTTTTCTGCTTCTAGCTATATTATTTAATTAATAACGTACTAATAGCCAAATTACAAACCTTACTATTTTGCTGAGCTATTCAGGGTCACAAACTATCCCTAATGAATAGCAACCTCTAGCTGCTCTCTGTATTTGGGGAAATTGGGCAGCAAAATTCAACAGATGTCATGCAGAATTCTTTTTATAGAAAGCTGTAAATTTTCTTCCCAGAAACAGAATTAATTTTCTTTCTAGCAATGGCATCTTTTTATGCCATTTATGAACGCAGTAGAAAATAATTCAGAGAAACCTAATAGATATTAGATATTTGTTTTGGGGTTCTCAAATGGAATATTTAAGAATATTGATTTTTGCAGTGCAGTTACATTGTATTCCCAAACATCAAACAATTAAACATCAAAGTGTTTTTTGGCAGACACCTGAAAACAGACATCAAATTTCCATTAGGCACTTTCTTGTAGAGACCTTGCTTTTAGAAAAGACAGAGAGGGATACAAATCCTAAGGACTTTTAAGTACACTTGTAATTCTGTCTCAGTCTGGCATTTTCAAAAATAAAAGAAGCACAGAAAGACAACAAAACAGCAGCTCAGGAAGGGCAGCCCCATGGTCAGCACTCAGTGCCTTGGTTCATTTCCCAGCTGTGCCACCAGCTTTGTTTTTAGCTATGGGCCACTCAATTTGTCTTTGCTTTTCTCCTACAGCAGGTATAATGCTCTGATCAGAAAATACTTAATAGGCACATCTGGGAAGAGGCCATTGGGCTGACACAATTGTTACACACTTTAAAGGGTAAGAAAGACTACTTTAATAATCAAATATCATATTTCCAGGTAGGGAAAAAAAAGGTAATTCCAAAACAGAAGGTAGGGAGAACATACAGCCTCTCCAAAGTCAATGGGAGCTTTGCCTTGACTTTACTGCAACCAAGATTTCTGCATTGAGCACTCAAGGATCCTGTATCCAGTCCCTAAACCTGTTCCATCTGATGTAGTATCACAACTTCTGCACATATTTCACAAGTTAAAAGAAGTGTACAAGGGGAACACTGAAAACCTGCAGCCAGTGTGCTCAGAGGAGGACAGCATGCTGGCATGTGTAAATTAGGATTGTTTCAGCTTATAAAAATCATCTTTTATAAAGACAGGAGGATGACTCCTGCAGCATTCACATTTTCCAACACAGCCAGAATCTTTCAAAACCCAGCATGCTCAGAATGAGATCCCAAGTTCCATGTATTACATTGATTTTATAATTGATTATCTTCCCAGGGTCACTATCTGGAAACCTGTAAGACATAATTTTTTTCAACTGATTTGTCTCCCTGGACAGCTGCTGCTTATATCCTCCAACTTTCCAATAGAAGATGACAGCACAGTGAAGGATGGCTGTAGTACTGTGATCATTCACTTCCATCCTGTGGGCTGCAATCCAAAACTTTCCTACACCTCATTTTTCTTATGCAGTAAATCATCATTGGGCAGAAAGTGTCCAAATTTCCACTAATGTGAGGGCTTTTAATTGCTCACTAAAATGTTGTGATTCAAACACCTGTGGTATGAAGCAATGTGTACACTCCCAGTACTGACCACGCTTCCCTCTGCTCAGCAGTTCATCTGAAAACACATCTTCCACTTACAGCTCAATACTTCCAATACCTTGGTATTTTAAAGCCTGTCTTTCCAGGCACTTACTGCCTTGTAACTATATAGCTAAGAATCCAAAGTCCACTAAAATCAATGAGAGTCTTCCACTGGCTGTGTGTGCTTAGATTTAACCCCAGAATGGTTTGGCAATATCCGGCTTTCATACAGTAGCACTGTCCTTCTAACCTGACAGCCAGTCTCTGATCTGTGAGGTCCCCTGATGGGTCACAGACACCCAGGACAGGGGTGAGGCTGAGGATGTGGCATTGCCATTGCTCCTTGCAGGAATGCAACTGCAGGGAGCAAAATCATACATCAGGAGCAATTGAGTAACTGCCTGAGTTTGTCACCTGTCCCTGCTCATCTCCCAAGGCAATCCATACGGGCAATTCCTGTGAAGAATTCACTTACTCACTGCAGCAAGACACTGCCAGAGCTGTGTGCAGGCAGGGGCCAGCACCACTACTCGGGCTGCAGGGAAGGTTAAATGGGAAAACCATCCATGAAACACTGGGGAAAGCTAAGAATGCAGAGAACAAATCCCCTTAGTGGGGGCTATGAAGCAGCAGCAGCATCTCCTCTCCTGTCCCATCCTGCTTCCAGCACGCTGGGAAAGGAGCTGGCATTGCCCCTCTGGCAAGTACACCCAGCTTAGTGATTCTGACTGATCTCAGAGTGAAGAGTTACTGCTGGGAATCCTGCCCTCCAAGCACGCAAGAAGGAACCAGGCTGGTGGTTCCTCTCCAGAACCCTGGCTCCTCTCCAGGAACAGGATTTGTCCCTCCAAGTGCAGAGGGATCACTTTGTAATTTTTACTAAACATCACCACATAGCTGGCTTTAATTCCTGATTACTTCTTCAGAGGTTACCACTTCGCCTTAGCTGCCAATTATTTTGCTGTGATTAATTACTGGTTTCAAAAGTACCTTAATATTTACTGGGCTATATTATAAACCTCTAAACCTTTGCACTTTTTTCACAGTAGGACAGAAGTCCAGTTATGGTCCTCTAGTACAAAATGCATTATACAGACCCGCCAGAAACCAATTCCTGCTCCAAAGACTTCACAATTTAAAGCTGTGATTGAACACTTGTTCATATCCTTATCTTGAAGGAGGGAGGTTGTTCCAAAGACTCCAAAGTGACTATTCATCCTATTCATGAATTCAAGAGCATGCATATGTATTTGCACAACTGGAAAAGGCCACAAGAGTTGGAATAACAGCAGGAGGATATAAAGAGAGATAATTGTGACTAATGTAATAAGCAGTGGTTAGAGAAGAGTAGCTGCCAAGCTGTTGCTGAATATTTTATTGGCAGTGCACTAGGGGCAAAAGTCAAGGAGAGACTTGAAAAAGGACAATGTAGTATTTTGCTGGCTTTTAGGAGAGCCTTTCTTGTGCATTATTACAGGAAAAAGCACAAAAATGTCTGATGGAGATTGGATTAATGGCTTAATTTCTAGGGAGTATTAAATTACCTGGCATATTGCAGAAAAAAATTATAATTTATAAGTAAAATGACATTAGCAATTTACACGAAGCTTAGAGAAATAGTCTAGACAAGAATTATTAAATTGAAATCCAAGGTTCACACTACAGGAGGGTGTTGAACACCCATATCCTGTAAGAGGATCCACTACACAGAGGAAATCACCAGTTTTCCTACTTTCCCTGCCTCTGCCCTCATGCATTCAGGAGTCAGACTGAACAGCCCAGGGGAGCCACTCTGCTCCTGCAGGTGAGTGCAATCCCACTGCAGCTGCACTACCTGTGGATTGCAGAGCACCAGGAATTGGGCGGGATCCTTCTCAACATCATCCATCACTAAAAATGCATTACAGGGATGGAAACGGGAAAACAACATAAAAATCTCTTTCTGCTAAATGATGTTACGGATTGTGGGTTTCCTTCACACGTGTCTGCTTTTTACTTTTAGAGGGATGCTTCCTTGCTGTGGCTAAAACAAATGTTGAAAGCAATAAAAATAGTACAAGGCTACAAAGAGCCATTTATCAGATTGCAAAGGCCACACAGCTGGGATCTGCAGGCACAGGACAGGAATCATGGTCAGCTCAGAATTACTTCAGGCTCAGGCATGGGGGCGTCATCTCCTTCTCTGCTGTATTGCCCATTCAACATCCACATTTTAAAATTCACTTTACTCCCCAGTTACTTAATTTCTAACCCTCCCTATTTTTATCTGCTATTTGAGATCCCCTCATTTTTCAGGCCATCAAGAGGTACAGACAACATTGCCTGCCCTTTAATAGGCATGCTGGGATTTGGAGCAGTAAATTTTGCCCCCAGAAAGCCACACCAGGCTGAGGAGCAGCATTGCTGATAAGGGTGTCTAGCCATCCTACAGAGATAAAGGAGCCTGACTGGCAAACAGCATTATCACCCAGAGAATGGGTAACTCATCCTTCAAGGAGGGCAGGGAGGTCACAGGCAGCCCCCAGCACTATTCCCAGCAAAGAGGGGACAGAGCCTAGATGCAAATCATTTCCAATTAAGTCCAAGTGCTACTGTCAGAACATAAATCGAATCCTGTGCTCTGTCCATGCACAAAACTCTCTGTGATGGGTCAGGGGGCTCTGGGAGCTGCTTGGGTTTGTTGGAAGGTGCCCTGTCCTGTGTCAGGGAGATGGGGAGCACAAGGACACTGCAGATGTGCAGGTGCTGGAGCAAGCCAAAGTGTCACAGAGCTGCTGGGAGTTAGGGCTAGAAACAGCACAGTGGAGAGAAGGAGGTAATAAATACAAGATGGTGAAAAATTTCCCACTGTTAGTTAGCTGGTGAAAAAAGGGATCAAAACTCTTGGGTTTTAACATCTTTATAGATAGCTATGGCTAGGCAGTTCTGTTCAGGAGTTGCCAATACAATTTGTTTTAAAATATTCTAAATATAACGCTAAAAATAACGGAAAACTGAATTACTCACGAGGAGTGCCCTTTTAAATAATCTTTAAAACATGTCTACACTTAATGTCACTTTTTTTCAACTTCTGCAAAATGCACTCAAGCAATGAATTCTGTGCAGCAGGGAGGTATTAATTTAGCATTTTAGTGTGAGCCTGTTTTGCTCAGTTAACTTCAGGCCATTGATGTTTTATTGAGTGAATAAATTAACCAGGTCCTATTTATTAAATATCTTTATTTGCTTTACATATTTCTTGTGTGCACTGAGGGTGAATGAAGGCAGCTGAAGCTAGAGATTGGTGAGCTGTTGGGCACATGAAGACCTTAGACTCTTCTGATGGATGCACTGGCCAAAACCATGAACATGATAAGCTGCATTTCGTGTTGTAGGAAGCCTGTGATGTGCAGGAGAAGGCCATGAGCCTGCCTGCTCCCACAGAACAGCTCCCTCTGAACTACAATAGCTTGATAAGGGATCTTCAGTATGAGCACCAAATCCATGTCCCAAAGGGCAGAAAGTCTCTGGAAGCTCAACATGGAAAAAATGCAATACCTCACTTGACAACTTTGAATAAAACACATCTATAAATGCTGAAAGAGGCAATGACTTTGCTCATTCTTTAAACCCTGGCAATTTCAGGGACATTACCTCTCTCTCTGGCCATAGCAGTGATTCCACTGTCTTTGCTGCACATTGGAGCATTGCAGAAATGGAGGAAGCATTGATGTGTTTGGGTGCCAGCAGCACACTGGCAGAACTGGGATTCAAACATCTCCTAGCAACCAGGAGGGGCTGGTCACCCCCAGAACACTGTGTTTGTTGTGAAGAGGAGCCATGCTGCAGCTGAGCTTTAAATAGAAGCCCTAAGTAAATACTTTTACCTGTTTTTAACTCCTACCACATAACCAAGAAATAAGCAGCTGCTAAATCCCTCTCCTCTAATGACTTCTGCTGTGAAGCAAAGTAATTGCTTTTAAATGCTGCTCAATACTTGGCAAAACTAAACTGAAGATTAATGGTTTATAGTTTTCATCTGTGTTTCCACTAGAAACAAGAAATGCAGCCAAACAAATATCCAGTTGCCTCTGTGCACAGCTCTGGTATGGTATGACCAAGCAAATGAGTTCTGTGTTTCCCAGAGAGAAGGAAAAAATCTGTCCTGCAACAAACTCACCTTTACCTCTTTGAACTTTGGCTGTTGTGAATTTTCAAGCCAATAGTTTCCCTTCTGAGATGATTTCTTCTGCTTGCAGGAAAAAACAATCCAATTCTGGGATGGGATATTATACACTGATCTTTTCCACAGGATACAGTAACTGATCATGTGTCTTCTGATGCCTCTTCACCGTTCTGTTTAATAAATGCTAATGGCTAATATATATAAACAGTATCCATTTTTTGTCTAAAAAGAATTTTAATTCAGTACTGATCAGAAGATTTTGTCTCACTGGCTTACCAGCCAGTTTGGATTTGGACAGGGACACTGTGGATGGGTCACTCAAAGGCTTAGAGGAAAGTTTCAGGACTCCCAATGAAAAAAAAAAAAGTCCTTGAAGCAGCTGCTCACACTTGAGATGCCTTGTGTGACAGGACTGAGATTTATTTCCAGCTGACATTTTGCCACTCTTTTGCACAAGAGGCCAGGTTGGGAAAAATGGAGTGCACAAAGGTGACACTTCTTATATTTTGGAAATATTTTAATGACCTTTTTTTCCACTATATACTTTACTCATGAAATTCATGAAGGGCTTTGCAAGAAGTATTTCATTGTAGTTAACACAATAGGAAAACTGGGACACTATAAAAGTGATTTATCAAACACCATCACTGTGGTCAGTGCAGCTGCAGTTACCCCACAGAGCTGTGTATAACACACACCTTTACAATTATCCATGCGTCCTTCCCTCTCTGACTCAGATGATACTGAGAAATCAGAAATGCCTTGTTTTGCAAGTTCATAGTTAAAGTGTTCAGTATTTTAAAGCATTGAGGGAGTAGAATCTCACATTGTCAGAATTTAAAACAATCTCAAAATATAATTTCTTGGCATTTACTTTAAGTTTGAAAACAGAAACATACTATAAAATTATAATAAAATAGCATATTCTACTGAATCCCATCCTTAAGTGCAATGCTTTTAAGGAATATTTTAAATCCTATCTAGAAAGATAAATAAAGCCCAGCATGGGTCACAGGTCTGCAAAATCTTCCCTCAGGAGCAGGGATGCCCCAGGCTCTGTGTTTCCCTCCAGTTGTTCTCCAGAAGCACAAAATCTCTTCTGCTACTCCAAGGGCTCATTTCAGAGCCAGTCTTGGTCTAGCAGTGCTTCCCAACACCTTACAGCACTGCTGGAGAGAGATTGACAAAGGCAATGGGAACAAAAGACAAAATGCAGTTTAAGACGAATCAAGGGATCACATTTCTGGGCCAGACAGGCTTTTTTTGTCTAGGAATTGCTTTGGTCCTGACCTCCTTTCAAGCACCAGCAGAAACTATCTGGTGAAACTGAAGGTTTGCCTTCAAAAAAGAAACAAAGAACTTCTGTACAAATATTGAATTCTGTGAACAGATTCTTTTTTATCGCCTACTTCAAAAAGTCATTTTACAGCAAGTGTGTTGCATGAGCTCTGAATATCATTTGTCACACTGGACAATACCCATGCTGGTATTGACTTTCCCCCTGTTCACTGCAACTATGAATAAGAAATTAACTTGTCCCATTTAAGTGTTTCTCCTACTTTTACTCCGCAAACACAAATAGAGCTGTGCATAAATATGTACCTTTTTGTTAAATATAAAAATCCATTTTGCAGGGGGGGTGGATGTGAAACATAGCAGGGACTATTATTGCACTTACCATGAATTAACTGAATAATTTGTTGAGACATTCATATTTTCAAGACTTCAGCAATTACATCTATATATAGTTATTATGCAGAGCATACTCATATCTGAGTACTTAAAAAGATCTCGATGCAACCTCTTGGGAATCCACTCCCAAATTCTGTGTGTGTGCAAGGGTAAATGTGAAAACTCTCCTGGCAATGTGTGGACTTTAGAAGCTCTTCCTAGGAGCCAGCCAGGACACGAGGCACCAAGAAATGCACTCCTGTGACACTGATAGGTGACTCCAGAAAAGGACTCAGCACTGCAAAACCCACAATGAAATCTTTTTCTCAAAACTCAGCTCCTAAGCCCCTGAAACTGTTTGGAGAAAGCAACAGAGCAGTAATGGAAGAGGTAAGAAAATAATGAGACCATGAGTATGACACCTATTCACAGATGCCTGTAAAAATATCAAGCTATTATTGCTGGGTACATTTCTAACACACTAGCAGTATCTCTCCAACACAACATTTCAGGATTTCAAATAAGAGTAGAACAATGTCATGTTAGTGCCTCTTGCAAACAGATAAATGCAAAAAGGTGATGCTCCCTCTAGAAACATCCTGGCTGCTGCTAGATCTCTGAACCTTCCTACCCTGGGGTAACACATTCTGGGAAAGAAACTTTAATCTGAAATGTATTTAAACTGTCTTTCAATGTAGGAATGTATGAAATTATTTTTTTTTCTTTGATGCCAATCCCTTCTCTATGGTTATAACAATGCAAAGGATCTAGGATTAGCAGACAGTAGGAGAGGATCTAAGATGCTCTAAAAGGAAGCTAAAAGCAGTCTCTGGATAAGGATTGAAGCTAAGAGCTGTAGCAAAGAAGATAAAATGTGATTCAGATCTGACTTTTGGTTAACCATGTAGGTACCATCTAATGGGGAAGGATCCACTTCAACACACTGTCATCAGGAGTTAGTGAGTCGTAAATAATGGAATTTGGTAAGGAAAATGAGGTTCTCAAAACACAAAGATTTCATTAAAAATAAACTGCAAAACACTTCACACTCACTGACACTAAAGGTAACTGTGTGCATTAGGCAGTGTAATTTTGAGAGGCTGGGAGGGAAGCAATGTTTTAATAAACTAATAAAGAGATACAGATTAGGCCAATAAAACTGGGAAGATGGAGTTTCATTATGCTATTCTGTCCTGCATGCTGTGCACCCAAGTGTGTTAAATGGAAACCTTCAGCTGGTGTAAAAGCAGGATGTTAAAAACAACATAATAACAACATGTACCTGGATGCTAATAATGGCACCCTGAATAGACATCAATTTTAGCAATCAAGGCCACCAGAGCACAGCTGTCATTAAATGCATAATAAAAACCTCCAACTCAACAAAGTGGGAGTAAAAAGCAAATCAGAAGTGCCTGGCTGCTCTGCAGGCATTGGCTGTGCTGACACCATACAAAGAGAGTTTTAGCACAAAAAATTGGGTATGGACTTGTAGCACTGGACTCTCAGGGTGGGTTTTTTCCCTCAGAAGTTTGTTGGTACCTTTTGGAGATGACATGACTTCACATTTGATGTACAAGCTGATCACTAAATATATTTTTATATTTTTTGTATAAAATATTCTTATTTTCACATATTTTTTCACTAGAAAGTGTTAAATTTAAGGAACATGATAGGATTAGAAAGGAATAAACACCAGAAGGACATTATTGAGCCCATCCACTGAAGAGTCAGTGTATCAGTCTTTTTGCTAACATGGAGTTTTTTACTGAGTTGTCTCAAGCACCAAAATCCTTTTAGATGCATATGCAAACAACACTTTAACTAATCCATTAGTTTGCTTCCCTAACTGCATATATGGATAAAGCGAGAGTTCGTGCTAAAAAGTCACCTACCAAAAATTAATCATCCACTTTCCATTTAGACAGGTAGCACCAATCAGGGAATGCCTTCTATCAATTTGTTTCCTTGATATTAATAAGTACAGCAAAAATAAACAAGGATAAGATTATTCAAACCACTCAGCATATTAGCCTCCTTTTAACATGCTTTGATGAGGCAAGTCACCATCATAATGTTGTTGAAAAACTAATTTGTATGTTAAGTACAAACCAATTAATATCATCCTAAAAGCTACGCAGAGTCCTTGCTTATGAAGAAAACTGCACTGAAAAAGCAATGAACTCCATCTCAGTGCTGTCTCCTGGCACACTGATGAGATCAGGCACAAACTGGTCCCAGTGCCCTCCCCTGCTGCCTGGTGGCACAGGTCCCCTCTGCTGTCCCCTGCCCCATCCTTCCTGGGCACTGGTGTCACCACTCTGAGAGTGCAAATGCTCAGAGGTTTGTCATGGAACTCCCATGGGACTAAAATACTGCCTAAAGTAGGACTAGGAAAATATTTAGATTTAACAAAAGACCTCTGCATTCAAAAAGAAATTAATTACAATGTGGTTTCACTTACACCATACAACAATGTTTTGTGATAAGATTCTGTTATACAAATGTAATTTCTGATACTACACAATTTTCAATACGAAAAAGAAATCTATGGAATTATCATGCTTGGCACTCAGGTTTACAAGGCATCAGTGATGCTACTCTGAATTAAGTACAAGAAAGCTTTGCTTCACTCTGCAGAACATGTCACTAATAGAAAATGAAAGGCTGCAAGCACCACAAAGCCTCACAAAGGAAAATAGAGACACTCCTTTCCTATGATCCATTGTAAATGATCTCTTGAATTCTCAATCCAGTTCTGCCATTGACATTGCCAGGCTATTCAAAGTCTGTCACAAAAAGTTTTACAGACAATGCAGTGCACCCATGGATGGAGAGAAGAGTCATGCTGTGTTATCTGACACTGACAGAGACTGGGAACTGCCCCTCGAACACAAACACCTCAACGTGACAGCAGGAGCTGTGAATACCATGTCCCACCCAACAAGTTAGCACAACTGTTTCTACTTTTTTTTTTTCCCTTTTTTATTTTTCTTCCCCTCCCCAGAATTGCAAATCTATTTGGATATTCAGAAAATTCAATTCTCTTACTGCTCAGACTGGTGCTGTGGGCACGAGGATGCCTGACAGTCTGTCAGAGGGCCAGCCAAGATCTCTCAGGGTGCTTGTGAAACTTGTATTTACTGCCAAGTGCATTCTACAGAGGGCACACAGGTCTGGAAACATCAGAATGTGTCACTCAAAGTTCTGCAGCACAATCTGAGCGTGTAACAGTGCTGAGACCATCAGGAGAGCTAACAGCAGAGGGTCAAAGGCACAGCCTGGCTGCTGCAGGGGCTGAGTCCCATATGGAGAGGGCTCAGTGCTGCCAGTCACCCTCCCAGGGCACAGCTCCCCTGGAAAAGGACTGAAGTGAGAGCCACTACTGGAGCTGCTCTCCAGACTGCCATTTAACAAGCTGTCAGGATGACTTAAAAATAGCACAGGATCTAACTGCAAAATAGAATTCCGGTTTGCTTGTTCTGCTTTCCCTGCTGTGATTTTAGCAGGAATTGGCTGCCTTAATTTAGCTTTGCTGGTTGCCAGGAAATAGCATAATTTTGTTTTAAATTTGCTTCTTGGCTGGGTTTTCCAAACTAATCCGCCCCTAATAGCCTCCCAGTGACAGGCTGCAGCAGTTTGCACCAGACCCTGGACCAGGAGTGCTGGGCCCTGCTCTTGCTCCCACTGCTGATGACAACACTTGTGTCCCCTTGTTCTTCCCTGCCCACATTTATAAAGGCAAGTTAGAGTTACTGCCCTGGCTGGAAAGCTGACACTTGTAAATGCTCAGAACCAGAAATACCTCATGACAGTGTTACCTTGTGAAGGTGTAAACTTTTGGGTTGACTTGGGAGGAAGTGTGAAATAAAGGAATATGAAGCACCTGCAACACTGACACTGAAGCTGAGACACCTTCCAACTGGCTGTGACTTTGCATTCCTTGCAGGACTGAGATCCTCCTCCAGCTCATGCAAGAGCTGTTTTTTTCAGTTTGAAACTAATCCAGCCAAGGTAAAAATCAAGGTTTAACTAGCACAGATGAAAGTAATCATGCAGCTCTTCAAAATATAAACCATTACCTTGCTTAAAACTTAGTATTCAGACATAACAATAACATGCTTTTGAACAGGATTTAAGATTACTAAAAGCAGAGGGGTCATTTGGAAAATGTCACAGCCTTGGTAAGCAGATGCAGGGATGGCTGAAAGTACCAAGGGGAATATTAAAAGATAAATCTTCCATATTTAGAATTCATCAAAACATAGTATGAGGATCTCTTGGATTTCTGGTTTATGTGTCTCTATTTTTCAGTTTGCCTTTTTGCATTACATTTCAATGTCTTGAACTTGACTTCCTCCTTCAGATACAAATGAAAACTATCCCCAAGGAATTTACAAAATTCTTCTAGTAAAGAAGTGATAACTCTACTGTCTGTTTGCAGAAAGACCTCAACATAGCTAGTCCCTGGGTAGCTTCTCTTTTCACTTTCCTTTATGTGTTCTGTTAGAAAAATACTTTCCAATATTTTTGAGATCAAATTCTCTTCTAACAGTCCTATTTTTACCTTGCTTTTATGAGACTCTGAAGAACATTGGTCATCATCCAGAGCTGTATTTCTTTTCATGTATGGAATTCCATCTCTAACAGTTATCCAACTGCACTAAGGCTATTCTTTAGCTGAGCAATCTAGAAATACTGCTTTTCCACCCTCTTTTCTTTTCCAGTCTTTCCAGTTCTGTAACTAAGTCTTTCTTGTAAAATCTAAAACTACCCCAGCCCTGGCTTATTTCTTGTCCTATCACACAGATCAAATTAGTAAAAGACTCTTTTTCACCCAAAAAAAATTAACTTCTGTTGCTGAGCTGTTCCACAAAAAGCCAAGCCTGACCTTATTTCACAGAGAGCACTTCCTCCACCTCCCACCTTCACAGGTGTCTGGTTCTTTGCCAGGCACTTTAGGGATCCAGGACTTCCCAGACTCTGGCAGTGGCTGCCTACATTCCCAGTTTCAAAGATGGGAACCAAGATGTCTTTGTGTAATCCCCAAACATGATCCTGCTGCTCTGTCTGGCTCACTGAAATCTTACCTGCCTAAAATCCCCCAAGGTTCATGGATCCTGCTCCAGGTAAACTTCTGCTGTCTCTTCTGCTCACAGTAATATACCTCAAAGAGCACACTTCTATTTGGTTTTGTATATTTGAATAAACCTCTCCCCAGAACAAGGCAAACTCTTCCTGGTTTTAGGAAAAAAAAAATTAATTTACACATGTAAGGAGGATGCTGCCGCTATTAGGAAGTGCCCCTTGTGCACATTGAAGAGAAAATTGGGAGTTGTTAGACATGAGTTTCTCTCTTCTTGTTATTCTCACATAACCCTCCCCAAAAGAAATAATTAGAGAGCAAAATTCTCCAAACTTCAAGTATGGAGAGAAAATGTGTGCAAAAATATATATTTTTAAAGGTTCCAAGAAACAGAATTTGCATATCTTAAATCTGTAGGCAGCCCTGCAAACCATATTTCTTTCTCTTTTGAAAGCAAATGCTCTCTGCATTCACAATCCAGCCTAATAAATTCCATAGCAACCTTGTGAAGTGCACAAATAACAGACCTCAATAAGTCACAATAAGAAGTCAGTGAGCCTAGGACAGGAAGAGGTCCCAGAGCTGCCTTGAAATACCTGATTTCTCAGGACAGCTCTCACCCAGCACTGACACTGCCTCTTCCAATACTGCAGTTGAGTCTGTGTCTCAATTGCCTCCAAAGCCCATTTTCCCCTGCAGCAACAGCACTCCTGCTCTGCAGGACTCAGCAGTCCCTGGAAGAGCAGGGCTTGAGGTCAGCTCTGGCTGTCACAGCATCCTCACAGACAGCTGTGTGCAGTGGCAGGGCCAGCCAGAGGCAGGGGAGCACCCACCAGAAAACACCATTGATGCGTATGGTTTATGTTGCAACACTAATTTGTGATCTTGTCACAGTAACAACAAATATATAAGTAACATAAGATATAAAAAAAGCATGTTTTTGGCTGAAATAACCACTGAAATTTTTAGTGAAGGTTTACATAAGTATTTGTCCTCTCTCAATCTCTAGCAGCTCCCCACTTAGCTGCAAGAAGGAAATACTTTGTTAGATATGTACATTATCTGATCCAGCTAAGACAAAGTGAACATAAATAAAAACATTTCAGGGCTAAAATTATTTGTTAGGTGATTCAAACAACTGATTGCTCCTCTAGCAACACTGAGCATTGACAGGGATAAACCCAGGCAGGAGATTGCTTGGGTTTCCTGAAGAACAGACCAGGACCAGCTGTCCACATGGAATATTGCAGCAGCCTGGCTGTACCCCCAGATCCTCATCTGGTGATGCTGAGGACTGAGTGTGAGGGGCATGGCAAGCTGTAGCAATGACTTTTCTGGTGCTAGATTAGGAACTGCCCTGGGGATGCAGGTGAGGTGGAAGCCAGGAGAGGACACAGCAGCCCACAGGCAGCCTTGGAGCCAGCTGCAGGGCACCTGCAGCAGGAGCAGCCTTCAGGGACACCGTGCCAGGCGCACACAAAGGCTTCAGTCTCCAAAGCTGCTAAAAAGAACACAAAATCCTAAACAAGAGTACAACTCTCTGGATACAAAACACAAATCTTCTGATTTCAAAACAAATTCTGTCTCTCTTCTCATCACTGTGTCCTTCAAAGCTGCCCTTCCTTCTCCCTTTGTTTCCACACCCTGGCCCTTTGTGTGCCTGCAGCAATGCCACTGCCCTTCTCCCACTGCCCCCTGTGCTCCTGGAGTTTGTCCTGCCCTGTCTGTGAGCACTCCTGCATCTATCCAGACCTCAGACATCCACAAAGCAGTCCTGACATCACAAATGCTTGTCCTTGGAAAGCTCAGAACACAGGAACAGGAGAACCTTTCATGCTGGAAAGGACCGACACGGCGATAAGAAACCCAGCAGCCCTTGCTTTTCCTGTAATGTCAGCACTAGGTCAGGGCACTGAGCATTTAGGAAAGAGCAGCAATTAATCTGGAGTGAGGCACGCAGGCAGAGACAGCTCAGAGGCAGCTCTGTGCATGCAGATCATTGTGTAAAGTGTCCCATCAGGGAAACAATGAGGGCTCTGCCCGCTCAGGAAAATGCCAACATGCACCTGCTGGGGAGTTTGCTCACCCTTCTGCAGCTCCATTCCCCCTCCTGCCCTGGGGGAGTCCTCACCCATCACCATCTAGGCTGTTGTGATAGCTCCAATGGCTAAAGCACTTCTGGTTTACAGGATTTGTGTTTTTATTTTCTCTGTTTATCTGAAAAACTGTCAAGATCCTCCTTCATGCGACCAGCAAACTATTAGGAACACACACACACACACACACACACATATCTCATGGTGGAAATGTTTGAAACTACTGACTAACCTCCTTGAAACCTGATTGCTTATTTGCACTGCTTTGAAAAGCAGTTCAGAATTTCTATCACAATCTCATTTTTTCCTACATCTCCTGCTGTTACTATTGAAAGTATGGAACTAAGAATGGGAAAACACAAAGACAGGAATAAATATACTTCCCAGGAAAAAAGTATTCTTTGACGTTTGTTCCAGGAGCCAGCAGAAATCCAATCCTGTTGTGTTTTTAATCTGTTATTTTCCATTGAAGGTGCTCAATTAGCAGAGCTATCCATACTGAAATTTCTCCTTCTATCATTACTTTACAGCTCTTGAATGTAAAATTCAAGAGACAGAACTTTGAGACCCAATTTAAGGCAAGTTTGAGAATCTTTTGGCCTTTTACCTGCTTGCCATCCACTAAGCAGTGTATTTAACTCTATTCCAGGTTGTGGTAACAGACCTGTGCAGAGCTTGTCTGCACTCAGGTCACCCCCAGAGCCCCCGTGGACATTCAGGCACTCAGTGTCACTACAAGGGCTTGGCATCTCCTGTTGTGGCCAGCGTGGCCAGCAGCTGTGGGGCTGGGCAGGTGAGGTACCCACACATGGGCACAGAAAGCCCCTTTGAAAACAAGAAGTTAATGATTTGATCGAGTGCTAGTCCTGCCTTGCTGCAACAAAGTCATCTCAGGCAATAAGGCAGCTTTCAGTGCTTCTATCATTATTATTCTATTAACACACTCTACTTTTTATTCTGCCTGAAATAATATTGACTTCTACCTTTCCTTAAGGGCAATTTTAAGATGCAAGTGAACTGCTACTGCTGCAATATCTGAAACAGAGCAAACATTTTCTATCAAGTCTTCACCTCTTCAAGAAACACACACCTCCACTTGTGTGCATTCAGTGCTGTGCCTGGGAGAGATGCTCAGTGTCTGCTTCAGCTGGGGACTCAAAGGGAAGCAATGTCCAGGGGCTGCCTGCCTGCCTGGTGCTCAGCAGGAGCCAGGAGCAAGTGCCTGACATTTCTAAAAGCTCTGCTTTGTGACTGCAGGAACCAAGCACTCCTTACATCTTCCTGTGAGCCCAGCAGTTAATTCAGAGAGCTGCCACACAGGAAAGAAGATTTGCTTCTTCTCAGTCTCCCTTTCCCTCCAGATACATTCTCTCATTACCTTGTACCCCGTACAGAACAGGAGGTTGAAGGAAGGAACCCAAAACCTCCCAGTCTTAGGGCAGCCCTATAAACACACCTCCTACAAGAACTACATTTCAAGAATGAACTTGCAGGAGAATTCCGAATGCTGTCAGTGGGGTTGCTCAAACTGCCTGAAAGAGCAGAAGTACTAATAAAGGAATCAAGAGATGAATTGTATGAGTCAACATGGCCTGTGCAGAATACGTGTACAGTAATTTCACAATTATAAGCCGCACCTGATTATAAGCCACACCTCCCTGTAGCCGGGTAGACCACAGGATTTGTCCGTATATAAGCTGCACCTGAATATAAGCCGCACTTTTTTTTTTAAAAAAGCCAGGATCCATGTGTAACAAAGTAACAAATTAGTAACAGAATTGCTGCCAGCTGGGTTTGGTGTCAGGTGCTCAAGTTGCAACAGTTTTCATAGACCAGCAAAGCCTTTAAAGGCAGCCCCAGGCGCCCTCCCCGGCTTGCTCTCACTTCCAGGCTGGCATTTCGCTGGGATTTGTCCATAGATAAGCCGCACCTGAATATAAGCCGCACTACTGGGGTAGGCTGGATTCTTCAATGAAAAAGATGCGGCTTATATTTGTGAAATTACTGTAATACTTCTGCACAAAACAGTGCAAGTAAAGCAGAGGCTTCAGTATCTTGGTGTAACATTGTCAGCAGTTGTTACCACAGGATAGTGGCCCCAGCAGGAACTGTAAATTTGTCTTTAGAATAAAGAGGCATTTCAAATATTACAGCTGTATATGCAAACACTGACTTACAACAACACAAATTAGGTGTTCATTTTGTTCCTCTGTTTAATAAACTCTAATGCAAAATACATCAAATATATCGCTTTATCTGAAGTTTAAAAAATCCTTCATTGATAGACTGACAATCACTGCTGTTTTGTAAAGCGTGAATCAACTTCCCACACCTTAAATCAGCAAATTACTGTATTATTTCTCTTGTGCTTGTCATTCAGAACATTTCACCTTGAGAGGAAAGAAATAATTTGTTTCTTTGACAGTGGCTGATAATGAGTAAACTTGTACAAATGCATTTTATAAGGATAAGTAGCCTTGTACAGAGGGATTCTTATCGTTTTCATCACAAAGCAAAGGGAGAACATGCTTTTGCTGCCATTGAATCATATCAATTCCTTAAGATTATAGTGGTTCCCCTATTTACAGTGTGATTGAGACAGAGAAGGAAAAATATCAGGTCAGTACTCACAGCATGGATGAACAAAATCTGTATTACAACAATACAGAAATTCTGAGTATTGTAAAGCACTAGAAAACATCATGTTACCACATCTCTCCCATCATCACTGCCAAGCTGGACCATAATGGAGGTAGGGTAAGAGCACTAAATTCATCAATCCACAAGAATCAGACAATTTGTGTTGTATTATTCTAGCTGTATTATAGCTTCCTTTGTTTGAAAAGCAGGTAAGCAGGTATATACCTCTGTAAAGGTAAGCAGAAATACTAGTCTTCTTTTTCTTTTATATTAATTTCTTTTGTATTAATCAACATTTGTGGAATGTCTCTCATGATACCATAAGTCTGTATTGAAATAGGATTAGTAATTTTTCTGATGTTTTCTGTATTCCTCTCAGTATTTTGACATTCAGAATTGAATTTCTGCTTCTGAACCACACTTCAGAAGGTTATTTTGGCCACCAATTTCTATTGTATTATTCTTTGATAAGAAATGGCTTTAAAAAGAGAGCAATATCAAAGGCTTTCAGTTTTCAAAAGCTGAAGAGCTGATGGGAACAGAGGGAGCACCACTTCTAACCCAGAACCACAAATCTAAATTGTCACAGGGTGTTAGCAGAACAAAACAATTCAGAAGAACAGAAATTAGGGAATATAATGGATAGAAATGATTAATCCTATTGATTCAGAACAGCACTATCTGCATTTAGTACTATCTAGAAATAAGACTCTTCCTAGTTTAGAATTTATGTGTCTAACAGAAATACCATTACATTAAGAACAATGCACACTGGGAAACAGAGCCACCATCCCCATCTCCAAACAGTACAAAAACTTTACATCTTGAGGCCTAAGACAGTTGAGACCACACATCTGAGCAGCTTTTCATGATACAGAACAATAACCTTATATGTAATCTGATACCAGATAATCAACTGATCTTCAGAGTCTTTTCCAAGGGTCATCTCATTCACACCTCTGAGACAGACACATCTCAAGGCAACTTTCTGACTCTAGATAGTAATCATTATGTGTGTACAAACAGTGGGCACTTAGTGCAGATAAGGACAGAACAAGTTCAGTGCTTGGTCCAAAGTTGCCAGGAGAAAAGGGATAATGGGATTCCAGGTGACTGAAGTGATTTTAAGCTACTTTCACATTCAGATCACTATCGCATGGGCCCTTTCTTCAGACATTCCAGTTCATGGCCTAGGATATTTAAACTGCCATTCACATTAAAATGTCACACTGTGAATTGTAGGGGCAAGACAGAATCAGAGATTTGCCTCCAGCACCTCTGCTGCACGGGCTGTAACCTCTGGCCACAGGACAGAGCTGGAACTGAGGAGTTGCAATGGCTGAGTCACTGTTAAAACTGGGTCAAAAACTCTACCCAGAATCATCCCTGGTGGAAAGCAAGGGTCTTGAGAATAGAGATATCAAAATTAAAGGCAACAGGTACTTAAAGAAATATAACTGAAACTGCAGCATCAATTCTCCACTAAATCTCTGTCTGTGAATAAAAATCAATGATACTCTTGTCTCTAACTTTTTAGAATGTGTTCAATATGTATATTTCAAAGACTCTGAAAGCTAATGAAGCCTGGAATATGAGTTTCTTCCTTAAAACAATATGTTATGCAATTTTGCATAATGTTCCACTGTTTTACAAATTTACAGGAGAAATTATACTTCTGTATAATTGCTTATTTGACATTAGTGTCGCGTAACTGAAATCATACTGAGCTTTCAGCTTGCCAAATATTTTGTGCCTTTCCATCTGTGAAACATTAGAATTAGCCTGGCTTTGCCACTTTAATCTAGCCCAAGTGAAACGTCCCTTCTGATCTTTTTGGCCTTAGGTACTGTCTGCAGCCACCCACAGCCACCTGAACTGTCACCATGAGAACCAAATGTCCTTCTCAAGGACAGGATCAGTGCACCAAATCCAGAAAAGAGAGAAACATGTTTCTCATGTTTCTCGCATTTCCTGTGCAGTAGAGGAAACCTGATTACAAGGAGCAGTATTTACCCAGTTCTAATGTAAAATAAAGGTTAAGAGAGTCCCCTCTCCAGGACACAAGTCATCACTCACACGTGGGTGATCAGCATCTATCCCCCTCTGCACAGGATTTCCTCTCCTACACATTCTACTTTCATTACATGGGAGAATGTTTGGATCCAGACAGCACAAAGAACCTGCAACAGATCCATGCTAGGCAGAAACTTGCAGCAAGCTAAAAGAGAACTCTTGGTTAACAATTAACTCCTTCTCACCAAGGGATCGACTTTAAAAAAATTAAAATTGAGCCGAAGACCAAATAGATGGCATGTTTAGCTGCAGTCAAAGGTGAATACATACTCTGCACCTACTTTGATTTTCCATCCCAGTAACATTATTCTAGCCAAGAGGCTCCAGTCATTGCTATATGAGAACACTATAACACCAAAATAATCAGGTTGTAAGTATTCTGAATCCTTATTTGAATGCACTGCTACACTGGTAAGGGATTTCTGTTTAAAATTAACAACAAGGACAATATGAATAAAGATGATTTTGAATTCATAAAGATTAATTTACTTGGATTAAAGGAATGGGCATGCAAACATCTGACACAGCTAAGCTTCCATTATCTTGCAGCAAAAACAAAGAATCACTAGAAACTAGGTTAAAAAAGACAGTGTGAAAAGAGGATTGAAAAAGGTGAAAACCAAGAGCAATGAAGGTTAAAATCCAATCCACATACTCTGCCTCTTCGTACACATAATTCACAGCAAAGAAAAAAAGATTATCTCCCACGAGTGGAATGGCTCATTGCCTCAAGGAAATACAAAACAATTACTGTTACAGAATAGAGAAAGACCACAGGACATGGGGAGGAATATGTCTCTCCCCACACCCCGCCAAAAAAAAAATAAATTTATTTATATATACATAAACAATCTTACTGCACACAAATGAATGAAAACACACAGCAAAATGGCATCACAAAACCAAGGGTGAAGTCATGTAATACAAAGACTTACAAACTGAGGTCTTCCAAAAACGATGGAAATATTCTTCCCACATTAAGCAAGCAAACAGTCATGCAAAAATCCAAGGAACCTCTCATGAAGCTCTGCCTGTGCCTCACACAGTAAATAGTTTCATAATGCATGGCAACAAAGGAAGAACTGCTCCTGATTCTTCATTGTTATTATAAATTAGGAATTATTTTACAGCACCTACTGTAGCAAG
The DNA here is from genome assembly GCA_009812075.1 of Sialia sialis. Taxonomy (NCBI): domain Eukaryota; kingdom Metazoa; phylum Chordata; class Aves; order Passeriformes; family Turdidae; genus Sialia; species Sialia sialis. Next base: position 8,564,143 of record VRYO01002014.1, read on the forward strand.
ACAGAAACTCTGCAGATGTAAAATGAAGTTCAAGAGGAAACACTGACTCCTTATTTTTGAATCCTCCTGCAGCAGGTCTTTTGTTATTGATACAAGGAAGGAAAACACAAACAGCAAATCACTTTTGACCATCTTTTCAGCTTATGATTAACATAAAACAATTTCCACTTTTTTTTTTTTTTTCATCACTGTTTTGGTGCTTATAGCACTTCCATCACTGATCTAACATCATGGAATGAATATTTTAAGGAAAAAACAACACAAGTGGCAGCACAAAGTTTGTTTCTCAGGCAGGCAAGCTGCCATCCCTCAGAAGACAGCTGAGTCACAGCATGTAGAAATAACTCTGTCAGAGAATAACTTCATCTGGCTGTGAAAGCACTCAGCAGAGCCACAAAGGTGGGACCCAGCGGGTGTAGCAGTGCTCAGGCAGTTCCCTTTCTCCCTACATCATCTGCAACAGCTTTTGCCTCTTTCCAGCAGCATGAAGGCAGACAGGAATGTTTGCTCCCAAGTGGAGGCATCAGGTTTTGTGAGAATTGGTGAACTCTGACAATTCACAGATTTTAACTGCGCTGGGCTGTCACTGAGCCACCATGTGTCAGTGAGAAACAGTGACGTGAAGAGGAAGGGATCCATACCCAAACCTGTGAGAAGTGCAGGGACACATCCCAGGCAGCAGGATTGCCCTGCTCTCACGTACAGCACACCCTTTGCCTTTACCCTGAGTGGCCACAACACACTGAGGAGAAACTCAAAGTCATTTGCAACCCTGGCAGCAGAAGGGCAGGGATTCTCTGGCCCATGCTCATGGAAGCACACAGAAACATTTGCCTGCATCAAGTATTGCTTTGGGGAACAGGCTTCTTTTCAATTAACAAAGCTCATACAAGAATTTTGATGCATTAAGCCATGTATAACTTAACCCATGATCTCAGCTCTTTATGTAAAAATTAAGATGTAAATACACACATTCTTCATCTAACGCTTTCCTTGTACTTTACCTGTCTCTTCTTTACATCCAGAAGTAACAAAAATGCTTTGAGACCTGTCCCTTGCACTGTTTTTAGTCAAACCCTTCTGGTACAAAGTCTAGGGAAATCCAATTCATCACTGAGACAGTCACACCACTTCCAACTTTAACACAGTATTGTCTCATCTCTTGGCATACTTAAGGACCCAAAGCTGGATGAAGATCACAATGTTATATATAACCTCATAAAAATATGCAACATAAGGCACTAAAGCATCACTTTACAAACTGTTTGCTCTTCTGCTCTTATGTTCCTTACAATCCATTTGACTCTCAGAAATTTCAGCCCTGCAAAGAAATTCTGGAAAAAAGCTCCCAACTTAACTGCAAAGTTGTGCCATGGATTTCTGACAGGTAAAATATGAGGACTCCTTTCAGTCCCACCCTGAAGGCTGTGTGCAGACACCATTTCCACTGACTTCAGGGAGAAGTCTGATGCATAGGTGAACCTAAAAAGAAATGTAAAGATCCACAATAAAGATGTAATTCTGGAAGTTTTGGTCTAAAGGCACGCCTTCTATGATTTGTACTTCCTTAAGAGAAGAAACCAATTCACTGACTTCTGGGCTGCCAAATTTTGTTCCAAATCTTGCGATGCAATATGAACAGCTGGAAACATCAAAGCATGTTTTACTCTCCATCTGTAATCTGTCCTCCTTGGTAAACACCATTACAGACTTGAATCCTCAACTATACCAATTTCTTATCTTTAGCTGGAGTCAGTGTAGACATTAGCATAATTCATGGCCAAATATTATTGGATTTAATTTTCTTTTAACAGAGGCAATAACTAAGGTCAAGTCATCCACAGCCCTATGTCTTGTCTCAAAAACAAAGCTTTCTCTGGCTAGTAATGCTTATTACTCTTTTTTATCCACTCCTTTGATTTCCCTTTATCCTCTCATCTATGCAGCAATTTCTCTATTTTCTTCTTTATTTTTACACTCATTTTACATCCATGTAATTCACAACCTCAGGTAAGGATCACAAAAATTATACTGAAGACCTCTACTCTGCTGATATTTTCTATTTGATTTCTATAGAAACAAAAAAACTGGGCTACTTCCTACTGTCATCACATCATCATAACGCAGCCAAACATTTTTAGGCTTGAACTGAAAAATTAACTTCTCTTCTGTATGTTAGGAGCAGTTGGTGGCCTGGTGACAATCTGAATCAGAGCCTGGCAGGCTGTGCTGCCAAGGCTGCTCCCTGGCGGTGGCACTGGGAGCTCCTGGCTGCCAGGCTCCAGCAGGCAGCATGACCCCACTGCTGCATCCCATGGGGAGAGCAGGACGGCTGCAGCACAACGTGGCTTTCACATTTATCTCCCTTTCACAGATGCCCAACAGCCATGAATACAAATGAAGGGATACGATGAAAATAAGTTTTTTTGCCATTGAGAGTCAACTGTGAATGACTAACAATCAATGAATAACCCAGTGGGTGTTTGATTACATGGCCTGCATGTTAGGTTTTTGAAGACTAACCTCTCAAAGCATATTTCCATCCTCTCGGCTCCCTAGGAGAGGATAAACATTTCAAAGAAGGCACTGTCTCCTGCAGTATTTGTTTGTACAGTGCCCTAGCACAATGGGGCTCTGTTCTCCAAGCAGTCCTTAATGAGAAGTCCAACACCCATTTCCTTTTATAATCACACAATAAACAGTTTGTGTTTCGTCTTCTACTTTCATGGTAGGCAAAAGCTTTATTGATCACATCCCCTGATAGTTAGTCACTCACCTCAGCAAGATTCCTCTTGCTAGGTAAGAGAGCAGAAAGAAATTGTTTTCCTCAGCAGCTTCATTCCTTCTTATGTTCACTTCCACAAATAATGTCAGCTAAAGACTACTTTCTTGTTTCCTCCAAGAGAGGCATTTGTTGAAATTCAGTTTGAGAGATGAGTTGAGCAGAAGTGAAATTCTTAGAGAGCAGTTCAGCTGTGAATACTGGTCTCTTTGATGTGCACCTTTGGAGACTTGTCTTCCTGAGCTACTAGTGATCAAGATTCCAAACTGAACACTTACTATCAGGAGTGAGATGTTGTTCTGAAGAGTGAGCATGTCTGCAGCATTTCACCTTCGTGTCTCTTTATATGAAGCATTTTTAGGCAGGCTGACTCCCAGACACACCTGTACTGCACTTTGTCTCATCAGTTTTTGTTAACAAAGTAAAAGTGACTTAATCCCTGCTTGTGCATCTAGGCTTGCAGTGGAGAACTGGTTTTGTGTAACAAGCCTCCCAGGAGCAGCTCCAATTCAGCAGCAAACACCCAGAGAGCCAAGCTCCAGCACTGCCCACCTTTCCTCCATCACAGGGCTGGAAGAAGCTGGGCAGTGTTTGCCAGGCCACCTGTAAATCTGCCTCCTCTTCTGCCCTTTTTGCCCCTCCATCATTTCTGTACTGATAATTGGTGTGGCAACTTTCCTTTCATAGTTCTGCCACATAATGGTTTAGTGCTATTTGCTGTTGGAAGGCAGATTAAAATCTTTAGATACACTGTCCCACCCTCCTGAGCAGTTATTTATCAATAACACAAATGATGTAAAGTAGTAGAGGAATCTGCAAGACTAAGATATATACACTCTGGGTTTGTATCCTTTTTTGGACATATTACTGCTGAAATTCTGATAAATAGGAAAGAAATCCCCGACATTCATTGAGAAATGTGAAAGTTGAGGAGCAAACCAGAGAAAGTTAATTTTACAGAACGCAATAATGTTAACTGCCACAAACGTGTGAAGGGTGAGGATGATGGACTTCCAGAAACGCTATCTGGCCACTTTTGTAAGTTTGAGAGCTTGGAAAGATTAGTAAATATATGTGGTGTATATGGCTAAAGGTGTTGTTACAAGTGCCAACTTGTAATATAAAGGATAACCTACTTGTTCTAAATGCAACAGAGGCTTTGGAAAAAGGAAAAGGGGTTTAACAATGTCTAAACATTAAGGGAAAGGAGGGAGGCCAAAGGGCAAAGAAAAAAAAAAGAGAGAACACTCAATTTTGATTTTGCCTTACACTGACTGTAATGTTTTTCTTAAGCCAAACCACTTGTCAATCTACCTCAAGAACAACATGAAGAAGGCTTTTCAAACTATGGCAACTCACTGAAGTTGCACCTTTTACAGATGAGCACCCATGGAAATTCCTCCTGGTGCCCACTGTTACACTTTGCATCAGACCCTGTAGGTTAACGTGGCCCCAGATATGCCATGGTAAACCAGGACATCAGTGGAGAGCAATGAGATCCATGAAACCAACATAACAGAGACAGAAATACTCCCTTGATAAAGGCAACCTTCACTTCTTATCTGCTTTAGACTCACTGCCAAGAGAAACAGCTCACACAAGCATCAATTTAGTTACCTGTAAGGGTAGTTCTCATATAATGGGCAGCTGGTCTGCTCCCATTGAGTCTGAGCCCACTAATTTATTTTATACAGCAGTAGAACATTAATGGGTTTCTGTTTTAACCTCTTCAGAGCAGAAATGGTGACTGAAAGAGATTAAATTGAATTCCATCATGGGGCTGCACAGTCAACAAGATCCTTTCATCTCGCAGTCACTTTTTTCCCTTTGTGGTAAAAGGAAAGTTTGGATCAGTAAAAACTTCAAACACATTGCATTCTCCAAACAGGAACTTCCCTGTCAATTTATCACAGATTTCAGCCTCTTGATCTTTTCTTTGTGTCTCGTGAGAAGACCCAATGCCAAGAAAGACTATTTTTAAAGGGCCAGGCTGTAAAACTAAGTGTGGGGATTTCATTTCATACCTTAAAATTAGAAATGCATTATTGATAGAATGTTTAATTATATATTTTGGATTTATAACCAAGACTTGAAGGAAAGACCAATATTTGAATGTAGATAATTGCTATCACAGCATACAATCACTTTTTTTAAGTGCAGACCCCATTTCCTTCTTGTATGAATATTTTATTCTGAATACGTGTTCCAGTTATTTGGCAATATCTCCTTTTCCATTTCATCCCTTCTTATGAAAGAAGGAAACTCAGATGTGAATATTTCCTGCTGATCTAATCTAGTTCTACTTCTAAATCAAAATAAATTGGAAATGCAATGTCTTAAAAAATCCCAAATCCTCCCAGCTCTGTCCAGGCCTCAGGCACTTCAGGCTGTGGATGCATCCTCCCAGCCCCCTGTAACTCACAGTGTAGGACCTGCCTTCTGTGGTTTGCACAGAATATTCATATTATTGAATGTTTTTGCATGGCAGGGAGCTGAGCTGCAGCCCTTCAGAGAGCTCTCTCTGTGTTTTTGTGCACATGTGCATCATCTCCTCTCAGAACTGGAGCAGAGAAGGAACCTCTACCAGGTTTTCAGCCACCCTAAGGAAACTGCACTATTTTCTAAGTGAAGGTTTGATCCAAGACTCCAGGGAGATTTATCAAAACATAAACCAGGCCAAGCAATGTAGATGAAGATTATAAACTTTTGTGGATGTACATCCCACTGTTTTCCCCTTGTGTGCTATGATGTGCCCCATGAGCTGTGGGAGCTCTGGCAGGATGAGCTGGGGCAGCCAGGGCAGGAGAGGGAGCAGATCTGCAGGGCCAAGGGGCTGTGCTTCTTTGTTCTGTGACAAAAAGCAGCTTTTGTACATTAAATGCAAGGATGAGTGGCAGTGTAGGTCAGGCATCCTTCACATGAAATTAGAGTCGTGCATTGACGGATCTTTGGGTTATTTTTTCCTTTCATGGAATAATAGAGCTATGGGATTTCCACAAACACACATACAACTTCCAAGCTTAGACAAGTACAGCAGGGGTAAGAGATTATGACCCAAGCTCTAATCTTGTCATTCATTCAGCAGTGACAAATATTTATAAAACCTTATTTTTCAGAACCAGAGCTAAGAGTCCCAGCTCAGCTGACATGCTTTGAAGATGCAGATTCAGTACCCCAAGCTACCACATAGGATTTAGGGGTGAAGACCTGATCTTCAGCCTCCCTGTTTCACCTCCCCACTGGTACAGCAGGGAAGCCACCACATGCTGCACCAGCCCCAGACTGCTCAAACCAGGGCAGTGCAGCCAAAAGCAATTATTCCGTACAGGTAAGGACAGAAATCAGTTGTAACCAGCTGCTACATTAAGTAACTGAGAGAAAAAAATCTGATATTCTACTCTCATTTTGCATTTCATTTCTCTAGGTATGACTACACTAATAGAAAAACTTTAAAGTTACTGAGACCGAGGAAACGGGATCTTTGATGTCTTTTATGCTTACTTCATTCATAGTGTAGATATTAAACCTCCTGCTTTAGAAACTGAAGACTGCTTCATTACTAAATGGCTATGCATCATGGACCTTACAAATCTCTATTAAACTGAGGATTAGGCAAGGGCTTGAACTGATAGACAGTATATTTTCATTCAATCTCCTTTAAAATAATGATGCATGCAACTTCATGTCATTACTCTTTAATGGTCTTAAGCCTATTTAATAGCACAGTAATATTCCAAAAAAGAAAAGGGAATTATTTCCACATTTAATTTTCATCGCAAAAGTGAATGTGGTTCTTTCCATGGCAGATAAGCAGCTAAAGCTGCTTGGTACCTTAACTGGGATATGACTGCATTAGCTCTGCTACATTACAACTGGGCTAATGAAACAAAGCAAAATTATTAGCTTCAGACTCCCTGAAGTATCTGCAAGTAACATTTGGCTTGTTTGGGGATGTCCACAGGGGCAAGGGGACGTGCAGGTGACAGAGCTGGATGAGATCAAGCTGGGACTGTCTGACCAAGCTGTCCCTGGCACAGGTCCTGTGTGGGGCTGCACAGGGACTGGTATGGCCCTGGCCATGGCACCTCTCCTGCAGCAGGAGCTAGGTATTGCCATGGGAATAATTTCCCTACCAAAGTCTTGTTCTGTCCCTATTTACACTGCTGGAATTCTGTAAATGTTGTAGATCCACTCCTGCTACACCTCTGCAAAAAGGAGATGACACTTGGGCTTCCCAGTTCCTGCGTCTCAAGTGGAAATAAGTTTCTCCATCTTTCAAA